>CM033477.1:76805185-76843269 GCA_019447015.1 Hymenochirus boettgeri
GGTCAAGGTAGGCGGCACAGTGTGATTTGATCAGCAAATGAAATTACAATATAATAATTACTGTCACTGACAGTAAGCTGGGGTGGATATTCCCTGTAACAACGGAGAAAGAGAATGGTGATATCTAATTACACAGCCATGGATTTCTATGATCTTCATGTTCTGGTAAGATCATGTAAGGATTTATTTCTACTGTATGTTACTTTTTGGACTATAATTGTCCTTTAATATCAACGAAGCTACATCTAATATACACTACACTAATATATAACACCCCCTAGGAAGAACACACAAGGTTTAAATCCATGTAGCAAATGATACGAAAACGGTCCCCCTCCTTATCTTTTTTTTTTCCTTTTTTTTCATTCTCCCCTTCTCCTCTCCTCCCTCCCGTCTTCCTTTACCACAGGATCTAACTGCAAGGTTTTTTTGTCAGGGAGCAGGGCTAAGGAAAGAGGTCAATGGCTACCACGCACCCGCAACAAATGATTTAATGTCCCAGTAATCCAGTACATATACATATTGAGATTTATTGTTTTTAATATAATTGGATGTAACTAGAAGATGTAGAAGAAATACTTCTCATGCTCAGTGTCAAATACTGCCAACACAAATTATCTTGTAGTTTTAAAAATGCTTTTTTTTTCTTTATTGCCTCAATAAACACCTCTAGGAGGGGCAAGTTAAAAAAAAAATAATGTGTGAACGCGTTTCTTGTTAAATTAAACGGCAAATACAATGGCAGGAGGATAATAGGGATAAAAAGCGTTCCCAATTTATGGTACAATGCCCTCATCACATCATTTGGTTGTGGCGGTTATTTTAAGGGTAAATGTGTCCCCCTCCCCCTGGCCTACCCATGGCAGGGCGGTAACTCACTTAATAATCTTGGTTGTTTTGGGAAATTATTCCAATCTTCTTTGCTATTTTCAGTCCTGGGCCAGTTTTTAATTAGCGAATTAAGCTCATTCTTTTTCTGTGGTGACAACAAGGTGTTTTTGTCCTGGAACTCATTGTCCCACAAAATCCCCCAACACCCCGTATCCAGTGTTCTTAGGCGATTTTTTTAAAGGCGCCTTAGGCGCTATAAACATTTGGATTAAAGCGAAACACGTACCAGGTTATACTACTCTGTGGCCGATGCTCTCCGATCCTACTCCCGTCACAGTTGGGTCAATTTCGGATGCTGTGGAGGAATCGGAGGAGGTCGGGGACTTATCCTCCTGTGTATCTCTGGGAAGATTATTCAAACCGCAGTGATGGCTTTATGTATGGCGTCGCTCGTACGCAACCAAGACCTGGCTTCGCTTATTCGGTCCCATTTGGAGTAAGTGGCTGCTTCAAGCATAAGCATGGGCAGTGCGTTTCATGAAATAATGAGCTGATTTGTTTCTCGTACTTCAATGGCTGAAAAAGGGTTAGCACAGGCTATCATTAAAAAGACACCTGGGTTTTAATTTTTTTCTTAAAACTGCATGGCTTGGGGCCAATGTTATACAAAATGCACGCTTTAAAGTTCAAAAATGTTTGAAAGGTCTAACAAACTTCAAGTCACCCCCAAAACTAAACAGAACGAAGCTAGAAAACCTGTGACTTTTCAATTATAAATTGTAAATTTACATTTAGAAACGTTTGTTGGTCTGTTATGAATTCTTATTGTTTTCGTTAGATTTCTTCTCGTGTTTTTCTTAGCCCTGCATATATTGAGCTATAGAACCCACAATAAACTTCTTGGCTTTCTCGGAGTGGTTTGCTGCTTTCCGATACGCAACTTCTGGTACTAAGCTAAATCACAATTAGAAAGTCTAAGACTAACCAATTGGGCCTTGGTAAAGTGTTCTGGCCTTAGAACATTCCTATTGGCGGAGTTTCTGGTCAATCAGGGGCCTCATCGCGAGTTTATTGCAGTTAGTACAATCTAATACAAGCCCCTTACTATCCTCATCAAGGACGGTTTGTGGCTTTCTGTTTTTTTCAGTTTCGGAAGACCTTTCAACTAACCTTATCATTGATCAGTTTAGAACCTTCGCGATTAACAAATCTCATTTACCTTTTAGGTTTTTCTTCTTCATGGAATTAAGGAATTAGGGTCGCTGGGGGGGCCTCTTCAGATATAAATCCTACATATCCTACACCTGCTTTGGTTGATGTCTCTACTTTTGTCTTTGTGTTTTCGACAATTAAAGGGTGGATTTTGGGGCACTCCTCTTTGCTTTTGGCTAAACACTGAGCTACATCGAAACCTATGGCATCAACCTTGGTTTTCCTTCTCCGAAAGTAAAAATCTATTGGTTATGGTCTTCGGGCAGCTGTTTGGAGTGACCTCTTCCTCCCTGTCTCACGGCATATATCTGAATGGGTGAACCTAATATAATTGTCATACACCTGGGGGGGGAATGATTTGATAGTTAGTAGGATTCTCAAGACAGTGCGTAAGGACCTCTTGCACTTCTAATACTTTCTCAATGCCCTATGCAGGTGAGTTTTGCCTTGCTTGTCTGAGGTGCATTTCCTCGCCTCATTTGGTGGGTAAAAAGACCTCTGAGGTCTCTTGAGAAGTGGTAGGAAGAAACTAACATGCAATAGCGAAGTTTGCTAGGTCTCCTATACTTCCCACATACCAGGCACGTAGACTTAGAGGATTGGAGTTATGGCCCTTTTTAGAAAGGGATGGTCTTCACCTCTAAGATAAGGTATTGATATTTTTTGCCTGGGCTTTCAACGTTAGATTGAGTAGCTGTATCTTACATTTCGTGTTCGCCACCACATGATAAGTCGTTGACTATAACGTGTGGCGTGGGAGCGTTTGAAGTGTGTTCTTCAAGGGGCTTGACTTAAGAGTCAGTGCCTGGTTAGAAAAAGTTCTATTTAGAGTGGCAGTCCATCTTTATGGGCTGGCCCAGGTAATGTTATATTAAAGAAAAAGTTGAATATGGTCAAAATTGTTTACTAATAATAAAAAAGTTACACAATGTTTAATAATAAATAAATCAAAAGCTGTGGCCATTTTTCAATCACGCTCTAAGCACGTGTCCTGACCTATTTATTTGATCTGCCTCACTTTAGTATACTCTGATCATTTAGTTATAACAGCTCTCTATTTATCTTACTAGCAAAATACCCGCCTTAATCAACAGCGGAGATGTATTGAAATAACGTTTTTAGTAGAAAGCAAAATGTATATAAGATTGCTGAATCACTACTCAGGCACTTGATTATATTAAGAAAGACAATTCAATAAGCGTTATAACGTAATTGCGCACTCTTAAACTTTAATGAATATTATATTTTTTATTCAAACTATGAATTTTGGTGAAACTAACAACCCCCCCTAAAACCCCTCCCGCTCCGCCCCCTATACCCGCCCCACTTTATTCCTCTCTGGTCCCACCCACCTCCAAAACCCCCTTATCCTCTCTGTCCCCCTCCAAAAAACCCTTCCCCTTACACCCCAGCCAGTCCCCGCACACAAAACTCAAACCCATGAATTTTTTGTTCAAATTCATATTGTCCCCCCCCCCCCATTCACTCACCCACCCTAAAAAAAAATATTTTGTTTAACCTTTTACTGGTAAGGGAGTATATGCATACCAAATTTGGTTGAAATCGGAACCAAACCATTGCAATTATGTATAGCTCTTACGTTAGTAACATAGCGTGCAACTGTCAGATACTCACTCACCGTTCACAGGTAGCAATGTCAGATACTAACTCCTCACCTTCAGGTGCCATGTCAGATACTCACCGTTACAGGTGCAATGTCAGATACTCACACTTCACCGTTTACAGTTGGAATTTCGAATCGAAACCTGCTTAAACCTTTGAAGAAGGTTCATGAATGAGCTTCCTCTCCTAGAATGAGCCTCCAAATTTAAGAGAATTTTAAAGCCGTCTTCCTCCCACACGAGCACAAGCTGGAGATTAGAGTGATGAGTGACCGACTGAGTGATGGAGCTTTTGCCTCTTCTCCGAGACAAGAACAAAACATTCTTAACTTTTGTAGTAAGCGTGCAAATGGAATGAGCCCTGCTCATGCCAGAGCCAGGGGTCGGGAGCCAGAAATCAACGTATGCCAGAGCAAAATATCAAAATGGAGAATGCAAACGAAATGATCGATAACCTGCATTTAAATATTATTCTTTATTATTATTATGGATTTATATAGCGCCAACATCTTCTGTAGCGCTTTACAATGTATACATTCACATCAGTCCTTGCGCTGAATAGCTTACAATCCAAGCTCATTTATTTCAAACATACATCCTACATGTCTATCTGTATGTCTACTAACTATATGTCTGTCTGTCTATCTATCTAATACCTATTTATATGTCTATCCGCCCGTCCATCTATCTATCTATACATCAGTCTGTCTATCAATCATATCATCTATCGATCTATTTATCTGTCCATCTTTCTATCTGTCCATCTTTCTATCTGTCTGTCTGTCTATCTATCTATCTAACCCTGCTATCTATCTATCTATCTGTATATCTATCATCTATCTATCTATGCTATCTATCTAACCCTGCTATCTATCTATATATCTATCTATCATGTATCTATCTATCTAACCCTGCTATCTATCTATCTATCTATCTAACCCTGCTATCTATCTATCTATCTGTCTGTCTATCTATCTGTCTGTCTGTCTATCTAGCTATCTGTCTGTCTGTTTATCTATCTATCTATGCTATCTATCTATCTAACCCTGCTATCTATCTATCTATCTATCTATCTATCTATCTATCTATATATCTATCTATCTATCTATCATCTATCTATCTAACCCTGCTATCTATCAATCTATCTATCTAACCCTGCTATCTATCTAACTGTATATCTATCTATCTGTCTGTCTATCTAGCTTTCTGTCTGTCTATGTATCTATCTAACCCTGCTATCTATCTATCTATCTATCTATCTATCTAACCCTGCTATCTATCTATCTGTATATCTATCTATCTGTCTGTCTATATAGCTGTCTGTCTGTCTATCTATCTATCTAACCCTGCAATCTATCTATCTGTCTGTCTATCTATCTAGCTATCTGTCTGTCTGTTTATCTATCTATCTATGCTATCTATCTATCTAACCCTGCTATCTATCTACCTATCTATCTATCTGTCTGTCTGTCTATGTATCTATCTATCTAACCCTGCTATCTATCTATCTATCTATCTATCTATCTATCTATCTATCTATCTATCTATCTATCTATCTATCTATCTATCTATCTAACTCTGCTATCTATCTATCTAACCCTGCTATCTATCAATCTATCTATCTATCTATCTATCTAACTCTGCTATCTATCTATCTAATTCATTGCCGCATGTTTAAGCCAAACAGAAGCTTGAGAGAGAGAAGAAATTAACATGTTCCACTCACCAAAATGTCTCCCAACGAATGATTAAAATCTAATGAGTCTTATAGTGTTGCCATAACGATTATGACATCATCAAAGACTGAATAGGACCATGAGCACAAGCAATGTAATAGCACTGGATGGGCTGGTGTTGCTATGGTAACCATGGCTAATATTATTGCACGAGCACTTTGGAGAAAATATTTAAAAAAAAAACAAACTAACAAAAGTATATATATTATTGGTGAAATTGTGAAAACAGTGAACAGAAAGGAAAGATAAAAGAAGAAAAGTAATATATATAACTAAGTAAGAAAAATAACAAAACATGAAGATTGATGAAGCAGCCATAACTAATGCTTATTCGCATTTCAATCTTGGCTCCTTTTTTAATGTAATTGACGCATGGTTTAACCAAACTCTGGTTGAGAAGAGAGAGAGAAATAACATGTCCACTCACCAAAATGTCTCACAACGAAATGATTAAAATCTTACTGAGTCTTAAAATGTTGCCATAACATTATGACATCATCAAGACTGAAAGACTCATGAGCACAAGCAATGTAATAGCACTGGATGGGCTGGTGTTGCTATGGTAACCATGGCTAATATATATTGCACGAGCAATTTGGAGAAAATAATTTAAAAAAGAAAAAACAACTAACAAAATATATATATTATTGGTGAAATTGTGAAACAGTGATCAGAAAGGGAAAGATAAAAGAAGAAAAGTAATATATATAACTAAGTAAGAAAAATACCAAAACATGAAGATTGATGAAAAGCAGCCATAACTAATGCTTATTCCGCATTTCAATCTTGGCTCCTTTTTTTAATGTCATTGACGCATGGTTTAAGCCAAACAGAAGTTTGAGAGAGAGAAGGGAGAAAATAACATGTCCACTCACCAAAATGTCTCCCAACGAAATGATTAAAATCTACTGGGTCTAGTGTTGCCACGATTATGACATCATCAGACTGAATATGACTCATGAGGACTAGTGATGGCCCATTTCGCAGATCCGAACCCGAATCCGCAGCGGATTACCTTGTTCGCGAACGGCGGATATCGCGGATTTTCCGTTTTTTTCCGCCTTCCGAACTTTTCCGAACCGCTTGTTCGAAAATTTTTGAAATTACGAGGATTTCTCGTATTTTCGAAAATACACGGAAACCCGTATTTTCGGAAATTTTCGAAATTACGAGGATTTCTCGTATTTTCGAAAATACATAGAACCCGTATTTTCGAAAAATTTCAAAATTACAAGGATTTACGTATTTTCGAAAATGCGGGAAAATACGGATTTTCGAAATTTTTGAAATTACGAGGATTTCTCGTATTTTCGATGATTTTTTTCGTTTTAATTGGTCCGCTCGCGGATTTTCGAATTTTTTCGAAATTCGCGGATCCTCGAGCGGACCGGATTTTGTGAAGTTCAGACATCTCTCTAATGAGGACTAGCAATGTAATAGCTCGCGAACGGCGATATCGCGGATTTTCCGTTTTTCCGCCTTTCGAACTTTTCCGAACCGCGTTACGAGTTCTCGTTCTCGTATTTTCGAAAATACACGGAAACCCGTATTTTCGGAAATTTTCGAAATTACGAGGATTTCTCGTATTTTCGAGTGATTTTTCCTTTATAAGGGGTCTGCTCGCGGATTTTCGAATTTTTTTCGAAGAAATGTGCGTATCCTCGAGCAGACCGGATTTCGTGAAGTTCGGACACTCTAATGAGGACTAGCAATGTAATAGCTCTGGATGGCTGGTGTTGCTATGGTACCCATGGCTAATATATATTGCACGAGCACTTCTTACTTAACAAAACATGAAGATTTTTCAGGGAGGATACCCACCACCTAAGCCCCACCCAAGATTAACCATTAATCCATGCGTACAGACACACACATGTATACAGTCAGACATTCTTGCATACAACAAGTCCTATAAGTGTTTTGTCTCTTACCGCTAAAAGACTGACATCATTGTGCTCCCTCACTCTAATTCAAAACAACACATTTCAGGGAGTCAGGGATCTGCTATTAAAATCAGGGAGACTCCCTGAACTTCAGGGAGAGGTGGGATGCCAGCTAACAACATAAAAAAATGACACAGAAAGCTGGGAAATGCCATGGGGAACATGTTCTAATGGGCAAAATATTTAAAAACATAATTAGCATTTTCAAGTCATTTTCAATTTTGTGCCTCAAAATCTCCACCTTCCCCCACAGAGTTGGAATAAGAGACAATGGGGGATTCCCTATGAGGCGCAATTAGCTCCCTGGTGCAATGGCTCTGGGGATGTGATTTGCTGAGAGCAACTCTAAGTGTATCACTAAATGCTGTTAACTGTTTTGCCACTTTTAACGCCGGACATTATCTGGTGTTCTATCAGCATATAACATCGCTTGCGGCAGCTGAATGGTTAACTTCTGCGTTAGTAGCACAGCCGCCTCAGTGAAGGCGTTACAGTTGTGGTAAACGATACAACATCGGCTAGTGAGTAACTCTACAGCAGGAGCAGTGCGCCTCTTGATGCATTGCCCTGAATAACCGTTAATAAATGTTATTAACAGGGGTCCACTGATTGCAATTGGACAACATTAATTCTAAAGTCAGCCATCACATATATTATGATTGCATCTGTACCGACAGATTCCAACTGAATGGTAACATGCAGTGGTTACCAATATACATGGCCCCATTGATCTGCCCATATGTGTAATGGGATCAGTCAGCCATGCACTCATACAGGGGGGGCGACTGTATTGGGTCCCTCTACTGAAGGTAAAAAGAGATGATACCAACCATTGGGAATGACTGACCGTCCATGACAGAGCAGGATTATTATTAAGCCGACCTAGCAGGTGCCCAGGGCCCAATAAACATCAGGGGCCTGCTTCTACACTGCAGCCATAGAAAGAGTTGCCACCTTTTCCTGGACACTGGAACATGTATGAAATCTACACGACAAAGGATAGTTATCATTTCTGTAAGAAGCATGATGCAGGCTACATTGATTTCAGTTTAGCCATACAGCATGTATTTAAAGCAATGGCACTGGCACAGCAGAATGCGTGTTAGGTCTTAAAATGTGGCAACCCTAGTCATCAATACAAAAGAAGGGGCCCCAAATATCAGCCCCGCCCGGCGCCCAATTTGACATTAATCCATCTCTGGACCATGATGCCGTTCTGTTGCATCAATCTGCATTTCAGCCCCACACCTTGCTGAAGATCACATTCGTTTCAAGGTGATATGTCAGTATCGGCCATGATTATGTCCACCTTAACTCAGCCATACTGCATGTGTTTTACATCAGTGTCCCTACCTGTTTTCTCTAATCTGCTAATCCTATCCTGCAATCAACGCAGCCCTGGTAATTATATTTACTAAATGTGTCGCTGTCAAATGAGGTGATTTGAAGCTCCAGGACATGAGTGAATTTTGGTCCGTCCACCGCATAGTAAAAAAACACGCACCAATTGCAGTATTGCTGGACAATTATACACCCCATTTCCACCCTCCACACCTGATAGTAACTATAGAGAGGATCTAAACCACTAGGTACTTTACTCATCAGCTTTAATACTTACATGAAGTTTCCCTTACTGCCACAGCTGATTAGTAAAGTACCAGGGTGAGGACTTAGTGGTGTAGGTCTTCACCCTGGGTACTATTATTAGGTGCAAGAGGAAGAGCAAGGGAGAGGCGAGTAAAATTGTTCTTTAAAAACAGTAATGTTGCTAAATACATATATTAATCCATATATTAAGAGAAATAAAATTTATCTGTCTAACAATCCTTAGTCCCTTTTTACAGTTAGGGCCCAGTCCTGTTATCTGACAACCTTGCACCAGGGCGTTTTTAGGCGTAAGACACCCAGGCAAGGAACAGGGCGCCTATGTTAATCCAGGACGCCCAGTGTTCTCCCTGGCATCTCCCTGTCAGGTTTTACTTGCTATGTTGGATCTGCTCTCCTTGTTCTGCTGCTGTATTTGTAACATTGTAGTGAGATAGACCCTGAACTCAGCTCCCTCTACTTGGATACAATGTACAAATGAACTGAAGGTGAAGAAGAAGGGGGGAGGATGATGCTCAGCTAATAGATCTGGGGAGAACAGTTCTAAAATGCCAGGTAAAGCGCTGCAGACTTTATAAACAGTGGCCCCTGTGACTACAGCAATGAGATCCCTATCCCTGCCTCTTTCTTCCTTCCCACCCAACTCTCCAATTAGAACTTGGATGAGTAGGTGAGGTGAACAATTTAATGAGAGACATGGAAAGAAGATACATACTGTATATCATTTTGATGCTGGCAGCTGGAAGGGTTAAAGATAATACTGTGCTGGCACTGAAATGTTAATACCAATACTCTAGGAAAGTGCTGGTACTGAAGGGTTAATGGCAATACTAAAAGTGTTAATGCAAATACTGTGGAGGGCAGACCACACTACTGCATTTTAAGAGCGATGTGATCTGATCATGCTAGGGCACAACATGGATAGAAATGGCCCTGCCTTGCACATTAGAAGCTACAGGACAAGGAGAAAGAATTTCAGTCCTTCCATCCACCCCATTTTGAAATTATACTTTCGTCTCTTTAGACTCCTATCCAGCAAAAGCTGCCCTCTCCCCACCTACTCCAACATGCTCTTCTCCTTCAGGATTTAGGGTCACACGTGTTGCCAGATCAGTGATCATCTAGGGCAATATATTAAAATGCAAAAAGTGGAAGGCTGCTGTAAGCCCCTATGCATCTGCATTGAGAGAGGGGGAAGGAGTTGGACACACTAAGCTAAGAGCTAAGGACTGTTCATTATTTAAGGAGCTTTATAGTCCCCCCCCCCCTTCCCATAAAAGTACCCAGGGACCTAAAATGGTAAATCACCTCTGGCTTACTGTAGAACTCCTAAATTGATCCTTTGAAGATAGTCCCACCACCCAACTTTAGCCAGGCTTGGAAAACTGGCCGATGCACTCTGCTAGAAACATGTGCTCCCATTGGCCAGTTAGAGCACAAGCCACGCAGTGAGACAAGCAAGCTTCGGTACAATGTGCGGAACACTCAGGAGAAGTGTGCTATTACCTAGCTGTGGAATCTGTGGAAGTGTTACCACAGAATCTGTGATTTCTGGAACAAGAGTGTTAAATAAAATACCCTTTGTCCAAATGTACAATCAGAAGAGTGAAATGATCAAAGAAACATCTTGGTTCACCTTTACTACAGTTTTTTTTACTTCCGCACCTGAAACATACATTAATCTCCTGATCGCTTGTGTTAAATACAGCTTCACAAGCTGAGTCCATTACAGTCACATCAGGACCTGCCCCTAAGAGCTAACAATCTAAGCACTTTTATTTCTCACATAGAACCCTGAGGAAATTCACAACAAGGAGAACTCAGGACTGCAAGGCATCAGTGCTGACCGCTGAGGCACAGTGCTGGAACGCCAAGAATACATAATTAAGTTCCTTCAATCTCAAGATCTTAATTTGCAGAAAATATTTGGAGACCAGGGACCCAAAGGCAAGATGATGGCTTCTACATTTTTTCCCTTATAGCTCCCCTTGTTGACCTTTTATATTAAACTCCTCTTTTTACACCACACAAAAAATCACTTTTGCGCTATTCTGACCTCCACCAGTCATCTCCTTCTATGCTTGCCATACATTGGCTCGACATTAGATAGATCAATGTTCGATCCAGCAGAAACTTTGAATTGATTGTATTGTCAACCACTGTGTGTTTTTGTGTGTTTCTAAACCAGCACTTTAGCAGTGGAGCCACCACAACACATGCAGTTGATATAGATACATTTAGAATCTTTATCTTTGCTAGGCAATAAAATCATTGAATATTTTGTATGGCCCCAGGATAGATGTCAGCAATCCGCTGGGTGGTTAAATAAAAAAAAGAGCTGCTATGTAAAAAGTTTGTACATATATAGAAACATATATTTTTCTATAGACAGATGGAAACAAACATAAAAAAAACACTCAGCAGGAGCTATTTTGTATTGTTTCATCAGCAAGTCAGGAGATATGAACCTATGACTTCATGGACTGTGTGTTTCTAAAAACATGGAATTTTTATGTTTGCAATTTACTAGAGAAGAATCTTACAATGTATAGGTGTTTTTAGGATTCAAAAATTTTAAGTTTAGTTTATTAATGTTTACTTATGAAAACATTTCCTTTCAGCTGTTTAGCTTGCTCTGTGCTTGTGATAGTGCCTGCTAATATCTGAGCTCTGATCAATATGCATATTCCTCATATTGTACAAAATAGCATGCTAATGACAAGCCTGAGATCAATATTCTGCAATATGTATTTCCTAAAGTGTATGTTGATAATTCCAAGCATCACTTAACATATTGATTTAAAGTGTTGGAAATTAATACACTTTGAAATAATATTAAACATAATCAGAATTTTAATCAAATCTGGACAAAATTTGCCATTTTCTGTTCTACTTTCTCTGCTAAAGCTTTTTGGTGCTATTTTCCACTATTATACTCCTTGATCATTGACCTGCTCTTAACACCACTGTTCTTTTCCTGACCAGTAAGTAAAAAATAAATATCCCATTCCCTAAAGATAAACATTACAGCAATCATATTGTGCTAGACCAGACTCAGTTAATAGGGATTTAAGAGTTAAAGGGATCTCCACTTGTAAAATAGACTAAGCTTTTTTTAGTTTAATTGTAAAACAGGAGATAAAGGAGCCATGTCTTACCTCTCGCCCTTCAATTAAACATCAGGGCAGTAGGAAACACGGAAGACTACCTACTCCTCCGCTGTTCCTCTGTGCATACATTGCAAAGGTCGGTCGGGACCTGTCAGAGGAACATTGGAGGAGCGCGATCGAGGGTAAGTGCTCAAACTTCCTTGCCTGCTCCTGATTGTTTAAAGGGGAAGTTCAATGCAAATACATATGCTTTTAAAAAAAAGAGCAGTATTTTTCAATCCCAATGACCTTACCTACCCATTCAACATTTTGTCTGTGTAAAAAGAAATGCAACCGAAATACTGACTTCCTGTTTGCAGGACCCCTAGTGGAGACCGTTATGTTTTGCCTTGACCCAGCGCCTGGTTTGATTTGGTTGCTCAGTGAGATCTGAGCATTTTGACCCATCCAACAGCCAATCAGTAGAATTACTGTTAGGAACATTCCAAAGATGTGGGTGCATTCTGGGAAAAGGACCATTAGAACCTGAAATGGCAGCTCACTAATGTCAATAGGCAGGGACACATGTATGAAATCAACGTGATTTTTCAAAATGGGACGAATATGTAGAATAGCTAGGTATGCATATACAAACAAGAATTTTTAAAATATTGATATTTCCACTAAAATTTCCCTTTAATTAAAAAAATAAAGGAGATATCTCCTTTACCACCCATTTGTCAATTATGAACAATTATACTCACCGAACCTCCAATCCTGTTATCCCTGCCATCCATTTGGCCCAGGGTGAGGCACTGAGGACCTAAACCTCACTGTCCTCACCCCTGGTTCACTTTCTAATGTCTTATTCACCTAGTTTCCTTCGGTGCTCCTCCTCCAGGTTCGCCAACCGCCAATGAAAGACACCTTTTTTTCACAAGGAGGCACCGAAAAAAACTTCAGGTGAGTGAACCCGGGGTGAGGATAGTGCTGTTTAAGTCCTCACCCTAGGTAATTTCCAACGAGGTAGCGCGCATTTGGTGAAATGTATTGTCCTTTAAGCTGAAAAAGCTAAGGGGCATATTTATAAAGGTTCCATTATCTTTGCTGTTTCTATAGCGCTGGCGCAGCACATCAGCGCACACTTATGGCGTATTTATAATGCCGATCATTTCCACGGCGAAAAGTATCATAGTGGCAGTGGGTTGCGAGGGGTTGCTGGGGGGGGCATGTCCCGGGGGCTGCTTAATGGCAGGCCCCCCCTTCACGTTAGGGACCTCGTAGTCCACTAGGTGCACTGACAAGTACATTTTGGGGGCCTTAAGGGGTGACATAGCTTAAAACCGGGCCCCCCCTTCTCGGCACTTAAACCTTTGCGGCACTTAGAGGTGCCCTTGTGGCTGACTGTGGGATACTGACATGTGGGATACTGTCGAGGGTAAGAGACTATATTTAGGTACCATCAGGTAGCCTCACATAGTAGAGGGTAATCCTTAAAAGTAGCCTGCAGATCCTCAAAATTAGATTGCCGTTTTTAAACGCCTCGGTCATGTTCCCCATTTCCCAGGTCCTGCATCAGTTACACTAACTTACTATGCTATTCCTACCCAAGGCCGGCCTTAGGATTAATAGCACCCTGTGCAAAATTTGTAACTGGCGCCTAGCACCCCCCTCCAACCCCCCATGCTGCTTGCCTTGGCCTGAATCAAATCAAGTCTGTCACCTCGCTTACACTTTCAGTATCTGCAGTGCGTGCTTGTATATATCATCGTCACATCATTACATAACACGAACGCATTAGATGCACAGACAGAACAGACACATATAGACATCTAGTAAGCCTTATGTGTGTAGAGCTTTGTCTTTGAGGTGGTGCTGATACATACATTTGATCAACAGGACCTTAACTAGGAGGTTTGTGGCATCTCTAGTAAGGAGGATCAAGTGCAGTATAGCAGTGGGGAAGGCCTGTTAAAGGATTAGTTCACACTGATATATTAAATTGTTATATATGTTATATATTTTATAAAATGTTTTGGGCAGTAATATATCCCTTATATATATTATATAAATATATTTATATATCTTCATAGGAGATTGCATCCAATGATGTGGCAATCTCAAAATGTCATCATCTGGATGTCCACATACCTGCTGTAGTTCTAGCTCATCAAGTGGTAGATTATTCTTATCATCTCTAGAATCATCCAAATCCTATAGATCATTGTGGCCAGGAGATTTACAAAGACCAATAATCACATGTAATCATTTCCATGCAGACACTTGCTCTGGTCTTATGCTAGGTGCAGGTGCAAGAGAAGTTTGTTACTTTGTTCTATGGGAGATTGTTACTTTGCTGACTCTGACCTCTGCTAGTGAAACCAAGGTCAGAAGTTTAACTCCGGCCTTTACCCGTGATCTCTGCAAAACCTACCCAGGCACTACAAGAGTTAAACATAGCTGTCTGTATTCCTATCCACAATGCCATCCTGTATAACTTCTAAGTACATTAGAGCTGTTGATAACTCAATATTTACCCAGCCCAAAAACACAGTAAGAGGCTGGGAGCTTAAGATGCTATACCCACTTGGTCTTGGATTGATAACAATGTATTCTCAGTTTCAGTTATTACAGACAGATCTCCATAGACAGGAAAAAAAAACCTTTTTTTTAAGACTGGAATTGTTTCTACCCCAACCAAGGTTCTCTTTACTCGAACCCGACCCGCAACCAATTCAAACTCAATAAGAGTTACCCGAACCCGACCCGCAAATCGGTAACCCGTGGGTACCCGAACCGATGCAGAACTCTGCCCCATTTAGACTCCGTAGCTCTACCAGCCCGATTGCCAAACCTATTTTTAAACCTGATCCATTTGATGGGTAACGGGAGTGGACTGATTGGCTAGAACAATTTGATTAGCATTCACTATTAATGGTTGGGATGAAGGTGCTCGCTTGCAAGTCCTTAGCCTTTTGCTTAGTGGGGGTCCCCACTGGTACACCCAAAAGGTTCCCTTCTGCCTCTGTATATTGTGTAAATATTCATTTAGGGGATGTGACTATAGAACCAGGATTTCTTTTAACTGTATAAAACCCTGAAATTTATGTAGAGTATATAAAGATTTATATCATCTGTATCCACATATAGCTGAACATACACCCCATCATTCCCACTGTGCACCAACGGGCACACTTTTGCTAGTATATATATATATATATCAACATAAATTACTTTGTCAATGCCGATAATTTGAGCAGGAATCTTTTTGATGTACAAGTAGCACACCTAGTGGGTAAAACCATTTCTTTTCCCCATGGGGTTTCTTGCATAAAGGGGAAAGACAATTGACCATCTCAGTTTAATCTGTTTCATTTTCTTTTATGTCTTTATACCTACTGCTCACTCTCGTGACTCTTGCTCTTATTTTATTGTTCCCAGCTGTATGCAGCATTTCCGGCAATGTTTCATGTCCCCCCACCCATGTTCTGTGCCCTTGTCAATGTTGGTTTTTCTCTGGATCTTTGAAGATTTTAATGTATTTTAAGGTAACAATAAATTTAGTAAAATAATACATTAAACTCAAACTGCTATCTTGTTTATCAATTAAATGTATCTCATTTGCTGTATAACCGGAAACCGGAAATTCTTGGTTCAGCAATCAAAATTTTGGCATTGAGAATTTTGGCTCAGAAACCAGTAGTTCTGCTCCGAAACCAGGAAGTGTCGGACCCGCTTTGTTGGGGCCCACAAGGAATCATCAAACCCAGTCCACTGAAAACATTTTTAATCCTTTTTAATCATTATAGTATCTGCCCTATTTTTATATATATTAATTTGTATTAGTTACTGTCCCTTTGCTGCAGTATCTAAATGTGAACTGTTTCTCTCTGTTTCATGGGTAAAAGGGCTGTGGGCCATCCGAGGTCTTTCCCTATAAACCTATGGGCCAGTCCAACCCTGAAACCAGGTTGGGGTGAAACTACCACACATCCCTATTTATGAGACTCTTATCTATGCTGCCCTTTAGCTTTCTTTCTTTTTACTCTCTGTTTCTTCCAGCTGTATTCTCTCCACTTCATTATTGTTAGTACAGTAGTTCCTATAGCTCTTCATTACGGAACATTATTTTCCCCTGTCTCCTAGCAAAGGGCCCAATTGTCCACTGAGTGTTGTCCTGAAGTATTAATCCACATTGCCCCACTTTTGGTTATTGGATACAAATGGAATGACGGTGCGTGGATTCAGAAGAGAACAAATGATATTTATATATAGAAGACCAGAACAGAGAAAGGCACAGTTCATCCCGGTGCTCTAGAGAATACGTGTTCAAAATAAAGTTTTCTTTGTTACATTTAGGTAAATATAAATTCTGCGGTCCCTGCATTGTGCCCTTATTCTGACTTATGGATAGTAAAGAAGCTCTGGCAGAAAATATAGAGATGTTTTTGCTTTAGTTGTCTGACTGCTGGTGGATTATTTTGTGTTGTCTGAGATTTTGCAAATAACTTTATTTACGAAGAGATTTGTTTCTCGTCTGTAATAAAATGCAATGATCTCTCCTGAACACAGAACTGATGGGAAGGTTAGTAATCTCAATGAATCCATTTAATAATGTGACCCAGGATAGGAGAGTTGCTTCAGGTGCAAGCTGGGAAATAATGCAATATATAATCGTAAGGACAGATCCTTCACTCACACCATGCATTTATATGTGGAAAAGAGAAAATGGTTTCAATTTATAACAATATTCAGACTGAACAACAGATCTAGAGTATGTTTCCAATGTTTAAATGAATGGATGACAGATACCAGTAGGAATACAATATATTGCTTGTGACACAAGTAGATATGGACAGTAAATAAGAAAATAATGTGGCATAACTGGCCCTATTTATCCTGTGTGATAGCAGTTCGCTTACCCTAATCCTGTTCAAGACCAGAGAAACCCTAAGATTGTTCTTGTTATACTACTATAAACTGAATGTATGTATTATAATTTTATTTGAGGAGGGCAGAGTTTTACATTTAGCAGGGGGAGAGATAAGGAACATAGAGATAAAATTCTGCATTTGGCATTAAAATCAATTTAACTGGTGCAATGTTAATAATGGCGCATTCAGCTAATCAATGGTATAATGCTACTAGATAAATAGCTGTTTGTACTAATACACTTTATCCAGTAAAACAGATTTGACTGAGAATAATTAAAAAGAAAATATCTTGCAGTCTTACCTTTCCCTTACAGCAACAAAATATGTTGATGCAAGAAAAAAAACCTCGAATTCGCTTGGATACCATTTTGCCTATAAATAGTCTAAAAGCAAAGAAAGAAATATTAGGTTTGTTTTCAGCCAAGAAAAAAAAGATTTCCGTTTTAGGAGCTGATTATGAGAATAAAACATTAGTGAACTTGTGAAAATGGAGCAAAAAGGGAAAAGTAAGAAGAATAATAGAATAAATGTAATGGAGAAAGAATAAGAACTAGACATGATGTTACAGGTTTTAATTCTTACAGAAAATATTGGGAATCTATTGCAATTGAGGTTTTTTTAATTCCCAGTAAAGCATCAGCTGGGCTGTTTAACGGACATCAACATGACTAACAGACTGTTCCATACTGGCTGATCCAGAAGGGGTTTACTAAGGATTCTGACTATTATGGGTTTTAACATTAATAGGGTAATTCTGTAAAAAATTACATCACTAAAAAGGCAAAAAGGATTGATGAAAAGTTGCCATAACTAATGCTTATTCGCATTTCAAGCTTGGCTCCTTTTTTTAATGTCATTGCTGCATGGTTTAAGCCAAACAGAAGGTTGAGAGAGAGAGAGAGAAAATAACATGTCCACTCACCAAAATGTCTCCCAACGAAATGATTAAAATCTTACTGAGTCTTATAGTGTTGCCATAACGATTATGACATCATCAAGACTGAATAGGACTCATGAGCACAAGCAATGTAATAGCTCTGGATGGGCTGGTGTTGCTATGGTAACCATGGCTAATATAAATTGCACGAGCATTTTGGAGAAAATAATTTAAAAAAGAAAAAACAAACTAACAAAAATATATATATATTATTGGTAAAATTGTGAAAAAATGAACAGAAAGGGAAAGATAAAAGAAGAAAAGTAATAAATGTAACTAAGTAAGAAAAATAACAAAGCATGTAGATTGATGAAAAACAGACATAACTAATGCTTATTCGCATTTCAAGCTTGGCTCCTTTTTTTAATGTCATTGCTGCATGGTTTAAGCCAAACAGAAGGTTGAGAGAGAGAGAGAGAGAAAATAACATGTCCACTCACCAAAATGTCTCCCAACGAAATGATTAAAATCTTACTGAGTCTTTTAGTGTTGCAGTAACAATTATGACATCACCAGACTTAATTAGGCTAATGAGCAAAAGCAAAGTAATAGCTCTGGATGGGCTGGTGTTGCTATGGTAACCATGGCTAATAAATATTGCACAAGCACTTTAGAGAAAATAATTAAAAAAAGAAAAAACAATCAAACTATCAAAAATATATATATTATTGGTGAAATTGTGAAAATAAATAAACAGAAAGGGAAAGATAAAAGAAGAAAAGGGATAAATGTAACTAAGTAAGAAAAATAACAAAATGTGAAGATTTTTTTTACTTATTATTAGGTTGATAGAGAGAAAAAGTAAATAACAGGTCCACTCACCAAAAATAACTTAGGCTGGGCACACATGGCAGATTTTTTGGGCCAATCGATACTTCAAAAAAATCTGTGCTGCTTTCAGCTGCCTCTGCGATTGATGTTTGTCACACATTGGCGATCGGAAGTGTTGGTAAATAACTGCACAATGGGTCACACGAACTGTCAGCCGCAGCAACTGTTACCGCAACAACAGTCGTTTGTCCTGGCTAGTGATGGCCCGGTTCGCGGACCCGCGGCGGATTTCCCTGGTTTGCGAACGGCGGATATCGCGGATTTTCCGGTTTTCCGCCTTCTGAACTTTTTCGAACCGAGTTTTAGAAAATTTTAGAAATTACGAGGATTTTCTTCGGGAAAATACGAGAAATCTTCGTAAATTCTAAATTTCGCGGATTTTTCACATTTTTGGACGGAGCAAGCCACATGTTCGGGTCCATATTTCCGAAGTATCCTCGTATTTTCGAAGAATCCTCGTATTTTCAAATGCAGATTTTGCCGAACTTTCATTTTAATAGGCTTTAATGGGTCCGCTTGCGGATCCTCGAGTGGACCGGATTTTGCAAAGTTCGGACATCTCTAGTCCTGGCCAAGTGCTTGCTCATAGCGAATGCTCGGTCGGGACAAAATATCCCTTCGTCTGTATCCAGCCTTACAAAAAAATTCATATCTTTTTATAAAGCTTTTAGTGTGTGCATGGACAGCCTTTTGGTCCTGGGGCCTTTAATTAGCCCAGCAACCTGCATTAATCACACATATCATGGAAGGCTCAGTGAGTACAAATAAGACGATAGCGATGGAGGTATCCCCCCCACCTAATTCAGTCCGTTGAATGAAATTGTCCATAACAATTCGTTCTGGCAAACCATTTTAAGACTCAGTAAGATTTTAATCATTTCGTTGTGAGACATTTTGGTGAGTGGACATGTTATTTTTCTCTCTCCCTCCTCAACCAGAGTTTGGCTTAAACCATGCGCCAATTACATTAAAAAAAGGACCCAAGATTGAAATGCGATAAGCATTAGTTATGCGCTTTTTCATCAATCTTCATGTTTTGTTATTTTTCTTACTTAGTTATATATATTACTTTTCTTCTTTTATCTTTCCCTTCTGTTCACTGTTTTCACAATTCACCAATAATATATATACTTTGTTATTTGTTTTTTTTTTATTTTTAATTATTTTCTCCAAAGTGCTCGTGCAATATATATTACCAGGTTACCATAGCAACACCAGCCCATCCAGTGCTATTACTTGCTTGTGCTCATGAGTCCTATTCAGTCTTGATATGTCATAATCGTTATGGCAACACTATAAACTCATTAAGATTTTAATCATTTCGTGGGGACATTTTGGTGAGTGGACATGTTAATTTCTCTCTCTCTCTCTTCAAGCTTCTGTTTGGCTTAAACCATGCGGCAATGAAATTAAAAAAAGGAGCCAAGCTTGAAATGCGAATAGCATTAGTTATGGCAACTTTTCATCAATCTCTTTTTGCCTTTTTAGTGATGTAATTTTTTACAGAATTACCCTATTAATGTTTAAAACCCATATAGTCAGAATCCTTAGTAAACCCCTCTGGATCAGCCAGTATGGAACAGTCTGTTAGTCATGTTGATGTCTGTTAAACAGCCCGCTGAATGCTTTACTGGGAATTAAAAAAACCTCAATTGCAATAGATTCCCATATTTTTTCTGTAAGAATTAAAACCTGTAACATCATTCTAGTTCTTATTCTTTCTCCATTACATTTATTTCTATTATTCTCCTTGCTTTTCCCTTTTTGCTCCATTTTTCACAAGTTCCCAATGTTTTATTCTCATAATCAGCTCCTAAAACGGAAATCTTTTTTTTTTGTGGCTGAAAACAAAACTAATATTTCTTCTTTTTGCTTTTAGACTATTTATAGGCAAAATGGTATCCAAGCGAATTCGAGATTTTTTTTCTTGCATCAACATATTTTGTTGTGCTGTAAGGGAAAGGATAAGACTGCAAGATATTTTCTTTTTAATTATTCTCAGTCAAATCTGTTTTACTGGATAAAGTGTATTAGTATAAACAGCTATTTATCTAGTAGCATATACCATTGATTAGCTGAATGCGCCATTATTAACATTGCCTATAGAGATGGCCGAATTTCAGAAAGTTCGATCCGTTTTTGAACTTTCGAACTTCAGTAAAAGTCGAATTCGGACACATTAAAGTCAATGGGAGAGTGATATTTCGAAAAGTCCGAATGATTTACAGCTAAACTAATAATGGTAAACTTGCTGTAAATGTCTGTGGCACCTGGGAAATGGTCTGGGGAACATGTCACTATCACCAAAACTTTTTAAAACACTTCTTAAACACGAGTGGGCAATTGTCGGGCTTTGCGCAAGCTACATTCGAGGGTTAACAAATGATACTTTCGAGGGTTAGTGAAAAGAGAACAATAAATTTAAGGGGTTACAAAAATCGAACAGTACTTTCGAGGGTTAGTGAACAATACAGTCTATGGTTATCGAAAATGATCTTTACATTCGAAGGTTGCCGAAAATCGAAGGCTACATTCGAGGGCTAGAGAACAATACATTCTAAGGTTAGCGAATGGCCCAAATTCGATAATTATCAAAAATACAGCTGCAAGTCCGAAAGTCGGGGAATATTGGGTCCAGGATAGTTCGAGAAGTCCGAGTTCGGACTTATTAAGTTCACAAGTAGAGATGGACAAGAACTCCAACTCCGGGTTCGAGTTCTAGTTCTAGTCTATCTCTACATTGCACCAGTTGAATTGATTTTAATGCCAAATGCGGAATTTTATCTCTTGTTCCTTATCTCCTCCTGCTAAATGTAAAACTCTGCCCTCCTCTTATTATTATTATGTCACAGATTCCCTGGTGAAATATAGTATATTTGTTTTTCATATATATTAACCTTTATTCTGATTATTCATCCAAATTTTGTCACAATGATAAAACAAAATATAACCTTGTAACATAATTTTTTTTAGAAAAAGAAGAAACGGATCCAGATTCACTGTTGAGCTTGTAAGTATAAGAATGTCATTCAACTAAGATTTTATAAAACACTGGAGCCATCTTTATTTTCACATTATATATGGTACTTGTCTACGTTAATAATAGGACAAAGGCTTCCACTCCCTGACAGTGGTATAGCATGCTAAATGCAGGACATTCACCCTAAAGTTGGCACAGCTGGGACACCTTGGTCTTAAGACACAGCACCATAAAGTCGGCGTATTTCAGTGCTAGTAGGACTGGGAGGATTAGCATTACTGATTGTTTATCTCATAACGCTCTGTCATACAGTGTCTAAAGGTGACATGGAGACAATAATAGATTTTGAATTCTCCAGTATTGGGTAGTGATGCCCATTTCTATGGGTGTGCACCATTTTTATCTGTTATCTAAAAAACATTTTTTTCTAGGCACATTGTATTTTAAAAAAAGGGAACTGGAGGATAATAATTATGGATTTTGAAAGGATTATCCTAATAATGACCCCTAATTTGTATATGTGTAATGAAGTACACATTTTAACATGAGCAGTAGTACAAATCTCATATTCTCGTTATAGTCCCCAGTAATGTTCCAGTTCAGCCAATTTCAGCTGTTGATCAAGTAAGTAGAAAATAAAAACATAATATTCTACTATAACTAAGGAATATGTTAGTGTCCTTCTTGCTCATAACATATATTTGATTGTGCCTCTTTATATGTTTGTGTTTGATTTAATATTGCTGGTTTTGTTGGTGGACAATTTAGTTCCACCATATAGCTGCCATTCAAACCAACAAAACTTAACCTCATTCCCTCAGCTCTCTCACTAGCTGGCAGACGCGTCTGTGATTGGTTGAGAGTCAGCCAATCACAGACACGTCTGCTGGTCCGGCCCCTATTGCTACACTGTCCCTGGATGTGCAGTAGAGGAGCAGGCTGAGGGAAGGAAGTGGGTAGGTCAATTTCTGGAACTTTTTAAAATTAAACCCTAGCATTTGGGGTTAGAGGGGGGCTCTCCTACACTACAGAAATGCATATTTGGGGGGTCGAGATAATGATATCATTTTGTATCTGTTTATTTTATATAGCTTCCAGCTGAAGAACATGGAATAGAATTTCCAGCTGATGAACATGTAAGGAATAAAAACTAAATTCAATCCTACTTCACTTCAACACACTTGATTTCCAGGCCTATTCTCTATTGTTTGTTCCATAAAATACTGTATCAACATGTTTTCTAGCACCTATTTAATGTCAATTCCAGACACAGTCAGGGGATGCACATAAGTTACTGTCTCTATTCTGTCCTTGAACATTATGATACGTAAAGCCATAGTGCCCCATATTTTATCCTACACTCTTAAGCTAGGTACACACCATCATAATTCGTCCCGACCAACCGACATTTCAGTGTTTTGGTCGGTCGGACTGAATATCGGATGTGTTTTGTGGTCGGGCATGACCTGATTGCTCATTCATCCGAATCGGACGAATGAATGATCGGACCCTTCGGAAAATCACAACCGATTGTGTGGTCCGCTATGCACCATACGATCAGTCGCGGCTAACTGTCAGTCGCAGCAAAAGTAGCCGCGTCCTTCCTCTTGGCCGACCGGTCAGAAGTGGCTGGTTGGTCAGGGCAAGATTGTATGGTGTACCCCCTTACCCTGCCATTTTTAAACAATAATCTGCTGGCATTAAAAAGCAAATTTGCAGCTATTACACAAGTAATATGTGACAGTATTTTAAGGGAATATAGAGGCAATAATAGACTATGAAATTATCCTAATCTTTTTTCACTTTCCCAATACTAAAATCCATTTATGTTAAATCTATAATCAATTGTGCAATTGTATATTTAACACAATATCTTATCTATATTATTTTTTAGCTTCTAATTGAGGAAACAGGACTGGAGACATTAGCTGTTGAGTGTGTAAGTAGAGGAATTACTTATTCACTTATATGAATGACACTTTGTTTCTCCACAAGATGTTAAGACTAATTTCTGCACGTTGATGCCTCCTCTGTTTATTCAAACTTAAACTACCAAACCATTTTGTTGATTGGGGTTTCTGTGATATAAACACATCCCATTCATACAACATCTCCTATAGTACCAAATCTCTCCTAGCAACAAATCTCTCTTATCAATCCCAATCCTAAATTGTATTTCTGTATTATGCAGTATTATGGTTTTTCTTATCGTAACATATATTTTTTAGGCTCCAGCTAAAGACCCAGTTTTCATTGAACCAGTGGATGAGCAAGTGAGTAGAAAATACTAAATTAATATTAATTTACTTACTTAATATTAAAATACTTACCTCCTCCCCACTCATCTTCTTATATCTGTGCTTTGTACCCAGGTGAGGCCCTAACCCGCTAGGTCTTCACCCTTAGGTCTTCTTTGTACTTCTTACGACATACTTAGTGCTACGCCACTTCCTCTTCTGCTTCCGTGAGAAGGGGGACGGGGCTTACTGAAGAGGGAGCAGAGCAGCACTAAATAACTATGTCAGTGTAACTACCAAGAGCCCAAGGGTGAGGACATAGCCATTTAGGACCTAACCCTGCATACAAAGCACAGATATAAGTAGAGGAGGGGGGAGGAGGTAAGTGAAATTGTCCTTTAATATTAATAGGCATGTCCATCCCTGAATCAAAATTTCAATGTAAGTAAATCCCCAAAACCTCCAAACCACAATCATTTCATTCTCTTACCATAACTATTCGTCTCATATTTAGCCCCTGATGATCCAGCTCCAGGTTTTTGCTGCCCCAGTTTTCCTCCTCCTGGGAAGATTCAGTTGAACAATTGTTTGAGGCAAGTGAGTAGAAAATACAAGGTTAATATTAATAGGCATGTCCATCCCTGAATTAATAATTTATATCTAAGCAAATCCCCCCAAAACCCCAATCATTTCATTTCTCTTATATTAACCACTTATCTTTATTCAGCCCTATGTTCCAGATTTCTTTGGTGCAGCCCCAATTTTCCTCCTGGGCAGATTCAATCGAACCAGATGATGAGCAAGTAAGTAGAAATACAAGGTTAATATCAGGGGCGTATCTAGGGTATAAGAAGATCAGGGGCACTTTTGGGCACTCCGCGCGCAAATTTTTTGCCATGCCCCTTTCCCCCTGCCCCCAATTAGACCACACCCACTATGTACTTAATAGAGATGGCCACCAAAGACAACAGACGACAGATAGATAACCACAAACATAGACACACAGCCCGATAGTGATAACAACAGAAAAGACAGTGAAATAGACAGACAGAAGAAGAATCAGAGAGTTGGACAGAGAACAACAAATTAATGACACAAAGGCACAGTAAACTGGCAATTTCATTATATACTGGTAGCAATTTGGTCATTTTAAACTTACTGCTGTGTTCATTGTAGTCAGACCGCTTGCCCACACACCTTGGGCCAGGGAGACCTTCTTGTATCTTCTACATGGACCTCTGCTCCTATCTATCTCTATCTGTCCCTCTCTCTCTCTGTTTATATCTATCTCTGTCTATAATCTGTCCTCTTGTTTATCTATTTAACTATGTCTATCTGCTTCTGTCTATCTTCTCTGTGTCTCTCTATCTACTATCTATCTATCTATCTATCTATCTATCTATCTATCTATCTATCTATCTATCTCTGCCTATCTATCTATCTATCTATCTATCTATCTATCTATCTATCTATCTATCTATCTATCTATCTATCTATCTATCTCTGCTATCTATCTATTATCTATCTATCTATCTATCATCTACTATCTATCTATCTATCTATCTAATCTATCACTATCTATCTATCTCTGCTATCTATCTATCTATCTATCTATCTATCTATCTATCTTATCTATCTATCTATCTATCTACCTATCTATCTATCTATCTATACTATCTATCTACTATCATCTATCTAATCTAACTCTCTATCTGCTATCTATCTATCTATCTATCTATCTATCTATCTATCTATCTACTATCTATCTATCTATCTATCTATCTATCTCTCTATCTATCTATCTATTCTATCTCTGCCTATATATCCTGTCTATATCTATCTAATCTATCTAACACCTCTGCTATATCTACTCTATTTAAAACTATCTATCTATCCTAACTGCTAATAACATAGAACGCCCACTGGTTAATATTAATAGGCAATGTCCATCCCTGAATAAAATGTACATCTAAGCAAATCCCCCCAAACCCCAATCATTTTTCAATTTCTCTTATATTAACCACTTATCTGTATTCACCCTAATGTTCCAGATTTCTTTGGTGCACGCCCCAATTTTTCCCCTCCTGGGCAAGATTTCAATCGAACCAGAATGATGAAGCAAGTAGTAGAAAAATACACGGTTAATATCAGGGCGGTAATCTAGGGTATAAGAGATCAGGGGCACTTTTGGGCACTCCGCGACAAATTTTTTTGCCATGCCCCTTTTCCCTGCCCCAATTAGACGCCACACCCACTATGTAACTTATAATAGAGATGGCCACAAAGACCAAAACGAAGACATAGATAGATACCACAAACATAGACACAACCAACAGCCCGATAGTGATAAACAGACAGAAAGACCGTGAAAATAGACAGACATGAGATGAGAGATCAGAGAGTTGGACAGAGAGACAAATTAATATGACACAAGGGCACAGTAAACTGGCAATTTCATTATATACTGGTAGCAATTTGGTCATTTTAAACTTACTGCTGTGTTCAGTTTGTAGTCCAGACATTTGCCCACACCTTTGGCCAGGAGACCTCTCTTGTATCTTCTACATGCCATCTCGCCCCTATCTATCTCTATCTGTCCCTCTCTCCTCTCTGTATATCTATCTTGTCTATATATCTGCCTCTTGTTTATTCTATTTTAACTATGTCTATCTGCTTCTTGTCTATCTCTCTGTGTCCTCTCTATCTATCTATCTATCTATCTATCTCTGCTATCTTATCTACTATCTATCTATACTATCTATCTATCTATCTATCTATATCTATCTAATCTACTCTATCTATCTATCTACTCCTACTTCTATCTATCTATTCTATCTATCTATCTATCTATCTAATCTATCTATCTATCTATCTATCTATCTATCTATCTATCCCTATCTCTCTATCTATCTATCTACTATCTATCTTCTCTACTCTATTCCTTATCTATCTATCTATCTAATCTATCTATCTATCTTCACTCTGCCTATCTCCTATCTACTAAAATCTATCTATCTATATCTATCTATCTTATCTATCTCTCTATCTATCTATCTATCTAGCTATCTTCTATCATCTCTATCCTCTCTGCTATATATCTGCTATCTATCTATCTATCTACTTCTCTGCTCTCTATCTATTTAACTATCTAAATCTTCTAACTGACTCTATAATAACGTAGATTACGGCCACTGGTTAATATTAATAGGCATGTCCACATCCCTGAATTAAAATGTACATCTAAGAAATCCCCCCCCCAACCCCAATCTTATTCAATTCTCCTTATATTAACCACTTATCTTGTATTCAGCCCTATGTTTCCAGATTTCCTTTGGTGTTCATCTAGCTTCTGTGTATCTATCTGTCTGTCTATAGACTTGTCTTCTCTCTGAATAACTTTTTTAACTGTCTGAATACTTTTTTATACATTTCAAGCCATTGAAGAAACCGAGAAGGGGCACACGGGGAGCAAACATAAGGTTCTCCTTACCTCACAACCGCTATAAACCACACTAGCTGTTGTGAGTCCCGCCGCCAATAAATATGAACTGATATTTCGCGCAATATTGTGTCAGCGTCTCCTAGCAACGTGACGCTTAGCCGAAGTTTCCGCTATCCGCGTAATTAATGAAGGAAGAGGCGGGGGAGCGAGGTCAAGGTAGCGGCACGTTGATTTGATCAGCAAATGAAATTACAATATGATAATTACTGTCACTGACAGTAAGCGGGGGTGGATATTCCCTGTAACGAACGGAGAAAGAAATGGTGATATCTAATTACACAGACCATGGATTTCTATGATCTTCAGTGTTCTGGTAAGATCATGTAAGGATTGTATATTTCTACTGTATGTTACTTTTTGGACTATAATTGTCCTTTACAATTTCAGTCAGTCTGCTTCCTATGTGTTCTGTTTCAACTTGAGACATACTGGTGAGTAGAATATTCTAGCTTTAGCTTTTCTAGGGACTCACTTAATCTCTCGAGTAAACAGTTTTTTTATTGTTTATCCTCAGAAGTACAGGTAAGTATTGCTGATACCTTTAATGATGTCTAATGACATTTCGATAATTATCTACTTCGATTTTCATAATTATCTACTACTTTTGACTATCAAAATTAAGAAATTTGGGGTTCCGTGAAATCGGGAGTCCGAAAGTTTTTGTTGGGACTTCAACCCATGATTCAATTAGAAACTGGGGTTCTAAATCAAACCCACATTACTCTCTACTGTCCAAATAATATTTGTACTATGGGATGCACATTCATCAAAATTAGGTAGCCGAATGAAACAATAGTAATATCCTTATTATCGCCCAAGGAGCTACCAGTCTAAGGGGAGTTAGAGTCTAACTGAGATTAGTAATATTATCTGAAATTAATTATATCTCGCCCTGCACAGTGCTTTTTGGAAAGGCTATATTTAAGCTCTTCATGGTGGAATCCCTATCCTATAAACTTTGTCCCTCGGGAACATGACTGAAAAACAAAATCGCAAACCTGGAAAGTTCTTCTCACCCAAAGTGAACCTAACCATAAGGGGAATACCCATGAAGGCAGCTTAAGGATGCAAAGTGGCATGTACAATGGTGTTAATCAGCAGTCTTCTTGTGATACATGGTTTATAACAATTTGTTTTTACAACACTTTATAATCGATGTTCTCAGAGACGTTGGAGACAATTACCACCAAATTCATATGTAAATTTTCAGGTTAAGATATCCCCAACACAAATCAGAACCTTAACCATACGCTTCAAGCAATCATCAATGTAACGCCTGTCAATACACTCGGTATTTCTCCTTGCTTGAAGCCTCAATCATAATGCTTGTGAGTTCCGTGCACAGCGCACGTTCACGGAACTCACAGGCATTACTGTTTGTGCTCAAGCAGGAGAGTGCAACAGAACTCACAGGCATATACTGTTTTGAAGGCTCAAGCAGTCAGTAATGCACTGAACTCACCGGCATTGTTTGAGCTCCAAGGCAGGAGAAAGCAAGGAAATCTCAGAGAGGCGGAGCTTTACATTCAGCAAACCAGTAACAAATTTCAGCAACTTTCAAGGCACAAAGCTAGGCTCTGCAGATGTTTTTTTAAAAATTTTTCACAAGATGTGTTGGCATTTTTTAAAGGAAATTTCATACGGTTGTGCTAACTTTAGATATTTTGTAATATAGGCTAGTTAATTAGTAATTATAGGGCCCTGCGAAAGAGTCTAACCCTTGACGTGGTGGCAGGCTTACAAATATTTTGGACAACATAATGTAACCAATATATGTTTGTATGTTGTGTAACAAGTGAAAAGGAAACTTGTTAAATAACTCTTTTCCGAAGTACAAATTACAAAGTTTTGCCACATCCAGCAAATAACCACACACACATCCAAAAGCCACACCCACTTTGTCTGGGCGGCCACAAAGCATTTCAAAAGTATGTTTGGAAACGCGTGTGATGGCACAAAAAATGGTGACCCTCTTTACGAAATGGCGGAAACAAAGCTCATCGGAATCAGTAATTTTTGCATTCCCCGATAACCCGTGTTATTTAAAAACCGCAAATGCAATGCAGCGAAATCGCATGAAAAACACGTTAGTGTACCTAGCCCTAAGTCCAGTTGAATCTAACTGAATGATAATAATAATAATAAATTTGCCCTGTGTGCAACCAGCTGCCCTATATATAAGCTCCCTATTCAGCCTTCCACTATTTAAAAGCTTTTTTTCCCATTATACAAGGCGTCAGCACGGACGGACAATCCGTCCGTCTCCCGCCTTGTAATAATGTGTGTAATATAGTTAATTGGTAATGCATGTGTACAGTTCCATATACTATTCTATTCTCATGCATCCACATTACTAATCTAGCTATACGAAATGCATATAGGCTCAGCATTCATGCTTGAGGAATATTACCAGTCCTGATCTACCTAATAAACAACAACACACGCCATTTCAAATCTTTTTGGAAGCTTTCTGCCGCATATGTCTACCACGGTCCCCCTCTAATCGAACCCCCGCCCATTTCACCAATCTACCCAATCGACGCGGGAACACGTGGAGGACTTGTAGTGCTGGTTTGAAGTCATCAAACGCAGAGGCGAAACAGGAAGAGCCTTATATATTTCTCCAGGCAACATGCCGGTTGTACCGCTCCCTTGTGATCTTTGTGGCTCGTTGATACGGTGTTTGGCCACTGCACTCTTATCCCTGCTTTTAAGGATCCTTTAATCACAGCCGAACTGTGCGGCACAGATATGAATAAAAGACAAACAAGAAGCCAAGTGTAGAGGGTTTACTGTGTACCTTATATTATAGTGAGATCGCAATTTTGGGTCAATTGATGTCCTATTACCCCAGTCAAGCTTTTAACCTGCTGGTTTTTGCAAATAGTAAACAGTGTCCGGTTGAGTGAATTATTGGTTCACATGTAAAAACTTGGGCAGAATAGCGAGTATATACATTTTATAGATCACACTTTAACATGCAATTGGGTTTAAGCATTACAGACCTTCTAATGTAGCATTTCCTCAGTCATCCATGGTCTGGTAACCCCAAGATACGGTACTACTATGACCGATAAAGCCCCAATAAGTCAGGATCCGGTGTTATTGGGACTTTACCGGCTGGTGTGTGGGCGCTTTCCCGAACGAATCGCGCTACTGCCGAATGTTTTCGCGGTATTCCCTAGAACATCACACAAAATTGCAGTGCAAATATTATTGTACAAACTTTGACCAAAATGGTTGGTCTTAACTACTCTTGTTAATCTTTCAGCTCCAGACACTGAATATTGCCATGGCCTGTTTGAGCTCGTCCTGAAATATTTGTCCCTCCATTTATTGGGTCCTACAGGATGAAACTTTTTTGTCCGCAATCAATCCACTGACCCAATATTTTTAGGTGATTGGCTGACGTTTACCAACAGTTTGAATGTGTCTTAATTATTTTTTGGCCAAATCATTATTCTGGATGATTGGGACATGTTTGGAAATGTTATGGGTGATCAAGTATTAATTTTAATGGCGGATTGGGCCACAATCACCCCAGACATAACGGGTACAAACGCAATTGTTTATGCTAAGCCACTCAGGTACTATTGTATTGCAATTATTGAAAAGCTGGGTGACTTCAGCTTTGTCCTGGACTGAGACCTTATAAAAATGACGATGATACCCATGTTCTTTTGGGCATATACTTAAGATGGCTCATCCTCTTCCATAGTTTGTGGATAAATGCTTTGCAGACAATATTGTCCACCTCATGTAGTTGTAGCCCTTTTCGACCTTCATGGCCTGCCAATTTCATGCAAAACATAGCGCCTGGTAAATTATTTATGTATTTTATTATTATTGTGGATTTATATACGCCAACAACTACTTGCTGTTTGCAATTACCATGTATACATTCACTCCTCTCTTGCCCCAGCGAGCTTACAATCACTCACATTTATTTGACACATACATCCTATCAGTATGGCTTTATATTGTGGGGAAACCGGTGCCCAGAGGATCCATGCAAGTACAGGGGGGAACATACAAACTCCTTGCAGATGTGTCCAAGGGTGGAATCGAACTCAGCCTATGATGTTGATAATCTTTCGGTTCCAATAATAGTTACCTATTTTAAATGCAAGTTTCATTTGATATAAAGTTTTGTTGGCTTTGTATGTTCAAAAGCACTGTCTGTTTTTGCAGACCATAGTCCCAAGGCGTGTCATGACAGTTTTTCTCTCATTCTCTTTTGCTTTATTCCTGTCCGCATTTCTTTCTAGCTGCTTTGTGGAGGAATAATTGCAAAGAATTCCTACACATGAGGTAATTTAGCAACCTAACCTACTGTCTTCTAAACATCTTTTTCCCCAATCTTTTTGTGATTATATGTTTACCTTGATCCCTACCTTTTTGTCTCAGTTTGTAGCAACTCATCGTTTCCCTACTTGCCCATCTTTGGTAGATATGTTCTTTTCTTGGTTTTTGCTGATGAATGTTCTAAACCTCCGTTGGCGCCAACAAATTGCTACTATCCTACTGCAGCTTCACTCCCTCTCTTTATGGTTACTTTACCTACCTGTTGGCATACTACAGATTGTGTTGTACCAAAACCATTCAGACCACTCTCTCGCTCATATTAGATTTAGTAAAACAAAGTCTCTGTTTATGTTCTTATAATCTGCACAATCACCACGCTTTGGCTCAGTATTCTAGCTACTATTATGTATCAGTTTGAAGGTTGCATAAAGATATCGATTCCATCTAGTCCAACTTACTCTGAATACCCACATTTCCTTGCCTAATTTTGTTCCAGAGGAAAGCAAAAAAAAAAACAACGAAAAGTACGAAAGGTGGAAAAAAATCCATTCCTGCACTCCAAGTGGCAATCAGAAATATCCATGTGACCAACTCCAACCTTGTGGCTTGTGCCTCAATAGCCATAAATGCACATCTTGATTTTTGAAAAGTCATCTAGCTTTTTTTTTTTTTTAAACTACCAATAACCTGCTAAGCCCCACGTCACCGAAAAACAGTTGCATAGTTGTACAGTTTCTCACTTGAAAAACCCTTTTTCGTTTCTTTAAGTACTAAACTTATTTTCTTTCATTCTCCTAAGGGATGTCAGGTATCTCCTGACATGTTTTATTGTTTCTTACACTTGCCATTCTGGATGCTCTTTAATATGTTCTCCTTAAAGCAAACCAACACTTTAAGTGTGTTTGGGCCTTTATCAACCTGTGTAATATGCGTGTTTCAAAGCTTGTATAATGTTAACCAACATTTCTGATGATTTTTTCACTTCCTGTCACAGTTTTTGGCTAAGAAATATTTTGTTTAATTAGTAATCCGTATTAAAAATAGCCACTGCTGACAGCTAAATTAATAGCTTACCGCAGATATTCTTTTCTCTTGTTTCGTAACACGCAGGTCCATGTTTGTCTCCCTGGGTCTTTTTAGCCGTGCGGCCCACCACGGCTACTTTTTGCTCAGCCACCCGCTGGAAAAAGTTCTTCTTGACAGAACACTTGATTTCAAATAATTGTTGATATAGGTTTAATAGGTGCCAATAAGTCAGTTAAAACTCCAGCCAACACTGCCGACTCCAGACCCCTTCTTACACTTGCAATGATTATTATTGCAAGATCCACTAATGCACAAATTGTGGCACATGTTCTTGTGCTGCCATATGTACTCTGGGTTACCTTCAGAGTTACCAAACTACACTGCCTGCCGATATTTCGCAACTACAACCCCTGTAATGTTGCTGAACTACAACTCTCCTGGGAGCATAGTTTTCAAACTCTAGTGGGAACCAAAAGTTAGAACATCGCTGACCTATATAAATGAGCATAATGCAGTGCCATTTTTTTTTTTCCACCCCCGGCACTTTTTCATTCCACCCGGGCTGGAAACATGTCTGGGGGGAGGGGGAAACACGCAGTCATTTAATTGATGGTTAAATCCCCATTCCTCCATTGATAGACTGGTCCCGTCCTGTAACAACATTGTGTGGTCCTACCCCCTCTTGTCTTTGACGACTGTAAAGCATTGTGTCTGAAATAGAAACAAGAAGTGGGGGAACAAACCACTGCTGTGTTATGGACCCAGGAAAAGAAATTTGCAGTAAGGCTATGAATTTTTTTTGTTTTCCCTGGTCCTGTAACTAGCGTGGTTACTGGATGGATGGAGACAAAATTAATTGCGGGGTGCTCAAGAAAAAAAAATCTAAGTGAGGCAGATAGGACTTCTTTTTCTCAAATCTGCCTGATAAAGCAAAGACTAAAATTTTAGGCGTTATAAAAGGTAATTCAAGAGGTCCAAGTGCTCTTTGCAGATCTTCCTCTGGGGGTTTTTGTTTCTCGGTGGGCAGATAAGGCCCAAAAGTTGCCACTAGATGGTCGAGTGGGACTGTACCTGGAGGGTAATGCTGTTCCATACTTACATAAGCCTTGGTTTGATCCATGCTGAATGGTTGAGAGGGGACGGTTTGAAATCCTTCCTGTTGCCCGAATGAGGATGTAGAGAGAATCTGGCCTTTCCTGATTCATCAGTATCTTCTATGTAAATACTAAAGGCATCTAACCACATCCAGTGGGTGATAGCGTACCCCGTTGATTCTCTGGTCCGTCTGAAGTTCCAGAAGTTTGAAGGACAATTCCTTGTTAGACGGGTCGTTCTAAGGATGACTTGACTTGTTTTTCTACAAATAGGATGATGCAGACGCTGGAGAGGGCTCTGATTTCTGTGACCTTCTTCTGGTCAGTTATGGTCCACCTAGTGACTGCCTTGAACGTTAGGATCAGTGATTAGAGCAGGAAGCAGCGGTTCTAGTTTGTCCGGTATTACATGCGTCATGTGTAGGCGTTATGTGTTGGTGTTGTTTGGGGAACACGTGGGAAGATGGGGCCACGCCTGGAAGGGGTGTGTTGTGTGGATCTGTGCACGTGGGTGGTTATGTTGGGTTCCAGGGGAGGGGTGGTGTGTACACCGGGGCGGTTGAATGAAAAGGTCGAGGCAGGGAGGCGTTAGAACGTAGGAGCTAGAGCCCGTCAGGGGGGGGAGCTGGCTACCGCTGTGAAGGGGTATGCAGGTTGATTCGTGCGAGAGAGTTTTCGGGGTGGGGATGTTGTTTGTGAGGTGTGCCGCTTGCCAGAGGGGGGACTCGAAGGAGGTAGTTTCGGGTTGTGGTTTTTGGGGTGGTTACATAGAATTGGTTTTGGGCCCAGACGTGAGGTCTTGGTTTGGTGAGGGGTTGGTGTTTCGTGTTTCGGCGCTGTGTTTTTGGGGTGGAGTGTTGGGTGGTGTTGTGTTGTTTGCGCGGATGGCCAAGAGAGGGGCAAGGGCGCTGGGCGTGGAGAAAGCCTCCCTGTCTGGATGGCCGCAGGGGGGGGCGCAACCGCCAAGTTCGGCAACCCCGGGCTTCGGGCCAAGTGGGGGGGGCGGGGGACCGGGTACGAGTTGGAATAAAGGCCGGCCTGAATAGGAAGTCTGTGGCAGGAGGCCAATACGTTAGCTTTAGGCCCAGTTGAAACCACTTCTCTGAGGCCACCCACATGGTAAGTTATTGGGCTAAATTTTATTTGGTGGCGTCTCGGGTTCAGATCTCTTGATTGTTTCTTGAGGAGACCCGGGTGGGGTGGAGGGAATGGATGGTGAAAATGTAGTAAGATGGGGACCCCGTAAGGAGTGAATTGATGGGCATCTATGGTCATCACCTTTGTGTGTCTGATATGAATTCTGCCCATTGTGGGGGTCACTAAAATGCTGGGGGTGATGGTGCCTTCAAGCCACAAAAGAACGGGGCCGCCATGCGTTAGGGACCTTCCTGCTGTCGGGCTCAAACAGGGAAGTGAAAGCCGGCAGAGGTCTCAAGGGACCGTTAAAGTGTCTAAGTAAATGCCCCAGATACACGGCAGCATTGATGTTTGGGGGGGGGAATACGGTGAGAGTTACTTGCCCTTTCCCTGGTGAAGGAAATTGAGGATAGGTGATGTCTTGTCGTTCCGGAGCAGGTTGTTGGTGTGGTGGGGTGAGTGCCGTTGGTGATGTGGGAGCTACAGTGTGTCCTGCTGGTACGAAATGATCTCTCTGGTTCCCAAGGGAAGATGCTCCGTTGGGGATTGGCCAAGTAGGGCCAGTTCGTGTGTTCCGGGGAGTGGTATCCGCACGTAGTGCTGTCAGGTTGTTGTGGGCGGTAGGGGATCGTGGAATGTGTTGGGGGTGTTTGATTTGTGTGCGCCCGTTGGGGTGTTGCGGGGGAAGGGTGGAAAAGCGAAAGGGCGGCCATCAGCGCGTCCTGGGGGTGGGAAGTGCGGACAAGTTGTAGTGTGTCCCAGGGGGGCCCCCTTTGAGTTGCTGTGGTGTAAGAGGGGTTCCCGGTGGGGTGGGGTTCAGAAGACAAAGCAGTAACGTGGTGGGAGATGTTTCATCAAGTGGGTAGTCCCTCACAGGAGTTGAGTCGTGGTGGATGGAGCTGGAGAGGGGCCACACGTCCAATGCCGCACCAGTAGTGTTGCTCAGACGTGAAAGGGGAACGGGCAAGAGGCAGGGGGAGGAACGACGGGACGGGTCCAGTAAACAAAATGGCCTTAATTTGTCAGGTCGGCAAAGAGGCAGGCCCAAGCGGAGGGGCGAGGGGAGAACCTGGGCGGCTCGGAAGGCAGCGACGAGAAAGTGGGGCGTAGGGCTCGGAGGGTTAGCACTAGCTATGTGTGGATGGTCTGATTGTGAGATCCCAATTCCCAGTTTCATGGTGTTTGCGCCTTGGTGGCATTTAGCTTGGGGAATGCTGTAAAAGTCGGTGGAAGAGAAGCTTCCTAAAGCCCCATGGTAAGCATGGTAAATTGCCGAGACTTTGTGTCCTGGTCCTTTCTTAGAAAGATGGACATTAGATACCTGGTCCCCTTTTGAGATGGAACTTCCTTGATAAGCTGTCGTTCCGAAAAGAGGTGTGTGTGCCTGTCCAAAGTGTGGAATTATTGTTTTTAAGCCCTCGCTGTTGTTGTTGGGGGTGGGAGTAGCGTGTAGGGGGCCTGGTGGCAGATGCTAGGGACCGGGGTGTGGAAGCTCTGTGTACGGAGCCTTGAGTCTGCGGGAGGGGTGGTGGGAGAGGTGTGTGAATTGCAATAAGTATGGGTGGCCAGCTATGGTCGTTAAAGTGGTGGTGCCATGATATAGGCCGGTTAGCGGGGGGGAATGGGAATTAGGCCGGAGGGGTGAGACGCCCATTGAATTGGGTGCCTTTCGCAGTTGCCACATCGTCACGTTGGGGTTACACGCCGGGGATTGCCCCCTACGTGGCCCACTTTAAGGCTGACCCAGCCTGCCGTCCCACCTCTTACATTAACTAGGTTCGAAACACATCCATGGTAGCGCCGCCTTGTGCGACCCCTATGCACATATACATCGGGGCGAGGTTCACGATAACATGTGCTGTACAGGGAGAACTGTGACCCTACATAAGCACCTTTCGCAACAGCCCACACAATGCAAGCAGGCTGTATTGACAGTAAGAAATTGAGTTACAGCGGGAGGGGTGTGTGGGGGCAAAAGTAGACCAGTTGGAACAGGAGAACGGTGAGGGGAAGACCCGAAAGGCGCCGGACCGGGGCAGAGAGCGAACAGGAGGACAGCCCTACATAGAACAACCGGGGTAGGGTAATGTAAATAAACGCACAAGGGAGGCCGAAGAGTCCGAGCAGATGTGAGTCGTCTGGGCACATGACGTGGTCAAGAGCGGCGGCTTAAGAAAGGCCGCCGTCCGCCACAGTGCGGTGGCGCGTAGGGTGTGGACTATGATGGCAGGAAAGAGGCAGCAAATTGTAGTACAAGGGAGACTAGCCGCCAATTGGAGGATGAGCCGGGATTAACCCAGCATTAACCACTGCCAGGGATGACGGCAGGGAGTAGTATTTTGTAGTATTGAGTCGCAAGCAAGAGAATGACTATGCCAAGTCTTATCTTTTAAGAGCCAGGTGTCTAGTGGATAAATAAAACTTGATTGATAGTAACTGTATAAGGCCTGTTGTTAATGCAATCTGGGGAGGGGAGTGTTTTTTACATCAAGGGTTATTGTCGTTACTGCCACTTTGGGGAGCCGGGATTTTGGCCCAACCCTGAGGAGGGACCCGCTGGGTAAGTAACTTTCTGCAGGTGTGTGCTGCAGCCTTGGTAGAGTTTTAGTAACAAAGTGTTGGAACATCACGGTTGGACAGGTAGAAATCTTACGAGTCTTTCTGTGAGATGGCCTTTTTTTTGGGTTTTGTTGGGTGAAATGTGCCTCATTGCATAATTTTGGCCTGAAAGACACGGGGGGGTTCGTGCTCGACTGTGCGTTCACTGGAGGGTCCATTTTGTTGGTGATTCTGTTGCCCCTATGGTGCGTGGGGACTTGTCCAGGGGGGCTGGGTTGCTCAAACCAATCTCTCGCATGAGTATCTATCTATCTATCTATCTATCTATCTATCTATCTATCTATCTATCATCTATCTATCTATGCTATCTATCTAACCCTGCTATCTATCTATCTATCTATCTATCTATCTATCTATCTATCTATCTATCTATCTATCTATCTATCTATCTATCTATCCCTGCTATCTATCTATCTATCTATCTATCTATCTATCTATCTATCT
>CM033477.1:80074242-80374164 GCA_019447015.1 Hymenochirus boettgeri
TTGAAGACTAAGGGCCCTATTTATAAAAGATCGGTATCGTTATCGTAAAATACCGATCGTTATCGTAAAATAACGACCGGGTTTTTACCGATAACGACCGCTATTTACCAATAACGACCGTTATTTACCGATATCGTTAAATACCGGACGTTATCGGTAAATACCGGGCGTTATTTACCGATAACGACCGTTATTTACCGATATCGGTAAATACCGGTCGTTATCGGTAAATAACGACCGGTATCGGTAAATAACGACCGGTATCGATAAATAACGACCGGTATCGGTAAATAACGGTCGTTATCGGTAAATAACGGTCGTTATCGGTAAAAACCCGGTCGTTATTTTACGATAACGATCGGTATTTTACGATAACGATACTGATCTTTTATAAATAGGGCCCTAAATTTCTCTTCTTCAGGTATAAAGGGATGTCCGTGTGTCTTCTGACGTGTTCTTTTCATGAACAATGCCCCAGATAGTGTATTGTATGGCCCGTTAATGTATTTATACACAGTAATCATATTTCTATGCAAGCGCTGTTTCTTTAGTGTACAAAATTATAACTTATCCAATCTGTCTTCATATTCCAGCTTCCCTATTCCCTTTATTATTTTAGTTGCCCTTCTCTGAACCCTTTCTATTTCCCAGATGTTCTTTTTGTATACAGGATTCAAAAATTGCACTTCATATTCTAAATAAGGCCTTGCCAATGCTTTGTAAAGAGGGAGAATAACATTTTTCTCCCTTGAATTCATACCTCTCTTTATACAAGATAATATCTTGTGGCTCTAAGCTGTTGCTGCCTGGCACTGCTTGCTACCTTTAAGTTTGTTATCCATCAAAACTCCAAGACCCTTTTCCAATTGGTATTCACTTAAAGGGCATGTCCACCCCCAAAACTATAATGCCCCTGATTACTGGCCCCACCCTTGTGGTGTAAAAACCCTTCCCTCCCACCCCCGAAGAAATTTTTCCCTGTGTGCAAAGGCCCCCCCCCCCCCCTCCCTCTCCCTCCCGTTTTGGTCTCCCTACCCCTAACATAAAACCCCTTTGCCATATGATAGTTCTTGCTCCCCCAGCCCCAACCGCATTAGTATTATTGCAAGAAAGTCCCCCGATCATTACTTACCTTCCCTCTCTCCTTCACCGTTCTGCACTACCGGCCTCTCAGCCAGTCACAGACATGGCTACCCTTTAAAAGCCATTACCAAAATGTTCAGCAAAGGTTCTCCATTTCCCCCCCCCTATGGAGTATTTGTCATCAAAATCAATTTGAGATTCTTATATTACAGAGATAAGTAAGTAAACGCCCCAACACAACCCCCCCTCCCCGTAAAGTCTGAATTTACCAAGTGTTTACCAACCACCTATTACAGATTGGGAGCACCTTTTTACAAAGTAAAAAAGTTCAAGTTCTGAAGGGTTTTTTCACTGTGAGAAAGGTAAAGCTATGGAACTGTCTTCCAGTGGAAATTTGGTGGGTTTTTTTTTTTTTGCCTTCCTCTGGATCAACAGTTAGGCAGGAAATGAGGGTATTGCTAGATTGGTTGGACTGGATGGATGGATGTCTTTATTCAAACCTCAAATACTATACTAAAGTAAACTTACGGTATTAGTATTTTGTTTCTGACAATGCTCTGACAAAATAAAAATCCGACATTATATAAAGAGACACAAAGGGGGCAATGCAGAATCATGGGGTGCTGCTCCTTACCTAACTATGCTCCCGGAATCGAGTAATCATTTTGCAAAACGTACTACACTGTGAGAGCCCAATAAGGTAAGGAACTCTGTCTGGCAATGGTTTTATGGGCCAAATGATTAGTCACACTATAAGGTAACTTAAAGGGGAGGTTCAGCACATATACTTTTGGGAAAAAAGGGAGTATTTTCAGTTACCATAACCTGCATTAATACAAACTTCCAGAATACTTACTTCCTGTTTGCAGGATCCCTAATAGTGTCCTTTATTTTCTCAGTCCCTGGGTTGATTCAGTTGCTCAGTAAAAATCTGAGAATGTTTGACCCATTTAAATAGCCAATCAGTACAAATTAATGTTAGAAACCTTTTTATGGAAATATGCAGCTCACTAATGACTGTAGCAAAGCACAGTAAACGGTATGAAATCAACTGTTTTTCTTTTTAAAATAAAGACAATATGTAGAATACCTAAGTATATGTAATATAGATAAATATTTTTTTTCCCCTATGAACCTCCCCTTTATCTTAAAAGGTATTGCATTGGGTGTGCAGTTCCATATCCAAAAGTTTTTACACTAACAATTTGCTACATCAGTGTTTTTTACGCTATAACAAAAGCAAAACATATCACATCTTCCCCTGAGTCTCTTTCCTATTTTGGGTTATACTATTATTTGGTCATATATAGTTTGTAGGTAGGCACACTCAATATAGTATTCAAACAATACTCATTTATTATAGTGCTGAAAACAACAAATGCCAAATACACACGTTTTGGGGGGTCCAACCCCCTTCCTCAGGTGTAACTAGTGACTACAGAGTGCAAGGTATATATAGGAAGTGATATCATAGGCTAGGCACAATTAATTAACTCCGCCTCTTTAATGAGGTCAAGATTGAGGTGGACTTGTGCAGTGGACTTTCATAATAAAGTGCATATACATCCTAATATGAAATGATTCATTCTAAGCAAACTTCAAATAAAGTGCTATCATGAATAAAAAAACGTTGTGCCGTTATAACTTATTTAAAAAGGTTTAAAAAGTGCTAAAAAATGATTGTTATTTAATTGTAATAAATAATTATAAATACATATACATTTGTGTGTGTGTACATTCAATAGCAAATATCATTCTATTATACAATTATATAACAAACAGAGGATGGTGGTTCTTTACAGGAGTCCCATTTTCAATTCTAGTATACATCCACTAGATGGTGTAAGCGTTCCTGAAAAGATAAACAATGTTGCTAGTGGAATGTAATATTATAGGAGCCAACTACAAGTTACAATAGGTAACAATGTTACATGGTTAAAGTGTTAACTCAATAAGGTTACATGTGTATGTTACATTGGTAATGCCACCAGGACAGATGCATCTGGATTCTTTTCTCTTTATTTCACACTGATTATAGGTAACACATTAGGTTAAAGTCTTCATTCAAATCTTTTGGTGTCAGAGTTTGTAAATGGTTTATCCACCAATGTTCTCTTTGTAATAATAATTGTGGGAAATTTCCCCCTCTATTGAATTTTTTTACCACTTCCAATATCTGCCACCGTAACTGCATTGCATTATGTTTATGTTCATAAAAGTGCCTTGCCACTGGGGTATCATGTTTAGACTCCCCAGGTTTGAACTGTTTTATGTCTCTTTTGTGTTCGCCCAGTCTCAGTCGTACCTCTCTTTTCGTTTGTCCCACATAACCAGAGCCACAGGGACATTTTAATAAATAAATCAACCCCTGGGTCAAACAAGTAGCAAAGTCTTTAATTTTAATGACAGTTCCCTTTGTGGGGTGATAGATGTTATCACCTGGAATAATAGCACTACACATTTGACACGATCTACATGGATACGTGCCATTTTTTGGTTCTCCGGAAAATAGCTTCTGTTCAATTTTATTAGGTAACATATCTGAATGCATCAGTTGATCCCCCAAATTTGAGGACCTCTTGTATGAATGTAAAGGCTTCTCCTTAAATAAGTGTCCCACTGTGGGATCTGAGGATAAAATGTGCCAGTTGTTATTCACAATTTGTTTAATTCTACCTGAAAGGGTACTATAGGTACTTACAAATAGTATCCCTGTTTTAGTTTCTTTCTTTGGACTTTCTTGTAACAATTTTTCTCTTGGTATCTCTAGGGCTCTAAATGCTGCCTCTGTTAGTTCTTTTTTATTATACCCTCTCTCTTCAAACTTAGTCACCATTTCTGCCATTCAATCTTTGCATTTGTTATCATCACTGACTATACGTCTGATCCTTAATATTTGGCTTAAAGGTATCCCTCGTATGCAACCTTTAGGGTGAAAACTCTCTGCATGTAGGAGATTGTTGCGATCTGTAGGCTTTACATATAAGTCAGTTGTCAATTGTCCATCTGTTATGGATACCATAACATCCAAAAAGTTAAGGTTAATTTGATTATAGGTGAGCGTGAATTTGAGAGTGGTATGTCTGGTATTAAGATCCTCACATATGGTTCTCAATTGGTTTTCTGATCCCTCCCATATAAAGAAGATGACATCCACATAACGCATGTAGTTATATAGATATATCTTAATATATAGAGTAATATAGGAAAGAACCTACATCAGAACCCCTTTAAAACAGCACTCTATCCCTTGTAACCTAAATATCATAAACCATCAGTCACATAGTCCTCGTGTGAGAGGGTATACAGAAAATGAGCGGATCCAAAAATTACCCATATAAAAAACAACTTTATTACAATATCAAAAACATCATAGATAAAAAATCCGGGCGTCCCCGAATACAGACTAAACTACTAACTCAACCACAATTGCTGTGTTCCGGATCCACAAATGTCCAATATATGTATGGAACCTAGTCCTATTCTTATCCGTTCGTGAACCACCTATGGATATATAATGTCCAAATGGATTATGGCCAAATCTCTAGATTGTATGTTCAATTTAAACAGAGTTATTTGTAGGAGATTCCACGATGACAAAAAGATACTAGTTAATACCTTCCAATAGCTAAACCGTAAACACCTGGGCTGTTAAGTGCACTGACCAACACAATGTATCGGGACTTATCTTGGCATACTAGTAACAGTTAATAAATAAATAACACACTCCACTGTTTTTTGTGGGTATCAGTAGTAACCGGTATACTTGCCACTCCGTCGACCGGTATTGTCGTTCTGTGTAGCCTCTTCACCCGAGTAGTTCCTATCGTTTAGGACAAAGATTGGTGCACATGTTCCTCAGTGTTCCCGTTTGTATCAACTTTGCTTGGTGGGGTTATTACAACTCCGTTTGTATCCACTTGGTTAGTGGGGTTTTCCACACTCCTCCACAGGTTCACAGATATATCTTAACATATATCTTAACATCGTTATTTTGTAATAACCATTTATTTTAAAAGGCTGCCACAAATATGTTGGCATAGGCTGGGGCAAAATTCTCACCCATACTGGTACCTTGCCTTTGTATATAAAATTATTTTCAAATCTAAAGAAATTCTTCTTAAGACATAGGGTCAGTAATTCTTCAATGAAAAATACCATGTGTGAGGGATATCCATAGTCCAACATTGCTTCCGCACACACAAATGTATATGTATTTATAATTATTTATTACAATTGAATAACAATCATTTTTTAGCACTTTTTAAACCTTTTTAAATAAGTTATACCGGCATGACTTTTTTTTTTATTCATGATAGCACTTTATTTGAAGTTTGCTTAAAATGAATCATTTCATATTAGGATGTATATGCACTTTATTATGAAAGTTTTTATTTTAATTTGAATGCACTAATATGTATTTTAAGCACTTAGCACTTTATGCACTGCACAAGTCCACTTTAATCTTGACCTCATTAAGGAGGCGGAGTTAATTAATTGTGCCTATGATATCACTTCCTATATATACCTGGCACTCTGTAGTCACTAGTTACACCTGAGGAAGGGGGTTGGACCCCCCGAAACGTTGTGTGTATTTGGCATTTGAGTATTGTTTGAATACTATATTGAGTGTGCCTACCTACAAACTATATATGACTGATTATACTTACCTGCAGTGGCACAGGCTATAGGAAGTCGGTCGGCAAGGGGCGCAGAAGGGAGTTAAAGATGGAGAACATGCGAAGTGGGTTTAATTTGCAGTTATTCATAAGTGTCCAGTATTAGTTTTGTTTTGATAGCAGAAGCCCAGAGCTTAGACATTGCAGCATGAACTTGAAATGAAGAAAGTCAGCTTTTGTACGGGACTTTTTTCACGTACGTTCAGCAGCATGTGTACACCTGCGTATAAAACAGTAAGTGGAGTTGACAAGGATTAGCAGGTCCTCAACAAGAATACAAGGGAGGATAAAAGTCTATTGTGTTTGTCAGGATAGTTATAGGAATTGGCAAATGAGTCACGTCCATCGAGGGTCATAAGGGAAGAGAGTCTAGAGGACTGGGATGATGTGAGTGCCGGGAGATCTATGGCTCTAGTGTTATGAACAGACACACAGGACAGAAGGACAGGAGGAAACAGAGGGTGTTGAGTCTGAAAAGTTTATAAGATAGTGATCAGAAAGTGTGAAAGTGCTAGCTTTCGAAGGATGAGACGGAGAGGTTTTTAGTGAACACTAGATCTAGGAAGTGGCCATAATTATGAGTGCCAGCATTAGTCCACTGTTAAAGATCAAATGAGGATGTTAAGTGTAGGAAACGAGGGCCAGGAGAGGAAGGAGTTTCCAATGTGACAGATAAAGTCTTCCAAAATTAAAACAGGACAATACGTAGAGAGGAAGAAAGCCTAGTTTCAAAGTCAGAGAGGAATGGAGGCTGTAGATGGCGGTCTCTACACCGATACCACTCGTAGTGATAAAGGGTGCAAGAGCTAAATTGAATAAGCCTCAAATATCTGAAGGAAAGGGCATGTGGGAAGGTAATGTCATTAAATCAACAGAAGGAAGAAATTTAGGAGACCAACACCCCCACCACCTGAGGAGTGAGGTGAGGTGTATGGGAGAAACAGACACCACCGAGAGCAAACAGAATCATGTTGGGAAAGCTGAAAAAGGTGAAAATTATTAGTGCACAAGAGATCATGTAGATTTGCTAGTGACCGGACATTAAGCAGAGCACAGGAGAACGGAAAACAAGATGGTGGGATTAGTGGGATAGATAAGAGGCTTGGAGGGAATTGAACCATGACAGGGGGTGAGTGAAGGTAAGAGGGCATGGACAATAGCAGACTGAGGTATTACATTTACCAGGACACATCACCAGCAAAAAGAAGTAGGAAGACAGACAGAATGTAGGAAGATAATTTGTAAGTGGTTTGTTTATATGTATTTGACTGGGAGGGAATATACTTGAGAACATCCAAGTTTCCAGGATATGACAATCATTCATTTTTATATTGTATACAAAGAAGAGCTGTCAGGTGTGATTTTTTTTTTAACCAAATATAAATTAAAGGGTTGTGGTACAACAAAAATGTCACTAGGAAATAGAACAAAATCTCATCTTAGCATAAATCCCAATTGGATCTATAATGATATTACAATTTATATTTCTTTTTATCAGGTCAGTTTTGTAACAGGACATGGGATGGTTGGTTATGTTGGGGTGATGTGGCTGCAGGAGTAATTTCTGAACAGCGGTGCCCAGATTATTTCCAGGACTTTGACCCATCAGGTAAGATTAAAGTGCACATATAAAAGTTTCTAAAATACTTGCACACACATAGGTCTTTTTAAGGAGTATATCCACCCCTAAATTAAGTTACCATGTGTAGCCCACCCCATCTCACCCCCAACCACGAGTTATGTATGCAAGAATATCCGCAGAAAGTTACGTACAGACCTTTGATCCCCCGTTGTTCTGTTCCCAGCTCTCTGCTAGCTGGAAACTGCAGAAAGGGGCAGGACCAGCAGCCGCATCTGTGATTCGCTAGCCAGCAGCCGATCACAGCCGATCACAGACTATTCAGATCACCAGGGGAACGAAGGTCTGCAAATGTAACTCGGCGGTTGGGGGTGGGATGGGATGGGCTGTTCATAGTAAAAAGGTTTTAATGCTAGGCAGCAGATAGAAGGTATCTGAAGGGGGGGGGCTACCTTCTGCATGTCACAGTCCTTATTGTGCTCCTACGCTTCACTTTCTTGGACTTGCACTTCAGGAGAATAATTTGGAGCAAAGATGTAAGGTAAAGATTTTTGAACACTACACAGTGGGGTCAGTATGGGGTTACATTTTAGCTTTGGGGGTGGACATGCCCTTTAAAGGGGAACTGTGGTCTCCATACATAAAATAGAAGGATTGTGTGGTCTCCATATATGTGCCTTTTAAAAAGAGCACACTCTTACCTTTAAATTGATGAATGATGAAGCTTGAAGCATGATTCCAGGATCAAGCTTCTAGCTTCAATCAATGAAAAAGTATAAGTGATGGTGCTTGCTATTTATGCTGTAATCTGTGCTTGTGGTTGTTTGCTGCCTGTCCTGACTTCTGCCTTACCCTTTACTATGCTTATTCTTCATCTTTGGTACCTTGCTCCATTGAGGTCTGTTGTAATTATTACGGATTTATATATAGCGTCTTCCGTGGCGCTTTACAATAACAATCATAAATTACTTACAAGGGTCATACATATTACATACAAGGGTAAAGCAAACATTGTAAGTACACAGCGTAATGAGTTTTTTTACAGCAATACCCTGATACAATAAGAAAGAGGACCCAGCATTACAGTCTAGAGCAGGGATGTCTAACCTGCGGCCCTCCAGATGTTTGAAAACTACAACACCCAGTCCATGGGCAGCACCTATAGTCCATGGGCAGCACCTATAGTTTTGGTTAAGAAAAAGGATGGCACCTTACATCAACAAAATGTCATCTGGTACGAGAACAAATAACTTTTATTGCCCATCTAATTGGTACTAAATGTGTTGCACCCGAAGGAGGAAAAATCAGTACAGTAGAGATATATTTATGGGTCTTGTTGGGTATAACCGATGTTTTATTATGGATCTTGCAAAAATTGCTGCCACACTTAATCTATTATTACACGGACATGCTAAAGAACACAAAAGTAACATAACCCTAGACCTTGGTAAAACAGTGGGGGCACCTACAGCAGCATGCAATTGAAATGTTAAAACAAAAGCTAGTAGCTGCTCTTATTCTTGCCCTTGCATAGAAGAAGCTGTCAAGAAGCCACCAGTAGGACTGGCTGACTGAAAAAGATTGAGTGCTTTACAGGCAGGTAGGGGGCTCCATTATTAAAAAGGTAGATAGGGTAATCTGCCACCAAGACCCTACATGCCAAACAGTGTGATGCCTGCCTGGTGCTTAGGTTTGACATCTGGTGGATTGTGTAGACAGATTATTGTGTGAAGCTAGGAGTGACCCGGCAGTCTGGGTTCACGTTGGTGCCAATGACAAAGTTAGATGTGAAAGGGGAGTACTTAAAATTGATTTCCAAGAGTTAGGGGTCAAGTTAAAAGCAAGGTCCTCAAGGGTAGTGTTTTCAGAAATACTACAGCAGCCACGTGCTACACTAGGGAGGCAACGGGAGCATAGGAGTATTAATGCGTAGCGTAGAGGGTGGTGTAAGGAGATGGGGTTTGGGTTTTTAGGGAATTATGCTGACTTTTCTGTTGGCTACAGGCTCTATAGTAGAGATGGACTGCACCCCAATGATGATAGGGCAGCTGTTTTGGGATAGAAGATGGCTAGGCGGTTTGAGGAGATTTTAAACTAGGTATGGGGGGAGGGTACATTGTACTATACAGGTGTAGGAGCAGGAGTAGATAGAGGGGTTAGGGATCAGGGGACTAATAAGATAATGGAGGGAGGACATGGGGGAGGGGGAGCATAGAGGACAAGGAGGCATGTACATCCAAATAGGGAAGTAAATTAATTGATAATCTAAAATGCATGTTTACAAATGCAAGAAGCCTGGCTAGAAAAACTGGGGAACTAAATCTAGTAGTTTCAAAGGAAAGGTATGATGTAATCAGTATAGCAGAAACATAGCTAAATGATTCACATGAATGAACAGTAAATGTTGAATAATATTCCTTATTTAGACATGAAAGAGTTATTAAGAAATGGAGGGGGAGGATATATATGTATGTTAAATGAGAATTGAAGCCAAATGTAGAAATAGTCAGAAAGTCAGAAATAATTTAAGTGGAGCTGTGTACAGGAAGTTAAAAAGGTGGGTAAATGAATTGTTAGTGAAAGTTATAAGCCAGTGAGAAGGTGGAAATGAATCTCCATATGCAGTTGTCGAAGGCTGCTGGTTTTGGGACATGTTTTGGTGCCAGCACCTTAAAATGCCTTAATTTCTTAAATTTTCTATATGAGCATTTGATAGAAGTTCCTAATAAACAGAATGCATTGTTTGATCTGGTGATATCTAATAACCCTGAGCTCATTTTGGAGATAAAGGTAATGGGAGGCTTAGATAATAGTGATCATGACAGGGATCATTCTGTCATTTAATATAGGTAATTTTAAGAAAGCTAATTTTATGATGTTAAAGGAATTACTCCTGCTCATAGACTGGGGGGGTGTTCCAAGGTAAAGATATTGAGCATAAGTGGACTGCTTTAAAGGGATATTAAACTATTACATTTGTAAATTTATACCTTTAGGGAACAAGTGTGAAAAATTAGGACCACTCCTGCCTGGCTTAATGCTTAGGTAAAAAGGGAAATTGGAAAAAAGGCTGTTAAAATTTTGACATTAGAGGAAACAGGGCTTACAGGCAGTATAAAAACTGTAAAAAAAGGAGTGCAAGAAAGCAATTAAACTACGGTAGCTAAAATAGAAAAGGAAATACATATAGCAGAACAAAGCAATTCCAACCACAAAATGTTTTTTTAAGTATGCTTGTGCAGGTTCTTATTCGTCCAGGTCTTGGTATATTTGTTGTATTCAATTAGATCAACTGGACTTAAAGTTTAGTTCTTGAAGACGTTTCGCTATTCATCTGACTGGGTTTCTCAATTCAGAATGACTTGTTCAAGAATTTGTTGGCAATATAAGTACCCTTGAATTTCCCAATTAGCATATGACAGCCAGAATTGGGACCTTCTGAATGCAAGGTGTGGATTGGCTAAGAGTTGTTGTCGAAAACTGCCTAGGGCAAGGTGTCAAAACAGCATTGTACATGGCAGACAGTTGGTGTCAACCCCTCCACCTCTATTCAGGTTTGGTTTTCTTATTTTCACATAAATGGCCTCCTTGACACCTCTCTTGAACCAATCCTATTCCTTTGCCAAGATGTGACATTATAATCTTCAAAGGTATATCTTCAAAGGTACACAGCTGAGTGACCTGAGGAAGTGCTTTTCTGTGCTGGGCATACGTTGATGCAGTTGCTGTTTGGTCTCCCCCACTACAAATCAGAGCACTCTTCATTGAAGCACGCTGCATATATGATGTAAATTTCCTTGTGTTTCAGATGTTTTTGCTTGGGTCTTTCGTATGTACCAATTGCTGCATTTGTGTGTCATTTTGGACACACAAACAGGGATACGTGTTTTTGAAAATTCTTCTTAATTTCTCAGAGACCCCTGCTATGGGATGATCATGTTATTTCTCCTGTCTTGCCTCCCCCCTTCACTGTTGGCATTTGTGTTTATTTCTTCCTTCTAGTTTTTGAAAAAGGCTAGTCAGATATCCACAAGTTTTAAGGGCTCCTCTTTAGCCTTCACCTCTGTGCAAGTAAGAATGTTCTTTGCTCTGTGTTGTAGGGTTCTAATGACACCAAGCTTGTGATCTAAAGGGTGGTGGGAGTCAAACATCAAATACTGGTCTGTATGTGTTGGTTTTCTGTAAACCTCTACTTCCAGTTTACCATTCTCCCTAACTTCTACCAAGCAGTCCAAGAAGGTCAGTTTGTTGTTTGTACCTCTTCCCTTGATAATTTGATGTTCTGACCTATGGCATTCATGTGTTGTACTTACTTCTGGTGGATTTTAACCCAGGTGTCATCCACGTATCTGAACCGTGGCTGGGTGCTATAACCTTAAAGCTATTAAGCGCCGAGTTTCCACTTCCTCCATGTAAAGGTTTGCCACATTGGGCAAACTGGAGATAACATAGCACATCCATATTTTGCTTATAAAACTTATCCCTGTATTGGAAATAGGTAGAGTTCAGGCATAAGTCCAGTAGGGAACACTGGGTATGGTACGGTAACAATTAGACAAAGTTAAGTCAATAAAGCCCCAGGACCAGATACAATATATCCTTGGATCTTAAAAGAGCTTAATCCAGTTTTATCTAGACCACTTTTTCTTATTTTTTCAGATTCACTTTTCTCTGGTGATGTGTGGGGATACGATCACTTTATACAAATATATTAATGGTCTACACAATAATCTCTCTGGTGCATTTTTTCACTAATAGGACATATCAGAGGACTTGTAGACATACTTTAAGATTGGAAGAAGTTTTATTTCCAGGTTCTGTGTTTGCGGACGACACAAAACTTTGTCAAACATTTAAAGCTTCAGAGGATGTGCAATTGTTGCAGGTGGATCGATTGGCACATTGAGCTTCTAAGTAGCAGATAAGATTCAATGTTGATAAATGTAAGGGGATGCATTTTGAACTTAAAAATCCTTGTGCTGCTTATACTATAAATGGCTCTGTGTTAAGTGAATCCCTGTTGGAAAAGTATCTTGGAGTTTTGGTGGATAACAAAAACAAGGTAGCAAGCAGTGCAGGCCGCAACAGCTGAGCAGTGCATGTATTGTCTTGTATAAAGAAGGTATGGATTCAAAGGAGAAATATGTTTTCTCCCTGTCACGAACACAGTCGCTGGGCAGGGATCTGACCAATCAATCACTACTTGCTGCCACCACTTTAAGTTACGGCCAAAGACGCCCCAAAACCCACTCTTGACTCTCACTGACTATGCACACCCTTTCGGCAGCTAAATGGTTAACACTACACCATTCACTCCAGCAACAAACTGGTTAATTAGCATCAGTCTTCACAAGCAGTCACAGAGTTAATTAGCATTTACACTGCAAAACATTCCATTTCCATTCCATTCAACCACATATAAAACTATCAGAGGCTAACTGAGTTCTTTTAGAGCATCAAAGACAAAACTTATTAAATTTTAGATTAATATTCCAAAAGGTGGACAGTGTATAATACAAAAATAAAAGAAATGGTGTTATAATAAAATGACATACAATAGGTAAAAACGTTATATAAAATAAAAAGGATAAAAACATTCACAGACCTTCTCACTAGAAGAAGTCCTGTATCCCGGGCAGGAAGAAACATTGGGTCCATACACACGTTTTTAGCATGTCCCCTTAGTATGACCAAGTTGTAGGGGATAAAAGGATTTTTAAACATTTTGATGAACCACTCCCTCCTGGTATGCATGGGGTGGGAGTGTCTAGCAATGTCTAGATTTACGACTAGCCAAAAGCATTCATTCCCCCTCAGTTAGGCAGATTCCATAAATGTAGATATGTACATTGTATTGGGATATTGACCATGTATTCCTCTCCAGTATTAATTATCAATTCCTCCAATACCAAACATGACCTGTGTGTAATCCATATTTCCCAAGATATTAATAACTCGCCTTGGCAAGGGAATAAGGGCTCCATGTTGGGTATTATTTTGAAGGGCCTTCTGTTCCATTCATAAATATAATATTGGTTTCTATCTTACACATTCCAATGCCGAAATACAATTATTTTACATGTATGACTGTCCTTCAAATGACCTCTTAGTACCTACCAGACCCCTAGCTGAAGAGAATTCCAGATGCACGGTTCGTCCCCACATTGTCTGGAAAAGAAGATCTGGTTCCATGCTTCACTAATCGTAAAATAAACAATAGGACTGTTCCAGTGTGGAATGGTATTTTTATTGGTCCTTTGAAATAAATAATACCAATAGTTAACCCATTCTTGCCAAGCCACTACACACTTTCCTGACACCTCCCCCTTTAAAATTGGCGCATGGGATGTGACTCACAGGTCCCCTCCACTGCGTCCACTCTCAGGCAGCTCTGATTGGCGGGAAAGGCCATCTGCATTCCCGTGTTCACTCCCTTTCTTGTTCTGTATTGTAAAATCATACTGCTGAAGTATTAAGCTCCACCTTAGCAGTTTTCCGTTATCTCCAGACACCCTGTTTAACCAGCTCAGTGGATTGTGGTCAGTTATCACTATAAAGTTACGACCATAGAGATAGGGTTGTAACTTTTGCAATGCCCATACAATGGCTAAACACTCTTTTTCTACAGTGGCATAAGCTACTTCTCTGGGCAATAGCTTCCTACTCAGATAAAGTATAGGATGTTCTTCACCTTCATTATTCACCTGACTCAGTACAGCCCCGAGGCCATAAGCAGAGGCATAAACCTCTTTTTAAAATCAGGGGCCTGTAGGACGGGAGCAGTAGACAGCGCACTCTTGAGAGCATTAAAAGACTGGTCACATTCTGGTGTCCAGAGTACCACCTTGGGCAATTTCTTCTTGGTTAAGTCTGTTAAGGGTTTTGCTAGGGAACTGTAATGGGGGATAAATTTCCTGTAATACCCCGCAGTTCCTAAAAATGACATCACATCCTTCTTGGTTTGTGGGATGGCCCAGGCTAAAATATCTTTTACTTTGTCGTGTTTGGGTTTTAATTTGCCACCTCCTATGCAGTGCCCTAAATAGTGTACCTCTGTCATTCCTATTTGGCACTTGCTTGGCTTTATAGTCAGACCTTCAGCTCTGATCCGGTCTAGTACCTGTGAGAGGTGAGACATGTGTTCCTCCCAAGTACTACTGAACACGGCAATATCGTCTAGGTAGGCGACTGCGAATTCACCCAGACCTTCCAACACCTCATTTACCATTCTCTGGAACGTAGCTGGAGCATTAGACATTCCAAAGGGGAGGACTGTAATCTCAAATAACCCAAAGGGGGTTATAAAGGCCGATTTCTCCTGCGCTGCGGTCGTCAGCGGAATCTGCCAATATCCTCTGCTTAGATCCATGATTGTTAGATAGTGAGCACTAGCTAACTGATCCAACAATTCATCAATCCTAGGCATAGGATAAGCATCAAATACCATGACAGCATTCAGCTTCCGATAGTCCACACAGAACCTGGTGGTTTGGTCTCGTTTGGGCACCAGAACCACAAGTGAGGCCCAAGCACTATGGGATTTTTTAATTACACCCAGTTCTAACATTTCCTCAATTTCTCTTTTAATATCAGCCTGTTCCTCCAAGGACACTCTGTATGCTGACTGTCTAATAGGAGGATGGTCCCCGGTATTAACGTGATGGACTGCCAGTTGGGTCCTCCCTGGTTTTGCTGTAATAGTTGGCTGATAGGGCTTAAGCACTTCCACCAGTTCTGCTTTCTGCCTTCCCAACAATTGGGGGTTGATTTGTGTGTCTGCAAAGGACCCTGCTTCCTTTGTGCATGTGAGTAAATAAACCAGAGGGTCAGTCTCCCCCTCATTAGGCAGACTGCAAACGGGCATAGCGTAAGCAGCTCGTTCATGATGGGCCTTCATCATATTAACATGGAAGACCTTTTGTCTCTGGCCCTGGTCTCCCATAGCCACCACATAGTTTACATTGTTCAGTCGCTTTACAATAAGGTAAGGTCCCTCCCAAGCAGCCTGTAGCTTGTTTTGGCGCATTGGTAGTAAAACCCACACTTTCTGACCCACTTCGTAAACCCGTTCTCGGGCAGTACAGTCATACCACTACTTTTGCATTACCTGGGCCTGTTTTAGATTTTCTTGTGCTAAACCCATGAGAGTTGGTAGTTTTTCCTGAAAGTTAGTTACATAGTCAACCACCGAAACTTCCTTACCCACATTCTTCCCCTCCCAGGCCTCTCTGATTAGATCCAAAGGCCCACGTACCCTCCTCCCATATAGTAGTTCAAAAGGGGAGAATCCAGTGGACGCCTGGGGTACCTCTCTGTATGCAAACAGTAAATAGGGAAGATAACGTTCCCAATCTCTTCCTTGGGAATCCACGAACATTTTTAGCATCTGTTTTAACGTGCCATTAAAGCATTCACATAAACCATTAGTTTGAGGATGATATGGGCTGCTAACCAGGTGTTCCACTTGCACCTTCTTACACAAGCTCTGCATTAAATTTGACATGAATTGGGTACCATGGTCTGTGAGCATTTCCCGTGGGAAACCCACCCGTGAGAATATCGTCAGCAGGGCATCTGCAACCTTGTCTGCCCGTATGGAAGATAATGGTATAGCTTCTTGATATCGGGTGGCATAGACTACCACAGTCAGGATGAACCTTTTTCCCGAACTACTAGGTATGGCTAAAGGCCCAATGATATCCACAGCTACCCTCTGAAATGGCTCATCAATAGTAGGAAGGGGAATGAGTGGAGCTTTGCTAACATCCCCAGATTTACCTACACGCTGGCAAGTGATACATGCTCGGCAATAATTAGCAATGTCAGTACCCATATTAGGCCAATAGAACCTGTGACTTAAACGGCCTTTAGTCTTGTGTATCCCTAAATGGCCAGCTAGTGGTATCTCATGTGCTACCCTTAGCAGTTGATCTCTGTATTGTGCAGGTACAATCAACTCTCTCTCTGCTACCCCTGGTTCAGATGGAAACACCTCTTTATACAGTCTATTGTTCTCCCAATAAACTTTTTCCTTAACAGTCTCAGTGGGTGGTTGGTCTGCCTGCATCCGCAACCCCTCTAGGCTAGCATGCGCTTTCAGAGCAGCCTCAAACTCATTGGAATCAGCTGTGGATGCAGGACCAACTGAGAAAGTAACCAGTGGTAAAGGCTTAGCAACCCCTGGGGCCACTGTTTAAAAGCAAGGGGAATTTAGTGTGGTCGAGTCTTCCCCTGGCTCTGCCAACAAGGACCTAGCACTTGCACTTCTTGTTACAATTGCAATGGAAAGATTATCGTTAACCTCATTATCAGTTACATTGTTAATACTGTTAACTGGTACATTAGATACATTTGTTACCGGTGTAATAGGAGGACACATTTCCACATTCATATTCTCATTACCTAAATCAGAGTCATTGTAAAGTACCTTTAAATTATTAGAGTCCTCCAGTGGGAGAATAGATTCCTTGGAAGCAGTTACAGGCACATATTGGGATACCAGCCTCTCTAGGTCAGTACCTAGCAACACATTAGTCAGAATGGCATCCGATACCCCCACTTCCCTCACTCCACTTCCTGCTCCCCAGTCAAGAAATACCCGGGCCAAGGGTACAGCAGGACTGATACCTGGTCTTCCCAGGAATAAAATTGTCAGATTTTACCAGTTCTGGGCGAACCAAAGTAACTTCAGCCCCAGTGTCCCTAAGGCCAATAGTAAGTTTGTTACCCACAGTAACAGGTTAAAGGTTATCTGAGTTCTTTCTGGCACTATCAGCAGCAATTAGAACAGCAGGGGATGAGTGGGATGCTCTAGGGGGTAAAGTTAGGTTTACTTTTCTCAGGACAGGTGACGCTAACGTGACCCACCTTGTTGCAGATAAAGCACCTCCTGGTATCCACTGATAGACGTCTGCCTCCTGAAGGTATAGTAGCAGGGGCTGGTGTTGTATGACCCCCAGGGGAAGAATTGCCAGCTACTTTCCCAGGGTAACGATCCTTCCAGCTGGGTGATCTTTGTAAAGTTGGACGATTCGGATATGTTGGCACCCTGTTGGCTGCATAGGTGTCTGCAACTTCTGCTGCTTTTTGCGCTGTTTTTGGCTCCCGATCCAATACAAACTGTCGCACATCTCCAGGTCAGATATTAAGGAACTGTCCATTACCATAAGATCCTCCAGCTCCTCAAATTTGGTAACCGACAGTCCTTTAATCCACTGGCGAAAACTGGTTCTCAGATTACTCACAACATCTGAGTAGCTGTCAGTGGGACCTCTCTGCAATGCCCGAAACTTTTTGCTATACACCTCTGGCGTGAGGTTAAACTTCTTAATCAGAGCCTGTTTCAAAGCCTCTTAGTCCCCATCAAGCTCTGGTGGTAGTTCAACAAAGGCATCTAAGGCTTTGCCTTTTAATTCAGGTGTTAAATATCTTGCCCACTGCTTCCGTGGCAACTGATACTGTCTGCAGCACTTTTCAAAACTTAACAAAAAAAGTGTCCAAATTGCTATCATTGTCCATGACAGGAAACTTGGGTGAACCATGCAAAGCAAACGAACCCTCTCTGGACTCACTGGACTGTGGAGACTGGGTCTGGTGCTGGAGCTTTGCCAACTCCAGTTGAAATGCACAGTCTGCGGCTGAAGCTTCGAATTCTCTCTGCGCCTGCCGTTCAGCTCTCTCAGCTGCTGCTGCTGCGGCTGTCTCCCTCTGTGCCTCCCTCTCCTGATGCTGCAAGATCAATTGAAGACGTAGCTGGGGGTCAGCTGAACCCAACAATTGTAAATCCTTTTGCAGGGAAAAAGTACAGTCTTCCTGCACTGTAGTATCCTCATGCTGATCGGATCCATGGTTAACAGTCCTTTCTGGGATAGCTAAATCCACATCGCTTCCCGACTCAGTTGTGTAGGTCTGCTGCTCCTGGTCACTCTCCTACAATGCCCTTATCAGCAGCTCCTTGGACTTGTCCAGGACATCAATACCTCTTTCCTCACAGAGGTTAGCTGAGGATTGAGGCCATCCTCAGCTAACTTTGCCAAATAAAAGATAAAAAAGAAAAACAGAGAAGGGGGGGGAACAACTGTTTGTACATATGTCTTTTAAAAATAAATGCACTGAGTTTGTCTTTGAAGACTGATACTCTCGCAAGTATACAGTTAAATACTTAATCCAAGCACTAATGCTCTAATAAAAAATAATTTATCCCACACGCTGCCAGCAAATTTGTCACGAACACCAGTTCGCTGGGCACGTGATCTGACCAATCAATCTCTACTCGCTGCCACCACTTTAAGTTACGGCCTTAAAGACGCCCCAAAACCCACTCTTGACTCTCACTGACTATGCACACCCCTGTCGTGGCAGCTAAATGGTTAACACTACACCATTCACTCTAACTGGTTAATTAGCATCAGTCCTTCACAAGCAGTCACAGAGTTAATTAGCATTTACACTGCAAAACATTCAATTTCCATTCCATTCAACCACATATAAACTTATCAGAGGCTAACTGAGTTCTTTTAGAGCATCAAAGACAAAACTTATTAAATTTTAGATTTAATATTCCAAAAGGTGGACAGTGCATATAATACAAAAATAAAAGAAAATGGTGTTATAATAAAATGACATACAATAGGTATAACCGTTATATAAAATAAAAGGATAAAAACATTCACAGACCCTTCTCACTAGAAGAAGTCCTGTATCCCGGGGCAGGAAGAAACATTGGGTCCATACACACGTTTTTAGCATGTCCCCTTAGTATGAACCAAGTTGTAGGGGATAAAAGGATTTTTAAACATTTTGATGAACCACTCCCTCCTGGTATGCATGGGGTGGGAGTGTCTAGCAATGTCTAGATTTACGACTAGCCAAAAGCATTCATTCCCCCTCAGTTAGGCAGATTCCATATAAATGTAGATATGTACATTGTATTGGGATATTGACCATGTATTCCTCTCCAGTATTAATTATCAATTCCTCCAATACCAAACATGACCTGTGTGTAATCCATATTTCCCAAGATATTAATAACTCGCCTTGGCAAGGGAATAAGGGCTCCATGTTGGGTATCATTTTGAAGGGCCTTCTGTTCCATTCATAAATATAATATTGGTTTCTATCTTACACATTCCAATTCCGAAATACAATTATTTTACATGTATGACTGTTCTTCAAATGACCTCTTAGTACCTACCAGACCCCTAGCTGAAGAGAATTCCAGATGCACGGTTCGGCCCCACATTGTCTGGAAAAGGAGATCTGGTTCCATGCTTCACTAATCGTAATATAAACAATAGGACTGTTCCAGTGTGGAATGGTATTTTTATTGGTCCTTTGAAATAAATAATACCAATAGTTAACCCATTCTTGCCAAGCCACTACACACTTTCCTGACACTCCCTCTTCACAAAGCAATGGTAAGGCCTCATTTGGAATATGCAGTGCAATTTTGGAATCCTGTGTACAAAAAGGACATCTATGAAATGGAAAGGGTTCAGAGAAGGGCAATTAAATTAATAAGGGGATTGGGGGAGCTTGAATATGAAGAGAGACTGGATAAGTTACAATTGTGTATGCTAGAGAAAAGGCGCTTGCATAGGGATATGATTTCTGTGTATAAATACATTAACGGGCCATACAATAAACTATCTGGGGCATTGTTCACCAATAGAGCATATCAGAGGATACTCGGACATCCCTTAAGACTTGAAGAAAAAAAGTTTAGGCTTCAAGTTCGGAAAGGTTTTTCACTGTGAGAACAGTAAAGCTATGGAACTGTTTTCCAGTGGACGTTGTTATGGCAGGTTCATTGGACAGTTTTAAAAAAAGCTGTATGAGTTTCTGCAAACAAGGAATGTTTCAAGTTACTGGTATTGATATATAAGAGTTGCTCCAAGGATACTTCCGATTGCCACCTGTAGTCAGGAAGGACTCTTTTCCCCCTTCACTATTTGTGAAAATAGTGAAAAGGTTGGACATAATGGACATATATCTTTATTTAACCTAAATTTCTATGTTACTATTTATAGAAATAATTATGTGACAAAATTACCCATCCTATGCTGTGAATTCTCTTCCGCAAGAAAAGAGTCTGAAATTAATCAATATGGTCCAGAATGTTCAAGCACACCAAATGACAACAGCCTACCTTTAGGGAACAAGTGTGAAAAATTAGGACCACTCCTGCCTGGCTTAATGCTTAGGTAAAAAGGGAAATTGGAAAAAAGAAAAAGGCTGTTAAAATTTTGACATTAGAGGGAACAGGGCTTACAGGCAGTATAAAAACTGTAAAAAAGGAGTGCAAGAAAGCAATTAAACTACGGTAGCTAAAATAGAAAAGGAAATACATATAGCAGAACAAAGCAATTCCAACCACAAAATGTTTTTTTAAGTATGCTTGTGCAGGTTCTTATTCGTCCAGGTCTTGGTATATTTGTTGTATTCAGTTAGATCAACTGGACTTAAAGTTTAGTTCTTGAAGACGTTTCGCTATTCATCTGACTGGGTTTCTCAATTCAGAATGACTTGTTCAAGAATTTGTTGGCAATATAAGTACCCTTGAATTTCCCAATTAGCATATGACAGCCAGGTAATTGGGACCTTCTGAATGCAAGGTGTGGATTGGCTAAGAGTTGTTGTCGAAACTGCCTAGGGCAAGGTGTCAAAACAGCATTGTACATGGCAGACAGTTGGTGTCAACCCCTCCACCTCTATTCAGGTTTGGTTTCTTTATTTTCACATAAATGGCCTCCTTGACACCTCTCTTGAACCAATCCTATTCCTTTGCCAAGATGTTGACATTATAATCTTCAAAGGTATAATCTTCAAAGGTACACAGCTGAGTCTTGACCTGAGGAATTGGCTTTTCTGTGCTGGGCATACGTTGATGCAGTTGCTGTTTGGTCTCCCCCACATACAAATCAGAGCACTCTTCACTGAAGCATGCTGCATATATGATGTAAATTTCCTTGTGTTTCAGATGTTTTTGCTTGGGTCTTTCGTATGTACCAATTGCTGCATTTGTGTGTCATTTGGGACACACAAACAGGGATACGTGTTTTTGAAAATTCTTCTTAATTTCTCAGAGACCCCTGCTATGGGATGATCATGTTATTTCTCCTGTCTTGCCTCCCCCCTTCACTGTTGGCATTTGTGTTATTTTCTTTCCTTCTAGTTCTTTTGAAAAAGGCCTAGTCTGGATATCCACAAGTTTTAAGGGCTCCTCTTTAGCCTTCACCTCTGTGCAAGTAAGAATGTTATTCTTACACGGCATAAAGAACTTTGGACATATCATTTCACGCATTATGGGACTATAGTAATAAGGACACTTATGGAAAGTCCCAGGACACTGAACTTTGTGTATTTTTATCACTGTTTGGCCACTCCCACATAAGGTGGAGGGGAGGAGTTATGTTGAAACACAGGGTCTATAAAATGGTGGTATGGTTTATTGTGTGGGTTACACCTGATGAAGGAGACATAGCGTTCTCCGAAACGTTGTGTGTTTGTGTGATGCAATAAAACAGAATTTTCTGACAAACGGTGTGCGCTTCCATCAACCCTTGTTTGCTTGTGCTATAGCGTGGAAGTCCTTGGGGTAGAGGACGGAAGGAAGCAGCACCTGAAGCATACTGGCACATTGCCTGAAGGAGTGCCTAGGCCCACATCTACTACATAAGGTGCAGGAAACTTAGGGGACCGTATACTTGACTTTCTCATCAGAACTGATCTTATTAGTAGTAGCCAGCGTGGGTTTATGAGAAATAGATCGTGTCAGACAAATTTACTTGGTTTTTATGAAGAAGTGAGTAAGAATTTCAATTCAGGCATAGCAGTGGATGTAGTATACTTGGGTTTTGCTGAAGCTTTTGATACTGTGCCACAAAGGCGACTAATGTATAAACTGAGGACTGTTGGCTTAGAAAAATACATTTGTTCATGGATAGAGAATTGGTTATTGGTTCATAAACAGAGAAGCTACATCTATGTGGGCTAAATTTCTGAACTTCTGCCTTAGGGTTCCGTACTGGGGCCACTTCTTTTTAATCTGTTTATAAATGACTTAGAATGGGGCATGCATTGAGAGCAAGGTCTCTGTGTTTGCTGCTGACAATAAACTTTGCAGAGCTTTGAAAACTTCAAATGATGTGCTATTGCTGCAAGCAGACCTAGATAGGTTATCAAATTGGGCAGTAGAATGGCAGATGAGATTCAATGCTGAAAAATGTAAGGTGATGCATATGTGGGTTTTAACAATCCTTGTGCCACTCCTACCATAAATAACTCTGTGTTGAGTTAATCTCTAATGGAAAAAGATTTGGGGGTTTTGGTAGATAACAGACTAAGATTCAATGTTGATAAATGTATGGGGATGCATTTTGAACTTAAAAATCCTTGTGCTGCTTATACTATAAATGGCTCTGTGTTAAGTGAATCCCTGTTGGAAAAGGATCTTGGAGTTTTGGTGGATAACAAACTTAAAGGTAGCAAGCAGTGCCAGACAGCAACAGCTAGAGCCAGCATGGTATTGTCTTGTATAAAGAGAGGTATGGATTCAAAGGAGAAAAATGTTATTCTCCCTCTTCACAAAGCAATGGTAAGGCCTCATTTGGAATATGCAACGCAATTTTGGAATCCTGTGTACAAAAAGGACATCTATGAAATGGAAAGGGTTTAGAGAAGGGCAATTAAATTAATAAAAGGGATTGGGGGAGCTTGAATATGAATAGAGACTGGATAAGTTACAATTATGTATGCTAGAGAAAAGGCGCTTGCATAGGGATATGATTTCTGTGTATTAATACATTAACGGTCCATACAATAAACTATCTGGGGCATTGTTCACCAATAGAACATATCAGAGGATACTAGGACATCCCTTAAAGGACAATTATACTCACATTTTCCCCGATCCACTGCAGCATAGTACCCAGGGTGAGGACCTAAAATCGCTAAGTCCTCACCCTGGGTACTTTCCCTAACTCCTGCACTACTTACCGCAAATCTGCTTCGCCGATCCACACTGTTCCACCCAGTGTTCTCCCCAGAATTTTTTTTCCAGCCGGGTGGCATGAAAAGGTAGCCGGGTGGGGTGGGACGGTGAAATTTGGTGGTGGGGAAAAATGTGCACTGTATCATGCTCATTATATAGGACAGGGATGTCTAACTTTCATCCCACTAGATGTTTGAAAACTATGACTCCCAGCATTCTGTGGTTGTAGTATGCAGGGAGTTGTAGTTCCCTTCTGAAGGTAACCCATGTAACAAGGCAGCACAAGCACATGTGCCACCCTTTTGTGGCCTTGGGGATCTTGGAAAAGCTAGTAAACATGTGCTAAAATAATCTTACAAGTGTAAAATACGGGTCTGGACTGGGCAGTGTTGGCGGGAGTTTTTGCTGACCTATTGGCACCTATTAAACCTAGATCTAAAGTTCTCTCAAGGATTTTTTTCCAGCCGGGTGGCATGAAAAAGTAGCCGGGTGGGCCGCCCGGCTAAAAGACCCTAGGGAGAACACTGGTTCCACCTCTCTTCTACTGTCAGTGACAGTCGCGAGGCAGCCAATTGGAAGACACGCCTCCTTGCAGAGCGTATCTTCCTATTGGCTGCCTCGCGATCTGTCACTGAAGCAGGAAGAGCGGAGGAATGGATCGATCGGCGAAGCAGATTTGCGGTAAGTAGTGCAGGAGTTAGGGAAAGTACCCAGGGTGAGGACTTAGCGATTTTAGGTCCTCACCCTGGGTACTATGCAGCTATGGAGGAAGAGGAGCGAGGTTGAGGTGAGTATAGTTTTCCTTTAAGACTTGAAGAAAAAAAGTTTAGGCTTCAAGTTCGGAAAGGTTTTTCACTGTGAGAACAGTAAAGCTATGGAACTGTCTTCCAGTGGATGTTGTTATGGCAGGTTCATTGGACAGTTTAAAAAAAGCTGTATGAGTTTCTGCAAACAAGATACAACAGGATTTGTTCTGACTCTACAGACAGAATTCTGCACCTGGAACAGCTCAAATAAGATTTTACAAAACAGGGATACAGTCAGTCCATTACAGAAACACAGATCAAGAAAGCAACCAGCATCCCAGAAACAACCTGCTACAATACAAACATATACAAAAGGAGGACCATATCCCACTCGTTGTTACATACCACCCACAAATGGAAATACTACGAAAAATCGCCAAGAAACTCCAACCCATTTTACAAAAGGACAACAGATTACTAGAAATATTCCCAGACCCCCCTCTCTTAGCTTACAGACAACCACCCAACTTAAAACAAATGCTTGTAAAAAGTTCCCTAACAGGCCCCACACAAAATGGAACATCTCCGTTTGCAGAAAAAGTGTGAAACCTGCAAGTACATCCACACTGGAGACAGGATACCAATACCAGGAACCCAACATAGGTTTGAAATAAAGGGAACCTTCTCCTGCAAATCATCCAATGTGGTATACCTGATTTTATGTTCTAGGTGCCCCTCAGGACTTTATGTAGGAGAGACTGGACAGACCCTGAGGCAAAGGATGAACTCTCATCGATTCACAATTAATAACAATAAACGAGATGTCCCTGTGGGTGCCCATTTCTGCAGCCAAGGACACAGCCTGAAAGACCTAAAAGTCCCAGTGCTTATGGGAAATTTCAGATCCCAAAAGGAAAGGTTAGAATGGGAATGTAAACTTATACAAAAATTTGGGACTCTGGACTCAACAAAGATCTAAACTTTATGTGTCACTATGTTTCTAATCTTAATGTCATGTAGAGTTAATCAGACTAAATTCCTCTAAACCTCCCAAACCCATAAATATCTCATTTATACCAGACCCTCCATGGACACTAGAGGTGAAGTGTATCTAATTGTTTATTTAACCCCTGCTAATTCTTTTATTACTGTGTGTGATCATTGAATGTGCATTTAATGTTTTATTTATGACAGCCATTGCCAATCAGGCATGGGTGCAAAAGATAACATCTATGTAATGTCAGAAAGTCTTTGTTCTGTATGTATAAAATAGAGTGCTTTATTAGATTCAGTATTGTATCATGCCTGAGGAAGAAGCCTAGTGCTTTGAAAGCTTGCATTTTCAATCATTTAGTTAGTATATTCAAGAAGTCTTTAACTGTAACCCTACCAGTTGATCCAGAGGAAGGCAAAAAAAAAAAACAGCTAAAAAGGGGGGAAATTCATTCCTGACTCCAAATGGCAATCGGAATGTATCCCTGGATCAACCGGAACTGCAAGTATATGTATTAATACCAGTAATTCACAATATTGCTTATTCTTAGAAACATACCTAGCTCAGTGAACTTGTTATCCCCACATGTGCTGGAAGACAGTTCCACAGTTTCACCGTTCTCACTGCAAAGAAACCTTTCCTAACCTGAAGATGAAACTTCTTTTCTTCCAATCTTAACTCTTTCAGTGCCAGCAGAATTACTTTTTTTTTTTTTGCGTTAAGTGCCAGCAGAAATTTCAGGATTTTGCCCTTAATCGCTTTAGACTAATTTTACAGTAGGAAACCTTGCAGTAAATCAGGAATATTATACATTGTTTTTTTCAGCACAAAGTGTACTGTAACAACTGTATTTTGTAAATTTTCTGGAAATTTTACTGGAATTATGGGTAAAATATGTAAAAAAAAATTTAAAATTTGCAAATTTTCATGGATTTTTCCCATTTCTATTTATTTTAAGGTTACACACAAAAACTTTACTATTTCTAAAAGATATGATACTCCTGTGTACAACAATACCAGATATATGTAGGTACCCCACTTTTCCTGTACAGGAGACCCCCCCAAACTAAAACTGTACCTTCAAGAATATTACACTAAAATATCCAAACAAATGAGATATTTTTAGAAACTACATACCCACAGGATTTTATGAGTGAGGTAAGTTTCGATCAAAATGCAGATACCTACAAAAAAATGCAGCTCTTCGTCCAATTGTAAGTTATTTTCTCACTTTTCCCTTTTTTTCCTCAACTGTAAAATCAGAGACAAAATCAAATTCGAATTTCAGCTAAAAACTGTGGAGGAAAGTTCAAACGCATCTCAAATATGAAAGCCTAACCCCTCCCGAATAAAATGGTATGCCACATTCATGGGTGTACCCAAAGACATGGCTACGAACTAACCCAGAGCGTGACCAATGCCAAATGTCAGTAAAAGCAAAAAAAAAAATAGCCAACTCTGTATTTGAACAGTCTGCAGTTTTTCTCACAAAACACCCCCTTAACTCAGAAATACCCCCACAAACTATATATTCCTTAAATCTACACACCTTCAGCTATGTAACGCTGTATTTCGTTCATTCATACCATCAATGGTGTGGGCGCAGTTCTTCATAGAAGTTTGCACTTTTTGCAGATTTTCTAAAAAAATGAACAGCAAACAACATTCAAAAGGAGGAAACTCAGAAATACCCCCACAAACTATATATTCCTTAAATCTACACACCTTCAGCCATGTAACGCTGTAGTTCATTCATTCATACCATCAATGGTGTGGGCGCAGTTCTTCGCAGAAGTTCGCACTTTTCTGAAACAATGAACAAAAAACAACTTCAAAGGGAAGAAATCATGCCAAAACCTCATGGAATGTAAAAAAAAGTTACCAAATATCAATCTCCCAAATGTCCTGAATCAAACGGTATGCCATATATGTGGTTACACACGTGGACGTGGAAGCGAAAAGCCACGAAGTGAGAGAATGCACAATGGCTCAGAGAAAGTGAAAATATTTAGCCAACTCTGATTTTGAACAGTCTGCAGTTTTTTCCACAAAACACCCCCGTAACTCAGAAATAACCCCCACAAACTATAGATTCCTGAAATATGCACCCCTTCAGCTATGTAATGCTGTAGTTTGTTCATTCATACCATCAATGGTGTGGGCGCAGTTCTTCGTAGAAGTTCGCACTTTTCTGAAAAAATTAACAAAAAACATCTTCAAAGGGAAGAAATCATGCCAAAACCTCATGGAATGTAAAAAAAAGTTACCAAATATCAATCTCCCAAATGTCCTGAATCAAACGGTATGCCATATGCATGGTTACACACGCGCACGTGGAAGTAAAAAGCCACAAAGTGAAACAATGCGCGATGGCTCAGAAACAGCCAAAATATTTAGCCAACTCCGAATTTGAACTGAATTGTCTGCAGTTTTTTCCACAAAACACCCCCGTAACTCAGAAATAACCCCCACAAACTGTATATTCCTGAAATCTACACACCTTCAGCTATGTAATGCTGTTGTTTGTTTATTCATGCCATCAATTGTGTGGGCGTAGTTCTTCGCAGAAGTTACAAAATCACACCAAAACCCCATGCAATGTAAAAAAACCTACCAAATATCAATCTCCGAAATGTCCTGAAACAAACGGTATGCCATATGCATGGTTACACACGCGGACGTGGAAGCGACTAGTCAAAAAGTGAGACAATGCACAATGGGCCAATAACAGCATTTTTCCAGATTTTTCAAACTGAACACCCCTCTAACTTGGAAATACCCCCAAATAACGATATATTCTCAGAATCTACACACCTTCAGCTACGTAACGCTGTAGTTCGTTCATTCATACCATCAATGGTGTGGGTGCAGTTCTTTGTAGAATTTTGCATTTCTAATCATATATCAATCTCATAAATATCCTGAATCAAACGGTATGCCACATGCATTGTTACATACAAGGACGTGGAAGAGACTAGTCACAAATTAGACAATGTGCAGTGGCTCAATTACAGCAATGTTCCAGAATTTTCACAGTAAACTCCCTCCAACTCAGAAATACCCCACACAAACTATATATTTTTGGAATCTACATACCTTTAGCTATACAACATATTTCCTTGTTCATACATGCAATCTTGTACGCGCATTTCATAGTAGTATTTCAAACTTTTAGCAGACAAAACTCGCACTTGATCCGGTGCCTGGAAAACCTGGAAAATATTTTTAAAATCTTCCTACCTTGCTGAATATCTTTGTCTCTGTGTCATTGCCTATTTCCATTACTGAGAAAATACTGATAGCTTTAGTGAGTGCAATGGAAGTTGAGCTTTTGCAGTGAAAAAAGTTTTGTAGCATTAGATCGAAAGATCTAATCTAGATCTAGTTCATCATTTGCCACATGCACCCTTGAACCTACAAGCTCTGACCCAGCACGAAGACTAGGTGCAGTTTGGAGTTTAGTGTTTTTTTCGGACAACTTGAAAGATAAAAGCAGATGTTAGGCTGTTAACATAACATTATTGAACAATAAAAATACATTGTACCTTATGCCCCCTTTACAGTAAATAACTATTTTAACTAGAAGGAGACCTTACCTTTCCCAACCCCAAAGCTATTACAGAAATGGCAAATGAACCCCAGAGCATGCTAAATAAGGGCCTAGGACACCCACAAATCCAGAGAGCCTCCTAATCCTATCTATCTTTCATAGTGCACCAAAGTATGGTAGCATTGAAAACAGGGCTTCAGACATAAAGCAGGCTTGCTAGGGCACTTAGGACAAAAATACCTTGTATCTCGCCTAGTCCCCTTTTTATGGCAAACCTTGCAGGCTCTCTGGGGATGCTGCTTATTAGGCGTGGGTGTAATGGTATCTAAAAAATGCTTTCCTACTAATCTAGCTACATTATCATTACTAGGCATCTTCGGGACCTCCTCTACACTACCAAACAACATAGCTGGAAAAAGCTGCTGCTGGAACGTATAATAGGACAGTGAAGGCTCTGGTACCACTGTCCTGTAAACAATATAAGAATTATATAAGGCCGTTTGCAAAAGATAAATGGCTAATTTATTGTACCAGGCCTTTGTTTTTCTGGTGGCGTTGTAGTAGTGGTGGATCTGATCAGTTTTGTCAATGCCACCCATGTGCTTGCTGTATTCTTTGCTACAGTGTGGTCTTATTTTGGGGGGCCTACCACCACTTCTGTGCTCTACACTTGCTGACTCATCGTGGATGGTGGTCAGCATATATACAGTCCTAGTATCACAAATCTTGATAGCCAGGAGCTCATCGCTTCTTAGAGCAAACATCTCTCCACGTTTTAGTGTCTTATCCAGTAAAGCTTTGGGCAACCCTTTTCGATTACGATTTATGGTGCCACAGGCTGGGGTGTCCAAAGAATAAAGGCATCTAAATAAGTGAATACTTGTATATATGTTATCCACATATCGTGGTAACCTTGACCCAGCAATGGAGAAATGAGCTCCCAGACTATCTTGCCACTGACCTTAAAATCCAGTGGACAACCAGGGATCTGACTATGAGTCCTTGCCCTCATATATCATAAATTTGCAAGTGTACCCGGTACTACTATCGCAGAGCTTATATAATTTGATGCCATAGTGAGAACGCTTACTTGGCATGTACTGACGGAATATTAGGCACCCTTTGTAGAGCATAAGGGACTCATCAATACAGACATTCTGGGAAGGGATGTAAACCTCTGCAAAGCGATTAGACAGGCTATCAATAAAGGGCTCCAATTTATGAAGCCTGTCATGACCGGGTGCACCAGGGGGAACAGCTGTGGTGTTATCGTTAAAATGCAAAAACCGCAATAAGATTTGGTAGCGGTTTCTAGGCATTACAGCTGCAAAAAGGGGGAGGGAAAATACAGTGGGGGTATCCCAATAGCCTTGCAATGTATTATTCTTTAGGAGACCCATTGCAAGTGTGAGGGCCAAAAATTTGTTCATTTCAACTATTGTGGTGGGATACCATGCCCGAGCACGTGAGTGTTCACCTAATTGGTGCGTGGCAATATACTGCTCGGCAAATAGATTTGTATAATGGACCACATCCTGTAGGATAGCGTCCAGCAGGTATAGCTGAAAGAAGTCTAGCACTTCAAAATTACTGGTGTAATTCACGCCAGGGACTGCTAGAAAATCAGGAATTTTGGGGGGTAAAATTATCGGGAGGCCTCCACGCAGGCTCTCCTCCAACTGCAGCACCAGCAACACCCACCATCTATCTCCATAGGACAAACATCACTTGTGACAATGCTAGGACCAGCCTCATCACCAGTGGTACCACTACTCTCTAAGGCTGTGACAGTGTCACTACTGCCAGGCTCGTCAGAATCTGATGATTCTGATCCACTGGGTAAATACTCAGGGTCAGTATCAGCATCAGAAACATCACTTTCCTCTGAGCTGGTCAGCATACAGTATCTAGCAGCCTCCTCTACAGAAAAGCTCTTCTTCTTAGCCATTGTATCAAAAGTCACTGTACCAAACAAAAGACCTGCAGTTAACCCCTTCAGCAAAAAGACCTGAAGTTAACCCCTTCAGCAAAAAGACCTGCAGTTAACCCCTTCAGCAAAAAGACCTGCAGTTAACCCCTTCAGCAAAAAGACCTGCAGTTAACCCCTTCAGCAAAAAGACCTGCACATGGGGGAGGGGGACATAGAGGACAAGGAGGGCACCGTTTTCAATAACCCAGCACTGGCGTGGGAAGTAATTTAATTGAGATCTAATACACTTAGCCATGTGTCTTACACAAATGCAGAGCGCGAAGCCGACGGTCCCTACAGTGTACACCGGTGGGTGTGTGAAATTTATCATATCGAGTTGATTTTCTTTCATTCAAATAGGCGCGGTTTGGGGTTCTACGGTATACATGTGTCTCTGTCCTAGGCATGTAAGTAGGACGCGTGTATAATCTAGCGTGTAGGCAGATACGCACGAACTTCAGTACCAGGCCAGCATATATGTAATCATACGTTCAAGCCTGGTGACAATAATATTCCTTCCTTATTTAGACATGAAAGAGTTATTAAGAAATGGAGGGGAGGATATATATGTATGTTAATGAGAATTGAAGCCAAATGTAGAAATAGTCAAAAGTCGAAATAATTTAAGTGGAGCTGTGTACAGGAAGTTAAAAAGGTGGGTAAATGATTGTTAGTGAAGTTATAAGCCAGTGAGAAGGTGGAAATGATCTCCATATGCAGTTGTCGAAGGCTGCTGGTTTTGGGACATGTTTTGGTGCCAGCCACCTTAAAATGCCTTAATTTTCTTAAATTTTCTATAGTGAGCATTTGATAAAGTTCCTAATAAACAGAATGCATTGTTTGATCTGGTGTACTAATAACCCGGAGCTCATTTTGGAGATAAAGGTATGGGGCTTAGATAATATGATCATGACAGGGATCATTCTGTCATTATATAGGTATTTTAAGAAAGCTAATTTTATGAGTTAAAGGAATTACTCCTGCTCATAGACTGGGGGGGTGTTCCAAGGTAAAGATATTGAGCATAAGTGGACTGCTTTTAAAGGATATTAAACTATACATTTGTAATTTTATACCTTTAGGGAACAAGTGTGAAAAATTAGGACCACTCCTGCCTGGCTTAATGCTTAGTAAAAAGGGAAATTGGAAAGCTGTTAAAATTTGACATTAAGAGAAACAGGGCTACACAGGCAGTATAAAAACTGTAAAAAAGGAGTGCAAGAAAGCAATTAAACTACGGTACTAAAATAGAAAAGGAAATACATATAGCGGAACAAAGCATTTCCAACCACAAAATGTTTTTTTAAGTATGCTTGTGCAGGTTCTATTCGTCCAGTCTTGGTATTTTTGTTTATTCAATTAGATCAACTGGCACTAAAGTTTAGTTCTTGAAGACGTTTCGCTATTCATCTGACTGGTTTCTCAATTCAGAATGACTTGTTCAAGAATGTGTTGGCAATATAAGTACCCTTGAATTCCCAATTAGCATATGACAGCCAGGTAATTGGGACTTCTGAATGCAAGGTGTGTGATTGGCTAAGAGTTGTTGTCGAACTGCCTAGGGCAAGGTGTCAAAACAGCATTGTACATGGCAGACAGTTGGTGTCAACCCCTCCACTTCTATTCAGGTTTGGTTTCTTTATTTTCATCAATAAATGGCCTCCTTGACACCTCTCTTGAACCAATCCTATTCCTTTGCCAAGATGTTGACATTATAATCTTCAAAGGTTATCTTCAAAGGTACACACTGAGTCTTGACCTGAGGAATTGGCTTTTCTGTGCTGGCATAACGTTGATGCAGTTGCTGTTGGTCTCCCCCACATACAAATCAGAGAGCACTCTTCATTGAAGCACGCTGCATATATGATGTAATTTTCTGTGTTCAGATGTTTTTGCTTGGGTCTTTCGTATGTACCAATTGCTGCATTTGTGTGTCATTTGGGACACACAAACAGGGATACGTGTTTTTGAAAATTCTTCTTAATTTCTCAGAGACCCCTGCATGGGATGATCATGTGTATTTCTCCTGTCTTGCCTCCCCCCTTCACTGTTGGCATTTGTGTTATTTTCTTTCCTTCAGTTCTTTGAAAAAGGCCTAGTCCAGATATCCACAAGTTTTAAGGGCTTCCCTTTAGCCTTCACCTCTGTGCAAGTAAGAATGTTCTTTGCTCTTGTGTTGTAGGGTTCTAATGACACCAGCTTGTGATCTAAAGGGTGGTGGGAGTCAAACATCAAATACTGGTCTGTATGTGTTGGTTTTCTGTAAACCTCTACTTCCAGTTTACCATTCTCCCTAACTTTCTACCAAGCATCCAAGAAGGTCAGTTTGTTTGTTTGTACCTCTTCCTTGATAATTTGAGTTTCTGACCTATGGCTTCATGTGTGTACTTACTTCTCTGGTGGATTTTAACCCGGTGTCATCCACGTATCTGAACCAGTGGCTGGGTCTATAACCTTAAAGCTATTAAGCGCCTGAGTTTCCACTCCCTCCATGTAAAGGTTTGCCACATTGGGCAAACTGGAGATAACATAGCACATCCATATTTTGCTTATAAAACTTATCCCTGTATTGGAAATAGGTAGAGTTCAGGCATAAGTCCAGTAGGGAACACTGGGTATGGTACGGTAACAATTAGACAAAGTTAAGTCAATAAAGCCCCAGGACCAGATACAATATATCCTTGGATCTTAAAAGAGCTTAATCCAGTTTTATCTAGACCACTTTTTCTTATTTTTTCAGATTCACTTTTCTCTGGTGATGTGTGGGGATACGATCACTTTATACAAATATATTAATGGTCTACACAATAATCTCTCTGGTGCATTTTTTCACTAATAGGACATATCAGAGGACTTGTAGACATACTTTAAGATTGGAAGAAGTTTTATTTCCAGGTTCTGTGTTTGCGGACGACACAAAACTTTGTCAAACATTTAAAGCTTCAGAGGATGTGCAATTGTTGCAGGTGGATCGATTGGCACATTGAGCTTCTAAGTAGCAGATAAGATTCAATGTTGATAAATGTAAGGGGATGCATTTTGAACTTAAAAATCCTTGTGCTGCTTATACTATAAATGGCTCTGTGTTAAGTGAATCCCTGTTGGAAAAGTATCTTGGAGTTTTGGTGGATAACAAAAACAAGGTAGCAAGCAGTGCCAGGCAGCAACAGCTAGAGCTAGCATGGTATTGTCTTGTATAAAGAAAGGTATGGATTCAAAGGAGAAATATGTTATTCTCCCTGTCACGAACACCAGTTCGCTGGGCACGGGATCTGACCAATCAATCACTACTTGCTGCCACCACTTTAAGTTACGGCCTTAAAGACGCCCCAAAACCCACTCTTGACTCTCACTGACTATGCACACCCCTTCCTGCCACTAAATGGTTAACACTACAACATTCACTCCAGCAACAAACTGGTTAATTAGCATCAGTCTTCACAAGCAGTCACAGAGTTAATTAGCATTTACACTGCAAAACATTCCATTTCCATTCCATTCACCACATCTAAACTTTCAGAGGCTAACTGAGTTCTTTTAGAGCACAAAGACAACTTATTAAATTTTAGATTTAATATTCCAAAAGGGGACAGTGCATATAATACAAAAATAAAAGAAATGGTGTTATAAATAAAATGACATCCAATAGGTATAACCGTTATATAAAATAAAAGGTAAAAACATTCACAGACCCTTCTCACTAGAGAAGTCCTGTATCCCGGGGCAGGAAGAACATTGGGTCCATACACACGTTTTTTAGCATGTCCCCTTAGTATGAACCAAGTTGTAGGGGATAAAGGATTTTTAAACATTTTGATGAACCCTCCCTCCTGGTATGCATGGGGTGGGAGTGTCTAGCAATGTCTAGATTTACGACTAGCCAAAAGCATCATTCCCCCTCATTTAGGCAGATTCCATATAAATGTAGAGTACATTGTATTGGGATATTGACCATGTATTCCTCCAGTATTAATTATCAATTCCTCCAATACCAAACATGACCTGTGTGTATCCATTTTTCCCAAGATATTATAACTCGCCTTGGCAAGGGAATAAGGGCTCCATGTTGGGTATTATTTTGAAGGCCTTCTGTCCATTCATAAATATAAATTTGGTTTCTATCTTACACATTCCAATGCCGAAATACAATTATTTTACATGTTAACTTCCTTCAAATGACCTCTTAGTACCTACCAGACCCCTACTGAAGAGAATTCCAGATGCACCGGGTTCGTCCCACATTGTCTGGAAAAGAAGATCTGGTTCCATGCTTCACTAATCGTAAAATAAACAATAGGACTGTTCCAGTGTGGATGGTATTTTATTGGTCCTTTGAAATAAATAATACCAATAGTTAACCCATTCTTGCCAAGCCCTACACACTTTCCTGACACCTCCCCCTTTAAAATTGGCGCATGGGATGTGACTCACAGGTCCCCTCCACTGCGTCCACTCTCAGGCAGCTCTGATTGGCGGGAAGGCCATCTCATTCCCGTGTTCACTCCCTTTCTTGTTCTGTATTGTAAAATCATACTGCTAAGTATTAAGCTCCACCTTAGCAGTTTTCCGTTATCTCCAGCACCCTGTTAACCAGCTCAGTGGATTGTGGTCAGTTATCACTATAAAGTTACGACCATAGAGATAGGTTGTAACTTTTGCAATGCCCTACAATGGCTAAACACTCTTTTTCTACAGTGGCATAAGCTACTTCTCTGGGCATAGCTTCCTACTCAGATAAGTAGATGATGTCTTCACCTTCATTATTCACCTGACTCAGTACAGCCCCGAGCGCCATAACAAGGCAAAACTCTTTTTAAATCAGGGGCCTGTAGGACGGGAGCAGTAGACAGCGCACTCTTGAGAGCATTAAAAGACTGGTCACATTCTGGTGTCCAGAGTACCACCTTGGGCAATTTCTTCTTGGTTAGTCTGTTAAGGGTTTTTGCTAGGGAACTGTATGGGGGAAAATTTCCTGTAATACCCCGCAGTTCCTAAAAATGACATCACATCCTTCTTGTTTTGTGGGATGGCCCAGGCTAAAATATCTTTTACTTTTGTCGTGTTTTGGGTTTTAATTTGCCACCTCCTATGCATGCCCTAAATAGTGTACCTCTGTCATTCCTATTTGGCACTTGCTTGGCTTTATAGTCAGACCTCACTTCAGCTCTGATCCGGTCTAGTACTGTGAGAGGTGAGACATGTGTTCCTCCCAAGTACTACTGAACAGGCAATATCGTCTAGGTAGGCGACTGCGAATTCACCCAGACCTTCCAACACCTCATTTACCATTCTCTGGACGTAGCTGGAGCATTAGAACATTCCAAGGGGAGGACTGTAATCTCATACCCCAAAGGGGGTATAAAGGCCGATTCTCCTGCGCTGCGTCGTCAGCGGAATCTGCCAATATCCTCTGCTTAGATCCATGATTGTTAGATAGTGAGCACTAGCTAACTGATCCACAATTCATCAATCCTAGGCATAGGATAAGCATCAAATACCATGACAGCATTCAGCTTCCGATAGTCCACACGAACCTGTTGGTTTGGTCTCGTTTGGGCACCAGAACCACAAGTGAGGCCCAAGCACTATGGGTTTTTTTAATTACAACCACGTTCTAACATTTCCTCAATTTCTCTTTAATATCAGCCTGTTCCTCCAAGGACACTCTGTATGCTGATGTCTAATAGGAGAGATGGTCCCCGGTATTAATTGATGGACTGCCATTTGGTTCCTCCCTGGTTTTTGCTGTAATAGTTGGCTGATAGGGCTTAAGCACTTCCACCAGTTCTGCTTTCTGCCTTCCCAACAATTGGGGGTTGATTTGTGTGTCTGCAAGGACACCCTGCTTCCTTTGTGCATGTGAGTAAATAAACGAGGGTCAGTCTCCCCCTCATTAGGCAGACTGCAAACGGGCATAGCGTGACACTCGTTCATGATGTGGCCTTCATCATATTAACATGGAAGACCTTTTGTCTCTGGCCCTGGTCTCCCATAGCCACCACATAGTTTACATTGTTCATGTCTCTTTACAATAAGGTAAGGTCCCTCCCAAGCAGCCTGTAGCTTGTTTTTGGCGCATTGGTAGTAAAAACCCACACTTTCTGACCCACTTCGTAAACCCGTTCTCGGGCAGTACAGTCATACCACTACTTTTGCATTCCCTGGGCCTGTTTTAGATTTTCTTGTGTAAAACCCATAGAGTTGGTAGTTTTTCCTGAAAGTTAGTTACATAGTCACCCCCGAAACTTCCTTACCCACATTCTTCCCCTCCAGGCCTCTCTGATTAGATCCAAAGGCCCACGTCCCCTCCTCCCATATAGTAGTTCAAAAGGGGAGAATCCAGTGGACGCCTGGGGTACCTCTCTGTATGCAAACAGTAAATAGGGAAGATAACGTTCCCAATCTCTTCCTTTGGAATCCACGAACATTTTTAGCATCTGTTTTAACGTGCCATAAAGCATTCACATAAACCATTAGTTTGAGGATGATATGGGCTGCTAACCAGGTGTTCCACACTTGCACCTTCTTACACAAGCTCTGCATTAAATTTGACATGAATTGGGTACCATGGTCTGTGAGCATTTCCCGTGGGAAACCCACCCGTGAGAATATCGTCAGCAGGGCATCTGCAACCTTGTCTGCCCGTATGGAAGATAATGGTATCTCTTCTTGATATCGGTTGGCATAGACTACCACAGTCAGGATGAACCTTTTTCCCGAACTACTAGGTATGGCTAAAGGCCCAATGAATTCCACAGCTACCCTCTGAGGCTCATCAATAGTAGGAAGGGGAATGAGTGGAGCTTTGCTAACATCCCCAGATTTTACCTACACGCTGCCAAGTGATACATGCTCGGCAATAATTAGCATGTCAGTACCCATATAGGCCAATAGAACCTGTGACTTAAACGGCCTTTGTCTTGTGTATCCCTAAATGGCCAGCTATGTGGTATCTCATGTGCTACCCTTAGCAGTTGATCTCTGTATTGTGCAGGTACAATCAACTCTCTCTCTGCTACCCCTGGTTCAGATGAAACACCTCTTTATACAGTCATTGTTCTCCCAATAAACTTTTTCCTTAACGTCTCAGTGGGTGGTTGGTCTCCTGCATCCGCAACCCCTCTAGGCTAGCATGCGCTTTCAGAGCAGCCTCAACTCATTGGAATCACTGTGGATGCAGGACCAACTGAGAAAGTAACCAGTGGTAAAGGCTTAGCAACCCCTGGGGCCACTGTTTAAAAGCAAGGGGAATTTAGTGTGGTCAGTCTTCCCCTGGCTCTGCCAACAAGACCTAGCACTTGCACTTCTTGTTACAATTGCAATGGAAAGTTATCGTTAACCTCATTATCAGTTACATTGTTAATACTGTTACTGGTACATTAGATACATTTGTTACCGGTGTAATAGGAGGACACATTTCCACATTCATATTCTCATTACCTATTCAGAGTCTTGTAAGTACCTTTAATTATTAGTCCCTCCATGGGAGAATAGATCCTTGGAAGCAGTACAGGCACATATTGGGATACCAGCCTCCTCTGGTCAGTACCTAGCAACACATTAGTCGAATGGCATCCATACCCCCCACTTCCCTCACTCCACTTCCTGCTCCCCAGTCAAGAAATACCCGGGCCAAGGGTACAGCAGGACTGATACCTGGTCTTCCCAGGAATAAAATTGTCAGTTTTACCAGTTCTGGGCGAACCAAAGTAACTTCAGCCCCAGTGTCCCTAAGGCCATAGTAAGTTTGTTACCCACAGTAACAGGTTAAAGGTTATCTGAGTTCTTTCTGGCACTATCAGCAGCAATTAGAACAGGGGATGAGTGGGATGCTCTAGGGGGTAAGTTAGGTTTACTTTTCTCGGACAGGTGACGCTAACGTGACCCACCTTGTTGCAGATAAAGCACCTCCTGGTATCCACTGATAGACGTCTGCCTCCTGAAGGTATAGTAGAGGGGCTGGTGTTGTATGACCCCCAGGGGAAGAATTGCCAGCTACTTTCCCAGGGTAACGATCCTCCAGCTGGGTGATCTTTGTAAAGTTGGACGATCGGATATGTTGGCACCCTGTTGCTGCATAGGTGTCTGCAACTTCTGCTGCTTTTTGCGTGTTTTTGGCTCCCATCCATACAAACTGTCGCACTCTCCAGGACAGATATTAAGGAACTGTCCATTACCATAAGATCCTCCAGCTCCTCAATTTGGTAACCGACAGTCCTTTAATCCACTGGCGAAAACTGGTTCTCAGATTACTCACAACATCTGAGTAGCTGTCAGTGGGACCTCTCTGCAATGCCCGAAACTTTTTGCTATACACCTCTGGCGTGAGGTTAAACTTTAATCAGAGCCTGTTCAAAGCCTCTTAGTCCCCATCAAGCTCTGGTGGTAGTTCAACAAAGGCATCTAGGCTTTGCCTTTTAATTCAGTGTTTAAATATCTTGCCCACTGCTTCCGTGGCAACTGATACTGTCGCAGCACTTTTCAAAACTTAACAAAAAATGTCCAATTGCTATCATTGTCCATGAACAGGAAACTTGGGTAACCATGCAAAGCAACGAACCCTCTCTGGACTCACTGGACTGTGGAGACTGGGTCTGGTGCTGGCGCTTTCCAACTCCAGTTGAAATGCACATCGGCTGCGGAAGCTTCGAATTCTCTCTGCGCCTGCCGTTCAGCTCTCTCAGCCTGCGGCTGCTGCGCTGTCTCCCTCTGTGCCTCCCTCTCCTGATGCTGCAGATCAATTGAGACGTAGCTGGGGGTCAGCTGAACCCAACAATTGTAAATCCTTTTGCAGAAAAAGTACAGTCTTCCTGCACTGTAGTATCCTCATGCTGATCGGATCCATGGTATAAGTCCTTTCTGGGATAGCTAAATCCACATCGCTTCCCCTCAGTTGTGTAGGTCTGCTGCCTGGTCACTCTCCTACAATGCCCTTATCAGCGCTCCTTGGACTTGTCCAGGACATAAATACCTCTTTCCTCACAGAGGTTAGCTGAGGATTGAGGCCATCCTCAGCTACCTTTGCCAATAAAAGATAAAAAAGAAAAACAGAGAAGGGGGGAACACCTGTTTGTACTAATGTCTTTTAAAAATAATGCACTGAGTTTGTCTTTGAAGACTGATACTCTCTCGCAAGTATACAGTTAAATACTTAATCCAAGCACTAATGCTCTAATAAAAAATAATTTTCCCACAGCGCTGCCAGCAAATTTGTCACGACACACCAGTTCGCTGGGCACGTGATCTGACCAATCAATCTCTACTCCGCTGCCACCACTTTAAGTTACGGCCTTAAGACGCCCCAAAACCCACTCTTGACTCTCACTGACTATGCACACCCCTGTCGTGGCAGCTAAATGGTTAACACTACACCATTCACTCTAACTGGTTAATTAGCATCAGTCCTTCACAAGCAGTCACAGAGTTAATTAGCATTTACACTGCAAAACATTCAATTTCCATTCCATTCAACCACATATAACTTATCAGAGGCTAACTGAGTTCTTTTAGAGCATCAAAGACAAAACTATTAAATTTTGATTTAATATTCACAAGGTGGACAGTGCATATAATACAAAAATAAAAGAAAATGGTGTTATAATAAAATGACTACAATAGGTCAACAGTTATATAAAATAAAAGGATAAAAACATTCACAGACCCTACTCACTAAGAAGTCCTGTATCCCGGGGCAGGAAGAAACATTGGGTTCCATACACACGTTTTTCATGCATGTCCCCTTAGTATGAACCAAGTTGTAGGGGGTACAATTATTTTAAACCTTTTGATGAACCAACCCTACTCCTGGGTAGCAGGGGTGGGAGTGTCTAGCAATGTCTAGATTTACGACTAGCCAAAAGCATTCATTCCCCTTCAGTTAGGCAGATTCCATATAAATGTAGATATGTTCATTGTATTGGGATATTGACCACATATTCCTCTCCATATTAATTATCAATTCTTCCAATACCAAACATGACCTGTGTGAATCCATATTTCCCAAGTATTAATAACTCGCCTTGGCAAGGGAATAAGGGCCCATGTTGGGTATCATTTTGAAGGGCCTTCTGTTCCATTCATAAATATAATATTGGTTTCTATCTTACACATTCCAATTCCGAAATACTATTTTACATGTATGACTGTTCTTCAAATGACCTCTTAGTACTACCAACCCCTAGCTGAAGAGAATTCCAGATGAACGGTTCGGCCCCCATTGTCTGGAAAAGGAGATCTGGTTCCATGCTTCACTAATCGTAATATAAACAATAGGACTGTTCCAGTGTGGAATGGTATTTTTATTGGTCCTTTGAAATAAATAACCAATGTTAACCCATTCTGCCAAGCCACTACACACTTTCCTGCACTCCCTCTTCACAAAGCAATGGTAAGGCCTCATTTGGAATATGCATTGCATTTTGGAATCCTGTGTACAAAAAGGACATCTATGAAATGGAAAGGGTTCAGAGAAGGGCAATTAAATTAATAAGGGGATTGGGGGAGCTTGAATATGAAGAGAGACTGGATAAGTTACATTGTGTAGCTAGAGAAAAGGCGCTTGCATAGGGATATGATTTCTGTTATAAATACATTAACGGGCATACAATAAACTATCTGGGGCATTGTTCACCAATAAGCATATCAGATACTCGGACATCCCTTAAGACTTGAAGAAAAAAGTTTAGGCTTCAAGTTCGGAAAGGTTTTTCACTGTGAGAAACAGTAAAGCTATGGAACTGTTTTCCAGTGGACGTTGTTATGGCAGGTTCATTGGACAGTTTTAAAAAAAGCTGTATGAGTTTCTTGCAAACAAGGAAGTTTTCAAGTTACTGGTATTGATATATAAGAGTTGCTCCAAGGATACTTCCGATTGCCACCGTAGTCGGAGGACTCTTTTCCCCCTTCACTATTTGTGAAAATAGTGAAAGGTTGGACTAATGCATATATCTTTATTTAACCTAATTCTATGTTACTATTTATAGAATAATTATGTGACAAAATTACCCATCCTATCGTTGTGAATTCTCTTCCGCAAGAAAAGAGTCTAAATTAATCATATGGTCCAGAATGTTCAAGCACACCAAATGACAACAGCACCCTTTAGGGAACAAGTGTGAAAAATTGGACAACTCCTGCCTGCCTTAATGCTTAGGTAAAAAGGGAAATTGGAAAAAAGAAAAGGCTGTTAAAATTTTGACATTAGAGGGAACAGGGCTTACAGGCAGTATAAAAACTGTAAAAAAGGAGTGCAAGAAAGCAATTAAACTACGGTAGCTAAAATAGAAAAGGAAATACATATAGCAGAACAAAGCAATTCCAACCACAAAATGTTTTTTTAAGTATGCTTGTGCAGGTTCTTATTCGTCCAGGTCTTGGATATTTGTTGTATTCAGTTAGATCAACTGGACTTAAAGTTAGTTCTTGAAGACGTTTCTCTAGTCATCTGACTGGGTTTCTCAATTCAAATGACTTGTTCAAGAATTTGTTGGCAATATAAGTACCCTTGAATTTCCCAATTAGCATATGACAGCCAGGTAATTGGGCCTTCTGAATGCAAGGTGTGGATCGGCTAAGTGTTGTTGTCGAAACTGCCTAGGGCAAGGTGTCAACACAGCATTGTACATGGCAGGCAGTTGGTGTCAACCCGCCCACCTCTATTCAGGTTTGGTTTCTTTATTTTCACATAAATGGTCTCCTTGACACCTCTCTTGAACCAATCCTATTCCTTTGCCAAGATGTTGCCATTATAATCTTCAAAGGTATAATCTTCAAAGGTACACAGCTGAGTCTTGACCTGAGGAATTGGCTTTTCTGTGCGTGGGCATATCTTGATGCAGTTGCTTTTGGTCTCCCCCCATACAAATCAGAGCACTCTTCACTGAAGCATGCTGCATATATGATGTAAATTTCCTGTGTTTCAGATGTTTTTTGCTGGGGTCTTTCGTATGTACCAATTGCTGCATTTGTGTGTCATTTGGGACACACAAACAGGGATACGTGTTTTTGAAAATTCTTCTTATTTCTCAGAGACCCCTGCTATGGGATGATCATGTTATTTCTCCTGTCTTGCCTCCCCCCTTCACTGTTGGCATTTGTGTTATTTTCTTTCCTTCTAGTTCTTTTGAAAAAGGCCTAGTCTGGATATCCACAAGTTTTAAGGGCTCCTCTTTAGCCTTCACCTCTGTGCAAGTAAGAATGTTATTCTTACAACGCATAAAGAACTTTGGACATATCATTTCACCATTATGGGACTATAGTAATAAGGACACTTATGGAAAGTCCCAGGACACTGAACTTTGTGTATTTTTATCACTGTTTGGCCACTCCCACATAAGGTGGAGGGGAGGAGTTATGTTGAAACACAGGGTCATAAAATGGTGGTATGGTTTTATTGTGTGGGTTACACCTGATGAAGAGACATAGCGTTCTCCGAAACGTTGTGTGTTTTGGTGATGCAATAAAACAGAATTTTCTGACAAACGGTGTGCGCTTCCATCAACCCTTGTTTGCTTGTGCTATAGCGTGAAGTCCTTGGGGTAGAGGACGGAAGGAAGCAGCACCTGAAGCATACTGGCACATTGCCTGAAGGAGTGCCTAGGCCCACATCTACTACATAAGGTGCGAAACTTAGGGGACCGTATACTTGACTTTTCATCAGAACTGATCTTATTAGTAAGCCAGCGTGGGTTATGAAAATAGATCGTGTCAGACAAAATTTACTTGGTTTTTATGAAGAAGTGAGTAAGAATTTCAATTCAGGCATAGCAGTGGATGTATATACTGGGTTTTGCTGAAGCTTTTGATACTGTGCCACAAAGCGACTAATGTATAAACTAGGACTGTTGGCTTAGAAAATACATTTGTTCATGGATAGAGAATTGGTTATTGTTCATAAACGGAAGCTACATCTATGTGGGCTAAATTTCTGAACTTCTGCCTTAGGGTTCCGTACTGGGCCACTTCTTTTTTAATCTGTTTATAAATACTTAGAATGGGGCATGCATTGAGAGCAAGGTCTCTGTGTTGCTGCTGACAATAAACTTTGCAGAGCTTTGAAAACTTCAAATGATGTGCTATTGCTGCAAGCAGACCTAGATAGGTTATCAAATTGGGCAGTAGAATGGCAGATGAGATTCAATGCTGAAAAATGTAGGTGATGCATATGTGGGTTTTAACAATCCTTGTGCCACTCCTACCATAAATAACTCTGTGTTGAGTTATCTCTATGAAAAAGATTTGGGGGTTTTGGTAGATAACAACTAAGATTCAATGTTGATAAATGTATGGGGATGCATTTTGAACTTAAAAATCCTTGCTGCTTATACTATAAATGGCTCTGTGTTAATGAATCCCTGTTGGAAAAGATCTTGGAGTTTTGGTGGATACAAACACTTAAAGGTAGCAAGCAGTGCCAGACAGCAACAGCTAGAGCCAGCATGGTATTGTCTTGTAAAGAGAGGTATGGATTCAAAGGAAAATGTTATTCTCCCTCTTCACAAAGCAATGGTAGGCCTCATTTGGAATATGCAACGCAATTTTGGAATCCTGTGTACAAAAAGGACATCTATGAAATGGAAAGGGTTTAGAGAAGGGCAATTAAATTAATAAAAGGGATTGGGGGAGCTTGAATATGAATAGAGACTGGATAAGTTACAATTAGTGTATGCTAGAGAAAAGGCGCTTGCATGGATATGATTTCTGTGTATTAATACATTAACGGTCCATACAATAACTATCTGGCGTTGTTCACCAATAGAACATATCAAGGAACTAGGACATCCCTTAAAGGACAATTATACCACATTTTCCCCGATCCACTGCAGCATAGTACCCAGGGTGAGGACCTAAATCGCTAAGTCCTCACCCTGGGTACTTTCCCTAACTCCTGCACTACTTACCGCAAATCTGCTTCGCCGATCCACACTGTTCCACCCAGTGTTCTCCCCAGAATTTTTTTCCAGCCGGTGGCATGAAAAGGTAGCCGGGTGGGGTGGGACGGTGAAATTTGGTGGTGGGGAAAAATGTGCACTGTATCATGCTCATTATTAGGACAGGGATGTCTAACTTTCATCCCACTAGATGTTTGAAACTATGACTCCCAGCATTCTGTGGTTGTAGTATGCAGGGAGTTGTAGTTCCCTTCTGAAGGTAACCCATGTAACAAGGCACACAAGCACATGTGCCACCCTTTTGTGGCCTTGGGATCTTGGAAAAGCTAGTAACATGTGCTAAAATAATCTTACAAGTGTAAAATACGGGTCTGGACTGGGCAGTGTTGGCGGGAGTTTTTGCTGACCTATTGGCACCTATTAACCTAGATCTAAAGTTCTCTCAAGGATTTTTTTCCAGCCGGTGGCATGAAAAAGTAGCCGGGTGGGCCGCCCGGCTAAAAGACCCTAGGGAGAACACTGGTTCCACCTCTCTTCTACTGTCAGTGACAGTCGCGAGGCAGCCAATTGGAAGACACGCCTCCTTGCAGAGCGTATCTTCCTATTGGCTGCCTCGCGATCTGTCACTGAAGCAGGAAGAGCGGAGGAATGGATCGATCGGCGAAGCAGATTTGCGGTAAGTAGTGCAGGAGTTAGGGAAAGTACCCAGGGTGAGGACTTAGCGATTTTAGGTCCTCACCCTGGGTACTATGAAGCTATGGAGGAAGAGGGCGAGGTTGAGGTGAGTTTTTTTCCTTTAAGACTTGAAGAAAAAAAGTTTAGGCTTCAAGTTCGAAGGTTTTTCACTGTGAACAGTAAAGCTATGGAACTGTCTTCCAGTGGATGTTTTTATGGCAGGTTCATTGGACGTTTAAAAAAAGCTGTATGAGTTTTCTGAAACAAGATACAACAGATTTGTTCTGACTCTACAGACAGAATTCTGCACCTGGAACGCTCAAATAATTTTACAAAACAGGGATACAGTCAGTCCATTACAGAAACACAGATCAAGAAAAGCAACCAGCATCCCAGAAACAACCTGCTACAATACAACATATACAAAAGGAGGACCATATCCCACTCGTTGTTACATACCACCCACAAATGGAAATACTACGAAAATCGCCAAGAAACTCCAACCCATTTTACAAAAGGACAACAGATTACTAGAAATATTCCCAGACCCCCCTCTCTTAGCTTACAGACAACCACCCAACTTAAACAAATGCTTGTAAAAAGTTCCCTAACAGGCCCCACACAAAATGGAACATCTCCGTTTGCAGAAAAAGTGTGAAACCTGCAAGTACATCCACCTGGAGACAGGATCCCAATACAGAGAACCCACATAGGTTTGAAATAAAGGGAACCTTCTCCTGCAAATCATCCAATGTGGTATACCTGATTTTATGTTCTAGGTGCCCCTCAGGACTTTATGTAGGGAGACTGGACAGACCCTGGGCAAAGGTGAACTCTCATCGATTCACAATTAATACCAATAAACGAGATGTCCCTGTGGTGGCCCATTTCTGCAGCCAAGGACCACGCCTGAAAGACCTAAAAGCCCAGTGCTTATGGGAAATTTCAGATCCCAAAGGAAAGGTTAATGGGAATGTAAACTTATACAAAAATTGGGACTCTGGACTCAACAAAGATCTAAACTTTATGTGTCACTATGTTTCTAATCTTAATGTCATGTAGAGTTAATCAGACTAAATTCCTCTAAACCTCCCAACACCATATATCTCATTTATACCAGACCCTCCATGGACACTAGAGGTGAAGTGTATCTAATTGTTTTTAATAACCCCTGCTAATTCTTTTATTACTGTGTGTGATCATTGAATGTGCATTTAATGTTTTATTTATGACAGCCATTGCCAATCAGGCATGGGTGCAAAAGATAACATCTATGTAATGTCAGAAAGTCTTGTTCTGTTATAAAATAGAGTGCTTTATTAGATTCAGTATTGTATCATGCCTGAGGAGAAGCCTAGTGCTTTGAAAGCTTGCATTTTCCAATCATTTAGTTAGTATATTCAAGAAGTCTTTAACTGTAACCCTACCAGTTGATCCAGAGGAAGGCAAAAAAAAAAAACAGCTAAAAGGGGGGAAATTCATTCCTGACTCCAAATGGCAATCGGAATGTATCCCTGGATCAACCGGAACTGCAAGTATATGTATTAATACCAGTAATTCACAATATTGCTTATTCTTAGAAACATACCTAGCTCAGTGAACTTGTTATCCCCACATGTGCTGGAAGACAGTTCCACAGTTTTCACCGTTCTCACTGCAAAGAAACCTTTCCTAACCTGAAGATGAACTTCTTTTCTTCCAATCTTACTCTTTCATGCCAGCAGAATTACTTTTTTTTTTTTTTGCGTTAAGTGCCAGCAGAAATTTCAGGATTTTGCCCTTAATCGCTTTAGACTAATTTTACAGTAGGAAACCTTGCAGTAAATCAGGAATATTATACATTGTTTTTTTTCAGCACAAAGTGTACTGTAACACTGTATTTTGTAAATTTTCTGGAAATTTTACTGGAATTTGGGTAAAATATGTAAAAAAAAATTTAAAATTTGCAAATTTTCAGGATTTTTCCCATTTCTATTTATTTTAGGTTACACACAAAAACTTTACTATTTCTAAAAGATATGATACTCCTGTGTACAACAATACCAGATATAGTAGGTACCCACTTTTCCTGTACAGGAGACCCCCCCAAACAAAACTGTACCTTCAAGAATATTACACTAAAATATCCAAACAAATGAGATATTTTTAGAAACTACATACCCACAGGATTTTATGAGTGAGGTAAGTTTCGATCAAAATGCAGATACCTACAAAAAAATGCAGCTCTTCGTCCAATTGTAAGTTATTTTCTCCTTTTCCTTTTTTTTTTTCCTCAACTGTAAAATCAGAGACAAATCATTCGAATTTCAGCTAAAAACTATGTGGAGGAAGTTCAAACGCATCTCAAATATGAAAGCCTAACCCCTCCCGAATAAATGGTATGCCACTTCATGGGGTACCCAAAGACATGGCTACGAACTAACCCAGAGCGTGACCAATGCCAAATGTCAGTAAAAGCAAAAAAAAAAATAGCCAACTCTGTATTTGAACAGTTCTGCAGTTTTTCTCACAAAACACCCCCTTAACTCAGAAATACCCCCACAAACTATATATTCCTTAAATCTACACACACTTCAGCTATGAAACGCTGTATTTCGTTCATTCATACCATCAATGGTGTGGGCGCAGTTCTTCATAGAAGTTTGCACTTTTTGCAGATTTTCTAAAAAAATGAACAGCAAACAACATTCAAAAGGAGGAAACTCAGAAATACCCCCACAAACTATATATTCCTTAAATCTACACACCTTCAGCCATGTAACGCTGTAGTTCATTCATTCATACCATCAATGGTGTGGGCGCAGTTTTCCGCAGAAGTTCGCACTTTTCTGAAACAATGAACAAAAAACAACTTCAAAGGAAGAAATCATGCAAAACCAAACCTCATGGAATGTAAAAAAAAGTTACCAATATCAATCTCCCAAATGTCCTGAATCAAACGGTATGCCATATATGTGGTTACACACGTGGACGTGGAAGCGAAAGCCACGAAGTGAGAGAATGCACAATGGCTCAGAGAAAGTGAAAATATTTAGCCAACTCTGATTTTGAACAGTCTGCAGTTTTTCCACAAAACACCCCCGTAACTCAGAAATAACCCCCACAAACTATAGATTCCGAAATATGCACCCCTTCAGCTATGTAATGCTGTAGTTTGTTCATTCATACCATCAATGGTGTGGGGCCCTTCTTCGTAGAAGTTCGCACTTTTCTGAAAAAATTAACAAAAAACATCTTCAAAGGAAGAAATCATGCCAAAACCTCATGGAATGTAAAAAAAAGTTACCAAATATCAATCTCCCAAATGTCCTGAATCAAACGGTATGCCATATGGTTCACGGTAACACGCCACGTGGAAGAAAAAGCCAACAAGTGAAACAATGCGCGATGGCTCAGAAACGCCAAAATATTTAGCCACCTCCGATTTGAACTGAATGTTCTGCAGTTTTTTCCACAAAACACCCCCGTAACTCAGAAATAACCCCCACAAACTGTATTTCCTGAAATCTACACACCTTCAGCTATGTAATGCTGTTGTTTGTTTATTCATGCCATCAATTGTGTGGGCGTAGTTCTCTCGCAGAAGTTACAAAATCACACCAAAACCCCATGCAATGTAAAAAAACCTACCAAATATCAATCTCCGAATGTCCTGAACAAACGGTATGCCATATGCATGGTTACACACGGACGTGGAAGCGACTAGTCAAAAAGTGAGACATGCACAATGGGCCAATAACGCATTTTTCCAGATTTTTCAAACTGAACACCCCTCTAACTTGGAAATACCCCCAAATAACGTATATATCTCAGAATCTACACACCTTCAGCTACGTAACGCTGTATTTCGTTCATTCATACCATCAATGTGTGGGGTGCAGTTCTTTGTAGAATTTTGCATTTCTAATCATATATCAATCTCATAAATATCCTGAATCAAACGGTATGCCACATGCATTGTTACATACAAGGACGTGGAAGAGACTAGTCACAAAATTAGACAATGTGCAGTGCTCAATTACAGCGTTCCAGAATTTTCACAGTAAACTCCCTCCAACTCAGAAATCCCCCACCAACTATATATTTTTGGAATCTACATACCTTTAGCTATACAACATATTTCCTTGTTCATACATGCAATCTTGTACGCGCATTTCATAGTAGTATTTCAAACTTTTAGCAGACAAAACGCACTTGATCCGGTGCCTGGAAAACCTGGAAAATTTTTTAAAATCTTCCTACCCTTGGAATACTTTGTCTCTGTGTCATTGCCTATTTCCATTACTGAGAAATACTGATAGCTTTAGTGAGTGCAATGGAAGTTGAGCTTTTGCAGTGAAAAAAGTTTTGTAGCATTAGATCGAAAGATCTAATCTAGATCTAGTTCATCATTTGCCACATGCACCCTTGAACCTACAGCTCTGACCCAGCACGAAGACTAGGTGCAGTTTGGAGTTTAGTGTTTTTTTTCGGACAACTTGAAAGATAAAAGCAGATGTTAGGCTGTTAACATAACATTATTGAACAATAATACATTGTACCTTATGCCCCCTTTACAGTAAATAACTATTTTAACTAGAAGGAGACCTTACCTTTCCCAACCCCAAAGCTATTACAGAAATGGCAAATGAACCCCAGAGCATGCTAAATAAGGGCCTAGGACACCCACAAATCCAGAGAGCCTCCTAATCCTATCTATCTTTCATAGTGCACCAAAGTATGGTAGCATTGAAAACAGGGCTTCAGACATAAAGCAGGCTTGCTAGGGCACTAAGGACAAAAATACCTTGTATCTCGCCTAGTCCCCTTTTATGGCAAACCTTGCAGGCTCTCTGGGGATGCTGCTTATTAGGCGTGGTGTAATGGTATCTAAAAAATGCTTTCTACTAATCTAGCTACATTATCATTACTAGGCATCTTCGGACCTCCTCTACACTACCCAAACACACATAGCTGGAAAGCTGCTGCTGAACGTATAATAGGACAGTGAAGGCTTGGTACCCATGTCCTGTAAACAATTAGAATTATATAAGGCCGTTTGCAAAAGATAAATGGCTATTTATTGTACCAGGCCTTTGTTTTTCTGGTGGCGTTGTAGTAGTGGTGGATCTGATCAGTTTTGTCAATGCCACCCATTTGCTTGCTGTATTCTTTGCTACAGTGTGGTCTTATTTTGGGGGGCCTACCACCACTTCTGTGCTCTACACTTGCTGACTCATCGTGGATGGTGGCCAGCATATATACAGTCCTAGTTATCACAAATCTTGATAGCCAGGAGCTCATCGCTTCTTAAGCAAACATCTCTCCACGTTTGTGTCTTATCCAGTAAAGCTTTGGGCAACCCTTTTCGATTACGATTTATGTTGCCACAGGCTGGGGTGTCCAAAGAATAAAGGCATCTAAATAAGTGAATACTTGTATATATGTTATCCACATATCGTTTAACCTTGACCCAGCAATGGAGAATGAGCTCCCAGACTATCTTGCCACTGACCTTAAAATCCAGTGGACAACCAGGATCTGACTATGAGTCCTTGCCCTCATATATCATAAATTTGCAAGTGTACCCGGTACTACTATAGCAGAGCTTATATAATTTGATGCCATAGTGAGAACGCTTACTTGGCATGTACTGACGGAATTTAGGCACCCTTTGTAGAGCATAAGGGACTATCACAATACAGACATTCTGGGAAGGGATGTAAACCTCTGCAAAGCGATTAGACAGGCTATCAATAAAGGGCTCCAATTTATGAAGCCTGTCATGACCGGGTGCACCAGGGGGAACAGCTGTGGTGTTATCGTTAAAATGCAAAAACCGCAATAAGATTTGGTAGCGGTTTCTAGGCATTACAGCTGCAAAAAGGGGGAGGGAAAATAACGTGGGGGTATCCCAATAGCCTTGCAATGTATTATTCTTAGGAGCCCATTGCAAGTGTGAGGGCCAAAAATTTGTTCATTCCAACTATTGTGGTGGGATACCATGCCCGAGCACGTGATTGTCACCTAATTGGTGCGTGGCAATAACTGCTCGGCAAATAGATTTGTATAATGGACCACATCCTGTAGGATAGCGTCCAGCAGGTATAGCTGAAAGAAGTCTAGCACTTCAAAATTACTGGTGTAATTCACGCCAGGGACTGCTAGAAAATCAGGAATTTGGGGGGTAAAATTATCGGAGGCCCTCACGCAGGCTCTCCTCCAACTGCAGCACCAGCAACACCCCCCATCTATTCCATAGGACAAACATCACTTGTGACAATGCTAGGACCAGCCTCATCACCAGTGGTACCCTACTCTCTAAGGCTGTGACAGTGTCACTACTGCCAGCTCGTCAGAATCTGATGATTCTGATCCACTGGGTAAATACTCAGGGGTCAGAAGGATTAGATAGAAAGTGATATGGGAAAAGACTAGTCATTCTAGCAGTTTAGAGGCTGTCGGTAAGAGATAGACAGGGCAGTAGTTGTGGCCTGGGTAGAGTTTGGAGAAAGTAGAAAGACAGTGGCAGAAATCCTAATATCTGGAAAAAAAGTTTCACCCAACATATTTTTTATGTTCTCTGGTAATTTTGAGTTACAGTATCTGCCCAATGCTGGTTTTTTTTACATAGTTTTGAAGATATACATTTATATTTGTGGTATGGGAGCAGCATCACCAGATCCCCTGCACTTCTGCTTCCTGTCTGAAACCTGTGATAGTCCCTCTTCCCTGTGTCTCCTCCACCTCATGGGCCCCCATAGCCTCTCCCCTTGCAGACCCACCCTGGCCCCTTCCCTGAAAAAGAGTGCTGTGGCTGTGCTGTGTCTCCCACCGCTCTCCTACCCTTAAGTCATGCAAGTAGTTTTTCTGACCGCAGATTCAGAACCCCTAACTTTCTGATCAGTGATTTCTTCATATTTTGGGCTGTGCAGCACATAGAGAGGTGGTTGATGGCTCGTTTTAAAGGTTGCCTTTCATTTTAAAAAAACTTGTTTGGAGACCACAGTTCCCCTTTAATAGGTAAAAGAATGAAAACAGAAATAATAATTTTGAGGTAAAATAAGGCAGCAATCCAGCATTCACAAAGTTTTTTTTTTTTTTTTTAAACTTTTTTTGCTACTGTTGTGTAGCAATTGTTCAAGGCTTACAGCATCAGCTGAAGGAGGATGGAGCTAATCTTTGCATACTCAGATGGTGGGGGGGAAAGTGGGGTCGGACTAGCATAGGGGATATGGAGGCATGTGATTGAAGTGTAAGAATAATAACAGGTTCTAATCTAAAATGTATGTTTGCAAATGTGAGAAGCCTGGCTGACAAAATTGGAGATAATGGTGTTGAATAAAAAAGTATGATGTAATAGTTATGATGTAATAGTTTTAGCAAAACGTTGGTGTGAACAGTTCTCACCACTGGGCTGTAAATTTAGAAGGATACACTTTCTTTAGGCAGAAAAAGAGGAAAAAGGAGGAGGGAATATGTGTTTATTTAAAAAAAGAATTAAAGCCAAATTTAAAAGAAGAGATAACTGGCGATATGGATGTTAAAGTGGAGGCAATATGGGTGGAATTAGGTACAGGAAAAGGGGGGTAATGTCATTGTTGGTGTCTACTATAGACGCCAAATGCTAGCAGGTAGTGAGTCAGCTTCATATGCAGTTGTCAGGGAGCACATTATAAAGGTGAGAAAATAGCGCCCCAAAAATTACCGCCGCACATCGCGGGCCGTGAAATGAAAATAGCGATTCGCCGTATTTATAACGGGGAGCACCATCGCAGCGATGTGCATCGTGGCCGCGATGTCCTGCGGTAATTTTTAAGTCCCTTCGCGGCGATACTGCACTTAGTGCAATGCGCTAAGTACATATTGCGGAAGGGACTTAAAATCCCCTCCTGGCGCCTCTGCTAAGGGGGCAGGGCATATTGGTTAATGTATAGCATGGGTCGCGGCCTCAGCGGAGGTGGTGTCGCGGGACTGGAAGAAAGAAGATGCCGCCCAGGGCTCTTTTAAGAGCCGCTCATTGGGGTCCCGGTTCGAGCTGCGGGACCCTAAAGCCCCAAAAGGCCCTTCTCAGAGCCCCGCTGGAGGGTGCCTCCACCCCACCCAGCGGGCCCTTCTCTTCCCCTCCCCCCCGGCGGCGGGCAGGGGGCTTGGAGGGCTGCTGGGGAGGGGCTGCACGGCGGTGGTCGCGACCACTGCTGCGGCCCCTTCCCATATGTTGGCCGCGAGCGGGGATGGGTGGGAGGGGCTGCTGGGAAGCGGCGGTGGAGCCAGGGGGATATCGGACGGTTTCGCCACCTTTGAGGTGGCGAAGTAAAACGCCCTATATTAGCCACGCGGAACAGTTACCGCCGCTTATAAATAGAAGCGGCAGTAACTGTTATCATAGTCGCAGAAAGTTAACGCTTCGTTAACTTTTCGTGCCCAGTTTCCGACCATAAATCTCGGAAGCCGCGAAAATGGCGGGAAAAACGTCCGCAAACCTTTATAAATATGCCCCAACGGCTGCAAGTTTGGGGAGGTGTACTCATTATGGGGGACTTTAATTACCGTGATTGGTGGTTGTGGAAACTGCCAACAAAAGAGAAAGGGCGATGAGTTCCTGAATTTGCTGCAGGTAATGTTCTCTCACAAGTGGTTGAAGTTCAGACTAGAAAAAGAGCTCTGTTGGATCTTGTAATATCTAACATTGTGGAGCGTATTATGATATAAATGTTACTGGAGGCTAAGGGAATAGTGACCATGAAATAGTGTCGTTTGGAGTACGTTATCAAAAGGAAAAGTGCGCTGGGTTGACAAAGACTTTTAATTCGGAAAGCAAATTTTCCCAGGTTAAAAGTAGCTCTTTAGAATGTCAACTGGGATAAGGTATTATCAGGTAGAGGTAATGAACAGAAGTGGACTGTGTTTAAGGGGATTTTAAGCCATTTCACATCTAATTTCTGGATTGGAAAAAGCTGATGTTATTCCAATATTCAAAAAGGGTAGTCGTTCTCAGCTGGTTAATTACAGGCCGTAAGTTTAACTTCAGGTGGGAAACATACTGGAAAGTTTAATAGGAACATATTCTAGGTATGTTTCAAGGACTGACATTATAAGTAGTAACCAGCAGGAATAGATCTTGTCAAACTAACTTGCTTGGCTTTTATGAGGAAGTAAGTAGAAATTTTAGACTCTGGCATAGCAGTAGAGTAGTATACGGATTTTGCAAAGGCTTTTGATACAGTTCCCCATATGTGACTAATGTACAATATAAGGTCTGTTGGGCGGGGAGACACATTTGTACATGGATAGAAAATTGGTTAATGAATAGGATGCAGAGAGTAGTTGTCAATGGGGCTTCATCATTATGGACAAAAGTGCTAAGTGGGTGCCACAGGGTTCGTGTTGTGGGCCACTTCTATTTAATCTGTTATTAATGATTTGGAAGTGGGTATGTCAGCAAGGTTTGTGTTTGCTGACAACACAAAACTTTTCGACCATTAAAAACTTCAGAGGATGTGCAATCATTGCAGGGGGATCTAGATAGATTGTCATATGGGCTGCTGAGTGGCAGATGAGATTCAATGTTAATAAATGTAAGGTGATTCATTTTGGACTTAAGAATCCGGCTGGGCTTATACTATAAATGGTCTGTGTTAAGTGATCCCTGTTGGAAAGGGATGTTGGAGTTTGGTGGATAATAAACTAAAGGTAGCAAGCAGTAGTACCAGCTGCAACAGCAGAGCCAGTATGGTATTGTCTTGTATAAAGAGAGGTATGGATTCAAGGAGAAAAATGTTATTCTCCCTCTTTACAAAGCATGGTAAGGCCTCATTTGTAATATCAGTGCAATTTTGGAATCCTGTGTACAAAAAGGACATCTTTGAAATGGAAAGGGTTCAGAGAGGGACAACTAAATTAATAAGGGGATTGGGGGAGCTTGAATACGAGAGAGAGACTGGAAAAATTACAATTAGTACGCTGAGAAAAGGCGCTTGCGTGGGGATATGATTAGTGTGCATAAATACTTTAACGGGCTATACAAAAACTATCGGGGGCATTGTTCACCAATAGGGTATGTCAGAGGACACATGGACATCCTTAAGACTTGAAGAAAAAAGGTTTAGGTTTCAAGTCAAGGAAAGGGTTTTTCACTGTGAGTTATGGAACTGTCTTCCAGTAGACGTTTTTATGGCAGGTTCATTGGCCAGTTAAAAAAAAAAAAACGGATGAGTTTCTGCAAATGTTGCAAGTTACTGGTATTGATACATAAGTAAAGTTGATGCAGGGAAATTTCCGATTGCCACTTGGAGTCAGGAAGGAATTTTTTCCCCTTTAAATTGTTTGGTTTTTTGCCTTCCTCTGGATAACAGTTAGGCAGGAAATGAGAGTATTGCTAGAGTGGTTGGACTGGAAGAAACTATTTCTTATTCAACCTGAAATACTACTATACTAAGGCGGGTACACACGAGAGGGACTTTATTTCCCGACCAATTGCGCAAACGAATGAGCGCTCGGTGGGACAATGTCCGGTGGTCGCGCAAATTCGGGCGCCAGCGAATTTGTGAACGATTGATCGTGCATCCCACAGGTAACCGCACGATCGATCGGAATTTTCCGACATGCCCGATCGATGTCAGTCACGGCCACTGCCCCACACCAGCCAATATTTTCGACCGAAAGTGCCGTGAATCGGTCGGTCGCCCAAAAATATTGGCTGGTGTGTTACCAGCCTAAGAATAGATGGTGGACTAGCAGCCATACAAACATGGGACTTTTTGACCTACAAAGGTTATTGATAGGAGCAATGCTCAACTGAATAAACCTGGATTCTAGGAACCCCTTAACAGTAGGTGGAAGTGCAACAGGGAATAAATAACAAATAACTGAGCAATAATAGAAAAAGAATCCTATATTGTGCATAAGACATGTCAATTTTATCAATAAAATCCCTTTAATTCATTCACAAAAAAAATTGGTATAAAGAGGACAAAACTAAAATAAATATATATATATATATACAATATACCACACAACCCTCTTCCGTTAAAGTAATCAATGGTAAATTCATGTACAGTAGGCTGAAAAAAGTGGCATTCCTAAAGCGATGGTGCTACCACAATTAATACTTAGCGCCTTCCTGTATTGACAATTAACAGTCACCTCTAGTTCAGTCAGCGTATCTGTCAATATGACTATAAACGGGAAACGAAGGTAGGCCGTTTGCGTGACATTGCATGACCATGAGGCAAATTACATCCTGCTCCAACAATGTATAAACAGGAAGCAGTTAGTTTCTCATGACTTCTACAGCGGCCTAACAGTCGAGAAGCTAGCCTTTCTCTGTTATTAAGTCCCACACTTCCGTACGTTGTGTGTGTATATACATTTATTTTTGCATGTTTTATTATACAGATACAAAATAGAAGCCTAGTGCACACCCCATGAATTTGCTACATGTTTATTACCTGTATGATGCTGCTTTAAAAAGCCTGCCATTCTCTCTTGATAAAAAAGCAATTAGTTCAATAACTTGGCCAAATTGTTTGAAGCCCAGCTACCACTTAAGGTTGCTTTTTCAGTTGGGTCCTACAGTATGAGCTGAAAGTCCTTGCTGCACTGTGGTAGTTCCTTTGGGCTAACTCTCCTGTTATGTACTTACTCACCTGATCACATGACCTTACTTGGGTGGAGTACACAATCCCAGAGGCTTGGTCAAACCCCATTTTTGACGCAAAAAAATAGTACCCAGTTGAAAAGCAAACCTTAAAGTTGTAGGTGTCTAAAATAATTTGGCCAAGTTATTGAACTAATTACTTTTATTTAAACAGAGAGAACGGCAGGCTTTTTAAAGCAGCATCATAGAGGGAATAAACAGGTAAGCAAATCGAATGGGGAGTGCACTCGGCTTCTATTTTTATGTGAATTTCTTTAAATTGGTCACTAGTTTGCACTTTATAATGGATATGTTACAATCCATCTTTTATAAATTTTGTATGTTTTATTATGGGCCATAAGCAATCTACTGTTTGTCTCATCCTTTCCACATATTTTTTGTAAATGTAATTGAAGGGATTTCATTGAATAAAATCGACATGGTTTATAGAGTGTTAATAATTTCTAAGATTGAACATTTGGAAAGTTTAAAGAGGAAGTTTATGTATACAGTAAGTTCCCCCCAAACCGTAATAGTTAGCCAAAAAATGTACACTTACCTTATATGCAGCCCAATGTGTTGCTTGTATAATATTATTTATTATAGTGATGACCGTGTGTCATTTGCATTACCCAAAAAATGTTTGCTTTTAATTTCCCTTTCCACCTTCTTTGTCCATTAAATAATATGCATTTAGTATTAAATTGTGGGTGGTCTGCAATGTACCGAGACAGCTTAAACATTCTTAAATATAATGATAACAGTATTTATTTCTGTTTTTAGGAACTTAAGCTGCCAGAGATTACACTGCATAAAAACCTATTTTTTCCTTTGTATGCAACTCGATCATACAATCATTTCCTTATCAGCAGTGGCCAACAACCAGGCTGTAGTGGCTACCAACCCAGTAAGTTATTTATTTATTGAAAGATATTTAAAGATATTAAAAACTTGTCTAGTCGTCTGCTTGAATATAGTTTATTAAAAGGAATGTCCAGACTAAAAATTATAACGCAACCACGTTTTTGTTTTGTTAAACCATCCAGCTGTCCCTTCTGAAAGAAGCTGCCTCCTTGCTGTCAATCATGGCAGGGCTTCCATGCATGCTGCCTCGAAAGACATGCTTTGCAACAGGTGCTGCCATATTAACCAGTAAGGCACATTTGATAAGGTGCTCTAGTGTAGCAGTTTTTCTATTTGCCTAGTAGAGAAAAAAATGATTGGTGGTGTTTGTTACTTTTGCAGCTAAAAAAAAGGATGTTACATTTTGAACAGCTCAAATAATATTTAGCAAGTAAGTACATTGGTTAGAAATTGACATAGCAAGCAATTTTGTGTTATAAATACAACACATTGTGGCCACTGCCTTCAGACAGCCATAGTGCACATTTCCAGCTATTAAGTCCACCACCATCACTTCTTCAGCCAGCCCACAACTATTGCACTAGCCGCCAGAACCTACCCATCCATCTACCAGTCAGTGAACCAGCAATAATGCAACCTTGGTTCACTTGCTAGATAGCAAGTGAACCAACCAAACCTTGTCAGCACATGGGCCAGTGCTCAGACATTTCTTGGGAAAGTTTGTCAATTGACCATGCATTAGATCACTGTAACAGCTCACTTCCCCATGCCCTACTGTATTTTATGGGATGCCTTTTCATCCAATGCTTAGTATCAAAGACATTAGGCCTCCAATTAAAGGGCAATGTTAGGGCTGCTACTACAAAATAGAAGCTTGTTTTGTCTTCCTGAAGTGCAACTCTGTGAAAATAGATACACTAAAGGGGCTATGGGAGCGTCCTTAGGCAAAAGTACTAATGCAAATAACTGAGGAGCTACTAATCTGATCAAACATTTTAACTAGAAAGAAAAATATGATGTTAGGAAGTGGGAGAGCTCAACTGCACATGCCAGAGTCCTCTAAGGGACAAGGAAGTAGCAGGCACCGTATTCCACACGAGAGAGGCTCCTACTCTTTACTTTTCTGGACTTTGATCAGACCCTGCATGGCAACCCTAAGTAGCTAAGGAGAAATGTAAGGATTTTTACCATTCACAATAGGGCCAGCAGTGGGGCAAATTTTAGTTTTGGGGGTGGACATGCTCTTTAAATGTTTTAAAAAGTTTATGGTTTGTCATTTAAAAAAAAAAATGTAGATTAGCTTAGGACACCAAGTTGGCATTTAGGGTTGCAGGGCCCCCTACATTATAATTTGGGGGTGCAGATACCCTTTAACTATATAATAAAGGATATTTGAAGTAAATGTTCAGAGTCCCTAGGAAAATTGGGTTCCTGTTTTAATATACCCGAACCAGAACTCAATATATAGTGTTCAATATATCGCATCATCCATATTTTCATATTGCTTGACACATGTACATTCTCTATAGATTACTCATATCACCACGACATAGAAAAATGTTTCAATGCTGGAAGCTGTCACAGAAACTTTATTTCCATACAGTACTTCTGCCATCTCCATGATTCCACACTGTTTGACACATACCTCTGCCTGTGCATGAGCTCTATACAAGCTCAGACACACACACAACAACAACACACACACACACACACACAGAGACCGGTGACGTCAGTTTGCAAACCAGGAGCAGACTTCCTCTGAAAAGTAAGTGAATGAACATTGCAGTGGCAATAATGTTTGTTGTGTGAAACAACATTTAGAAATTAAACTAGCCATTGTGGGTGAGAAATCTATAGTGAAAAAAATTTGATTTTAGTATTAACATACCCTTTAAACTAAACAGAGAAACAGATGTATGAAACAATAACTGCACATGAAAATAGTATTATGCAAAACCTAAACTTTAACATTTTGGCTTTTGATTTAGTGTTCAATTTTGTCCAGGATTTGTATATTTTTTCTTTAAAGGACATATGTAGTAGGAAAATGAACTTTTTTTCTTTTTTTTCCAGGTGTTCTATATTCCCCCCAACTCCCGAGAGGTCTTTCCTTTCTTCAATTTCCCTCTGTGGTCTGAGATACACAAATTAGAAGAATACGTGATTGCATTCCTCTACGCCTACTTATACTGTCAGTCAAATCCCTGTGACATGACCCTCTTCCCTGATCAAGTCCCTCCCTCCTCCCTGCTCTGTTACAAGCATAGAGATAAAAGCATTAGCAGGGGTGAGAGAGGAAGTTTTGATGGCAGAGATAAGGCTCACTTGACCCCGTATCCTTGATACCTTTCACTGATTAATGATGGGTCACATGAGAGAGATTATTTGGTAGCAGGAAATTGTGCTGTTCTCCCTTCTCTCCGTGTCTCCAGGACAGGCACTGCTTTACTATGGCCGCTGTGCGTGGGTATATTTTTAGGATGTTGAACTTTAACTCCTTCTGCACATGATAAGTTGTCGGGCTGCCGAAGTTAAGACAATGAGAGGTAGGAACAGAGGGGAGGGGGAAGGAGGAAGTGCTGCAGAGGATCTGACACCAATGAAAACAGAAGCACTGACAAAGGTAGGAGAAATGCAGTACAGAGTACCTGAATTTAATTTTGCAATGGGGCAATTTGTGTTTTTCACTATAGATGCATTTTTAAAGAGGAATTTGGTGAGAAAAACTGAAAATGAAATTGGACTGGTTATTTAGTCCTTACCTTTCACAGTTGTTGGGGCTCTCCAGAAAGTGCCCTTTAAAGCATGCTAGGTAATCCAGTGATCTAAAAGAGGTAGCTCCAAACCTCTGCCTGGTTCCTAATTTCCTCCCCCGAAGTCGTGGCGGGGACTTCAAACAGGTTCCCTCGGCTGTCTCTCTCGGGTCACGTGGTCCCTCGCAATCTCAGGTACCTTCAATCTTGATAAAAACACTTCCTTATTCAAAATATTTAAAAAGATAAGCGCTCCAAGAGGAAATAGTTGGAATGCTGACGCGTTCGGGTCAGGACCCTTACTCCAGGTGTCCATACTACTTTAAAAAAGACACTTCAGCCAATCAGAACATAAATACATATTAAACCCTGCTAAAACCTAAGAAGAGATACGTTACAAAAAATTAAAAGGGATACAACATAGATAATATCACAATATACAGATCTTTTTAACAATTATCCAAAAATCTTTTTAGAAAATATAGCGACATACTAAATAGCATATTTTATCCATTAGAGGAAGAATAAGATACTAAATTCTCCATCTTAACCTTCATACATAAGTAAGTATACAAAAACTAAATCAATCGATCAACACCTAAAGGGAATTTGGTAAAAAGATCCCCCTAAATTGTATATTTTATCCAGTTAAGAAAAATTAAATACCAGAACTTTTCATTTTAACTAAACACACAAACAATATAGGGATTTGCAAACTCAGCTCCAGGAGATAATAGATTATACTATGAAACTAATGCCCACCGGAATGTTCCAGTTGGGTCCCCTCCACCTCCTCTGCAAATCCCACGAACCTCAAATGTTTGTCTCCTGGAGCGATTTTCCAATCTCAGCCTTTCTTTATGGGTAGCAATTTGTTTTTCAGTTCAGTAACATCACTGCTACAGGCAGTAGGTCTGTCACGATCAAAATCTGTGTGACTTTATGAATTGCCTGCATGAAACTCCCCTTTCCACCAGCAGATGTCATGTTTTCTCCGAGATATCACGTCTGGAACTTCTACACTGCCCACCACAGAGGCTCTCTACCTTGAAACTGTGTGTATTACAGAATATTGTGGGAGGAGATTGTCAATTCACCTACCTTCCTATGTCTGCATTATGGCCAGCATGAACAGTGCTTCAGTGCTAGTTCATTTAACTTACGTTTCCTGTGTCCTAGCCCTTCTAGCCGGAGTTAGCAGTCCTTGTATTAGAGTCCTGTATCCTTTTTCTGGTTGCCCTCCTGGTTTTGACCTGTGGTCCTTGGTCTATTCTCTGCCTAGCGATTCTTGTATTATTTTATATCCCGGTTTATATTTCCCTGTTCTTCTACCCCGTTTGCCTGCTGCCTCTGTTTTGCGTATTATTGGTTTTTGTATTTTTATCTTCCGGTTTTGGGTCTGGTGCACACATTTGGATATACACTGGATTACTCTGCATTGATATCTTATGCAGAGAGAGGTCGGCTAATTGTATGTACTACAGACTGCAGGTGTTGACCTCATTAAATACACTTGCCTGCAGGGACATTGTTTGCATTACCTTTTTGTATGTATGCATGTTGTAGTGCATGAGGTTAGTCTACAACTGCTTCTTATCATTATTATTCCGGCAATTTTAATAAATTGCCCTTGTTCAATTTATTCTGGCTTGGTCGCCTCAGTTTTTCCCCATAAGTGACTTTCCTGGCATTATGCACATCTTGTGCATTGCCCATGTTGGTTCAGGTGCAATGCATAAATGCAACTACAAAGGTCGTCTTCAGGTAGAGATATGTTCTCCGTCCCTGTGACTCTTTGGCAAAGTTTATTCACATTGTGTCGAGCAACCCCACGTTGATTTTGACCTCTTCCAGTAAGACAGTAAGTGAAGATTTTCGTATCTGTAATTGCCTGGTGTAATTGGGTCATTGTGGGGCTTGATGATTGCTGATTGTTGTAACAGGTGCCTGCTGGGGTAGCTTGGGCGGTTGACTACATGTGGTCTGCGAGGCAGATGGAGGGTAGTGCTGAGGAGGCCGCCAGGTTAGTGTTAGTCTCTCCGTTTTTTTCCCGGGTATGAACTAGCTCAATTTTTCGGCTGCCATCTGTCTCTGCTTGTCTTTATTATTATTTCGGCATAATTAGTCCAGTGAATTTTTCTGGGCTTTAAGTAAAGTTTAAGGATAATCAGTGTGCGGAGCTCAAGTGCGACCGTTCACAGTGCCATCTTGGTCACGTCCCCCAAATCCTCATTAACCTTTAAACTTGAGGTAGTATAAAACCTCAATCAATTGATCAAGGGAGAGGTCAGGTTATATTCTACAGCTAAACTCCATCTAGGGTTTAATCACACCTTAAGAGCATGTCCACCCGAATTTTTTTTTTTTTTAATTGTAATCCCCATGGGCTCCCAGCCCACCGCATAATTTATTTTTAAAAAGCCCCCCAACTCTACTACTCCCCCTCTTTCCTCCGCGCGCTCCCGGCCTCTGCTTGCTAGAAAATGCAAGCAGAGGGGCGGGACCGGCAGCCGCGTCTTTGATTGGCCTGAGCGGCAGCCAATCACGGACGCGGCTGCCGGCAGTCACTTCGCCGGAGGAAAGAGGAGAGGTAAGTAAAGTTTGGGAGCTTTCTAAAGGTAAAATATTGCGGTTGGGGCTGGGAGCCCTTGGGAATATACTATAATATCATTTTATGCTAGGGGGAGGGAATCGAGAGAGGGAGGGAGAGGGAGGGAGAGGGAGGGAGAGGGAGGGGGGAAAGACTGCAGTACGCTGGCCAAAAATCTACCTGAGGGCAGGAAGCAGGAGTGTCCATATGGCCTGCTAGCTTCCTGGTGGGCAGTTTTTGGGACTTTGGGGGGCACTACCGAGAACCCTATGGAGCTGGGATGTGAGGGTACGAATTAAACTACACTACATGTGGGGCCAGTAGTTGGGGGGATTATAGTTTTGGGGTGGACATGCCTTTAAAGGAATTTGGTATAAAGATCACCCTAAATTGTATATTTTATCCAGTTAAGAAAAAAAAATGAAGATACCAGATTGCAACCTCAGCTCAGGAGATAATGATTATGCTATGCACTAATGTCCCACCTAGGGTTTAAGCTTGTGGTAATCTCATTTATAATATCATTATCCTAGGCCTTCTCTTTATTGCAGCGCATCAAAATATCCCCTCCTGATCCCACTCTAATTTCTTCAATAATCTTGTTACATTTTAAAATGCTTTCTGGACAGGGGATCTGACATCTTGTTAGACATGGCATTGAGGGTTCTCGGACTCTTTCCTGTAAGTGTCGGATGGTCCTACCCACACACTGTTTAAGCAGCTGACATGATTAAATAAAACAACATTGCTGGTATCACAGTTTACATATCTGAAAATTATACTCCCTTCTGTTACTGAAGACCTAAATGTGTCGCCAACTACTATTCTTTTGCAGTTTTGCAGATGGCTTTACACATCTGTAGTTACCTTTCCATGACAACATGTACCCTCCTTGTTTCTCTCTCTAATCGTTCCAACAGAGGCTGGGTGACAGGATACTACATAACATTTTGATCTTATTGTCACCATTTTTACTCCATCTGCTAGAATCTGTTTCAAACACGGTTCCATTTTTAGGACCGGCAAATGCGGTACAAGATGTTTTTTAATGACTTATACATTATTTTTTTCTGTTCCAATAATCTGTTGTTAGCTCACTAGACGCTCTATCAAAAAATCATTTGTGGATCAGTTCCTTGGAGTCATATAAACTGTCCATAGGGAATGCTCCTGATTGTTTTTGTTTGGATGACAACTTCTGCTAGCAGTATTGTTTTTTGTTACTGGTTTCCTGTAGAACATCTGTCACTGAGTCCCTATAGTAGAATCTCCTTATTTAGTTTCAAATCCAAATAAAAAACACTTTTTAAAATCAAATACTGCAGTAAATACAGATTTAAGTCATTTGAGTTTACATTGCGCACAACGTCATTGATTGATTCCTCACTTCTTCTAAATGAACAACAGGTCTCAATATTACCTTCCGTACAATGATACAGTCCCTGAATGGGTTACTATCTCCAAAGATGCGGTAACTTCCCACCAACCCATAAACAGATTAGCAAATGAGGGAGCGAAGGACCACCCATCGCAGTGCTGCGCATCTCTGGAGATAGTAACTAACCATCAACAAAAAATAATTATGCATCAATAGGTATTCAATCACTTTAAACACTTCCCAGCAGCTGAAATCGCTTACTCTCATTTACAACTGTGCTGCCTTCCCTTAATAACCACACAGCAAAGATGAGTGCTACTAAAAGCCCCCTCAAGAGGGCCCAGGACAGATTAACATATCACTTGTCATTGGCTGGTGGGATGTCTGTTACAACCTCTCTTTCCTCCTCTGCCAGTCAACAACTTGAACTGTTCGTTGCTAGGATACAGCCTACATAATCAAGCTGATCAAGGGTGGGAGCAGTGTTTTCTCGCATGCTAGCTTTGGTGACAGTTTACAGGCAGACAGAATTGTTACGCCCCCTTCACAGCATGGCTAATTGAAGGCAGAGAGAAGCTCGAAATTAGGAACAAAAATGTATGAGAGGGCTGAATACTATTACTCTTTGAAAGCATTTTTAAAATGCAGTGAGGCAATACAGTTTATCCTTTAAGAATGCAAGACGGTAATGTACACGATGTAACGTGCAGATTATTGAGAGTTTTTGATGCTTCTAAATAAAGAGAAGCCTATGGATAATGAATTAGAAATGAGATTACCACAAGTATTAGACTCTAGGTGGGACATTAGTTGCATAGTATAATCTATTATCCTCTGAAGCTGAGGTTTTGCAAAAATGACAAGTATCTTACTTTTCTTAATGGATAAAATTACAATTTAGGGTGGTCTCTATATCAATTTCCCTTTAAGGTGTGATTAAAACATAGATGGGAGTTTAGCTGAGAATTAGAATATAACCTGACATCGCCTTGATCGATTGATTGAGGTTTTTATACTTACCTAAGTTTGAAGGTTACAGACTTCCGGGGGCGGGGCGCCAAGAGCGGCCGCATTTTAGAGAGGCTCCACACCACTCGAGCCAAAAAAAAGAGAAAAAGCCCTAACTTAACCAACATAGGGGTTAAAAAACATCATACCCCAACCGACAACCATCAGAGTCACCAGCGGCTGCAACCTCTTCACATCCCCTGAGTCGGGCCGGACTGGCGGGAAAAACCCACCGACGCCGCTCACCGGCTGGAACCCACCGGCCACAAACCCACACCCACACCGGCTCCCATCGCCCCGACCGCACACGGAGGCCGGAGCCTAGATATCAAAGACGAGACAACACGCCCGAAGTTCAACAAGACCGCAAAGACACCACACAGTCAAATCGGCGTCCGGGCCCGGAGGCCTCAGCAAAACTATGTCGGCAGGTGCGACACTAAGGGGGGGACGCGCGTGAGACACCGCACACACAAACATTCCCTAATACCCCCGCTTGCTGGGACGGGGAGCTCAGCACAGTACACAAAAAAACACATACATCTCACAACCCATGTCCGACACATAAACTATCTGTGTTAACCCAGGTTAAAATGGTCTCCTGGAACGTAGACGGGTAAATACTCCAGTTCAAACGCCAATAGAGTCCTCACCCACTTAAAGAGATACATTCACATCTAGCCTTGCTCCAGGAGACACACTGGAAACAATCCGAAGAAGGCTTTCTAAGGGCACCATGGATATCACACTGCATATCAGCTTCACAACATCAAAATCCAAAGGAGTAGCTATATTAATTACACAAAGACCTACAGGCACAATAATAGACAACAATAAAGACCCCGGGGGCAGATCCTGATCTTAGATTAGAAATAAAAGAACACAATATATACCATAGTCAACATTTATGCTCCAAACGGGAACAACACGGAATTCTACTCTGATCTTTTGAGACGGCTGCTGGCCAAACCACACCGCCAAACCTTCATTGGAGGAGACTTCAACACAATCCTGAACAACACCATAGCAGATCGGCCCTAGACTAACTCCAACCATCACAACCCCCTCCTCTCCTGGAAATAATCACACAACAAGTCTCTGCGACCCTGAGGCTACAACCCCTAACAACTAAACAATATAGCTTCTACTCTTACCCCCATCACTCACATTCAACGCATTGATAACATCCAATATCCAACGACCTATTCCCTCATCTATTAAACACATTCATAAACAACATAATAATATCAGACCACGCACCGGTCGAACTGTCAATAAACCTGAACACGCAAACTACAAGACCAAATCACTGGAGATTTCCACCTACCTTTACAATTAGAGACTTCAAATGTTTATGACCACTCAATGGCAAAACTATGTAGATGACAATACAACCACACCGAAACCCGCTCTTTTCTGGCAGGCCTCCAAAGCAGTGATGAGAGGATATAATAGCTATGTTTCACACAAGAAAAAAGCTCACTGGGAAAATACTCCCAACTTGAACCGTGACCTTCGGGAGGCGTGCAGCCATATATCATGACCCCACAGAAGCAAACAAAGAACGCTATATATCACAAAAAACCTACTAGACACATACCTCCTAGGTCAAGCACGTGGTCAGTGGATGCTAGAAGAAACAAATATCATAGATGGGGAAACCGAACTGGGCACACTACTAGCTAGACTGACACACCGCAACGCTCTCGTTGCTCTATACTAAGATACTGACACTAACACAAATCAAACTATAACTACCCAACCAGAATTACAACAAAACACTTTCTACAATACTACCAACCCTATAACACATCACATCACAACCACATTGAAGATGCTGACAACTACCTAAAATTATGCTCCCTCCCCCAACTAACATCAGAACAACAAGAATCGCTAAATCGCCCAAAACCACAAGAAAAATCTCCAAAGTTTATCAAAACACTCCATAATACCAAAACCCCGGCCCGACGGCTCCCGCAGAATATTACAAACTACTAAACCCTCACATACTAACCGCCCTCACGGACCTATATAACAATATACTAACCAAGACACTCTATCCAAAACTTTAACGACTCCCAAACCATTTTTACTCCTCAACCAACAAAGACCCCTATTGGTACAACTATAGGCCAATATCACTATTAACCAGGGACTATAAAATCCTGACAAAGATATGGCAAATAGGCTTAGTCACATAATGCCAGCAAACTAATCACAGACTCACAACTAGGATTCACCAAAGGTAGAAACACCACCAAAGCCGTCCGCACGGCTATAGCGGCCATATCAGCCTACCCACCAAACTTCACCCCCAGGAGATCCTCCTGAGCCTGGACGCCGACAAGGCCTTCGAAGAGTATCTGGGAATTCCTAAACAAAATCCTTACTCACACGAAAATTCGGATCCAATTTCATCTCCAGACAATACATTTCTCCACAAAAATACGAATACCTCCCTACTTAATACAACAAAACACCAACTCCCACCACCTTTCAACCCACAGAGGGACCGAGAAAGGAGCCCACTCTCCCCCCATTATTCATCTCCAGCATAGAACCCACTACTTAGAACCATATCCATAAAACACATTACAGGCATCAAAATAGGCAAGAGACCTTAAAACTCTCAGCATATGCTGATGTTATCCTCTTTTCATATCCATACCAGCTATAATGAACGATCTGACCCAGTTCGGGAAATTATCGGACTGAAATCAACTATAACAAATCAGAGGCACTCCTTCTGGGAACAAACGACCCCCCAAATTGGTCAAGAACTTCCATTCAAATGGCAAACAACCATCACATACTTAGGGATCCGCCTACCAAACAAACACGAACAGATATACTCAGAAAATTCCCCCCTTTTCCAACCCAAATGACAAAACCACTTACAGCAGGGCAAAATTCCCTCTAATCTTTCACATGACGAGTCAATCTTATAAAGATGATATTGTTCCCTAAATTACTCTACCTACTAAAACCTACCAGATATGCCTAACTCAAAAAGACTTAAAGTATAAAAATTCCACCTTCCGCAGATATATAGTGCACAGCAAGCCCTCACGAATCAATTTACAACACACTCATGCTACCAAAAACAAAGGAGGCATTGGCTTCCCAAACATTGAACTATACAATACGGCCTCCCACTAGAAATAGTTAGGGACTGGCTGCACACCCTCCTCAGGCTACACCAACACACCCTAGACCAAAAACTGTGTGATTCTCAATCCCTGTCCTCGATGTACATACTCGCTACAAGATCTGCCAGAGAGGACCAGGGACACCCTCTTCTGATGTCGGGATGGAAAGCTGGAATAAAGCCCGCCCAAAGATGGCTCAAAACAATCTCACTCACAATGGCTACCATTCACAAACCATCCAAATTCCCAGAAGGGGAGGGCACACACCAATATTTACAGATGGCAACTGAGGGAATAAAAACAATTCGAAGAACTAATAGACATAAATACCAGACACCCACTATCCTTTTAACAAGCCAAAACTCAAATTCCCTATCATAGGACCGAACTTTTTCCACTACTTACAGGCCAGCAGCTACGTCTCAAAATCAATTTCCCAATTAAGAGAAATAACTGGAACAACCCACTAGATACACTCCTCCACTCCCCACGAAACAAAGTCTAAACTCCCTATCCAACTACCACAAACTCCTACACACAACACACAAACACCCAAACCACCCACCAAAAGATAAATCAATGGAAGCAAAACATACCCACACAACAGAAAACACCACAAAAGAAATAACCTACACCACAAAATACCCTCCCAGCAGTCTCATACCACGAAATGACTTTTAAAATACTACACAGAGGCTATATTTCACCATACAAACTGGGGAAGATCAGGGTCTGCCTCAAACTTGTTGCCCAAAATGCAAAACCCCAAACCAGATTCTCCATTGCATGTGGTCTTGTCCAGTTGTTCCAAGACTTTTTGAATCACGTAGCAACATTCTCACACAACACTTAATAAACTACGTCCCTCTAACACCACTCTGGGCAATTTTTGACATGCAAATACACCAAACCTCTCGTATTACATAGGAGCACAAAAATGCTGCCTTATCATATCAGCCGCAGCCAGAAAAACCATTTTCCAAAATGGATAACACCCACCCCACCATCCATAAAACTATTCAAACTAAACTATCATTTCTATTCCGTAGGACTGGGTGAAGCAAACACTAGCAAGGAAAAAAGTTAAACAATTCTTCAATCAAGCTTGGGAGAGCTTATTGACATTCTACCAATACATATCAAACAACAATCCACACTTCCATGTAAAGGTGGTATACAGAACAAACCTTGGTCACAACCCTCCAATTCCCTACTATAGCATAATAGTATGTCAGCACGCGCGCTACTCTCCCCCCCCCCCTCAAACCTTCATCTATAGCCAGTACTACCACACACCACAATCCCTGACGTACGGGTTACTGACAATTTACGTATTATAGTTAGAATAGATTTAGGGATTAGTTAAGTATTATATGTTATAGCCCGCAACTTAATTGCGGCGGCTATCCAGTTGATAATAAAATGTCACAAAAAAGTTCAGAGAAGGCTGACTGATATTTCAAGAAAGTAGATGCTATGCAAATGTGAATTTATATTGAAATATCGTTATAACCTACAAACAGATACCACCGAAAAGGGGGGGGGGGGGGACATACAGGAGACACAAGAAAACGCAAGCAATTTACTGTAATGTCCTTATAAATGCCACCTAATCGACAATGTGTTTTGATATTGTTTCTAATTTTCTTTATTCTGTAAGCCTCATCTCTGAATTCATAAAAAACATTATATAAAAAAAAAAAAGTTTGAAGGTTCAATGGGGAAATTTTGTGGGCCGTTGCCAAGATGGCATCTGTGAACGGTTGCACTTGAGCTCTGGCACACTGATTATCCTAACTTTACTTTAAAAACGCCAAAAACAAGATACACTGGCTAACTAATTATGCCCGAAAATAAGGTAGACAAGCAGAGACAGATGGCACTGAAAAATGTTAGCCAGTTCCATACCAGGAAAAACATGGAGAAAACTAACACTGAACTGCGGCCTCCTTCAGCACTAACCTCAATCGCTCGCAGCTACTACAGTAGCTCAACGCCCTCTACGCACGGGCACCTGTACATAATAGCACATCATCAAGCTCACACAAACCCAATTACTCCAATTAACCCAATTCCAGATACAAAATCCTACATTTACTGTCTTACTGAAGGAGGTTCAAAATCGACGTGGGGTTGCTTCGACACAATGGAATAAAACTTCCCAAAATAAGTACAAAAAACATGGACGGAGGAACATTATCTCCCAAGGAAGATATGAACCTACGCCTGTAGTGGGTGATGTTACTGAATGAACAACAAATTGCTAACCATAAAAAAGGCTGGAATATTTGGAAAATCGCTCCAGAAGACAAAATTTGAAGTTTCGGGGATTGCAGAGGGTAGGAGCGGGACTGCAACCAGAACATTTCGGAGGGCCTGACTGGTGTCACAATTGGGTGAGGAAAACCTCAGCTTGCTTTATCACTGTCCAAAAGGCCCATAGAGTATCAGGGAGGAACACCTCCTCACCCCCCCCCCCGGGTCCAGGGCGAGCCCCTTATAGCAACCGCCTGCTTAATTACAGAGAATCACTCTTGCGCTGCCGAACAACTACCACTGAAGCACGACAATACAGACTATTATGAATTTGTTGGATTTATTTTTCCCCCACCCTACAAAGGTAGGGCCAAGTTCTGCAGTTAAACAGCAAACTTGGGAGATGGGTATAAGTTATGCCAGGAAGACCGGGAAATGGAAGACAAGCTCGACCCCTTAAGAATCCCTACAAGGAAATGCAGACAATCAAGGACTCTAAAAAATGCGTTGATCGCTGGATGGCCCCATGTTGACCCTTCAGATGACCTATGGATTACAAATATATATGGGTATGCCTTACATAAAACAAACAGACCAGTAAGATACCTTCTGTCTTTATGGGCCCGCCCGACACCCACTTATTGGGCCACGAAAGCAGTTATGTAACTCGGTGGTAGGTACCTAAAAAAACTTAGGTAGTCGCTTCCCAAAACACTGCCCATACCATTTGGACCCTATAACCGGGCGATTTTAACCAATGCCTTAAACAACTACCCACAAGGTTAATACCCCCGTCACATGAACTGTGAAATGATTGTTGAAACTATACCAATAGCCTGGTCCTTTCTTTAAATGGGCATGTCCACCCCCAAAACTGAAATTGAACCCCATAGGGCCACATCGTAGTGTAAAAAAATTCTAACCTAAATTTTCTACTCCAAATGGTTCTCAGGCAGTGAAGGTTCAAAGTCCTGGAAACTGCAGTGTAGAAGTGTTAGTGAGTAATATGGCGCCTCCTCTCTCCACTCCCCCCACCCCCTCCCCGAAAGATTAAATGTGACGACATATACAATTAGTACGTTTGGGTCTCAGACGGACATTGGCATGATGCTTACATGGATGAGTGCTATTACCAAACAGATCTCCCTAGAAGACACGAACTAATCCCACCCGCAAGTGGGCCGAAACCTGATATAGATATATGTGATGTTTGCTAATTATATATAAATAGATATGTTGCCGGTAGGTATTATATCACAGACAACAACATGCATCTAGGCATGAATCGTATATACTATCTGATTTTGAAAGTCTATATTTATGGCAAATCAAGCTGTAAGTTAATGGGTCAATTTCAAAAGAAAAGCTGGATGAGTTCCTGAAAACAAAGGAATGTTGCAAGTTACTGGTTATTGATAAAAAGTATTTAGGTATCCAGGGAAAAATTCCGATTTGCCACTGAATTGTTTCCCCTTCAGAAATTTGGTTGTTTTTTTTTGGCCTTGCTCTGGCTCAACAGTAGGCAGGAAAGGAGGGATATTAATAGAGGGTTGGACTGGATGAAGATATGTCGTTTATTCAACCTTAAATAATTAAATATTAATATACTAGAAATAATAAATAAAGTAGCAAAATATATTAAGAATCTCCTCTGCTTTCGACACAGTTGATAATTCTCTCCTAATGCAGATAATTTATACTTCTTGGGCATTCATAATTAAGTGACACCCTGGTTTCTATCCTATCTTTTTAACTAACTCTGTTTCATATGCTAATAACATATAATAAGTGTGTGTGTGTGGGGGGGGGGGGTGCTGCAGCCGTCTATTCTTGGACCCTTATTGTTCTCCCTATACACTATTTCCTTTGGACATGTCATTAGCTCATTTGACTTCAAGTATCACTTATATGCAGATGATACACATCTATTTGTCCACCCATATACTAACTCCTGACATCAAATCGCGTGTCATCTCCTCCTGGATGTCACAACACTGCCTCCAATTGAATCTTTCTAAACTGATCATTTTCCCGCCTAGACCTAGTTCTATCCCATCTTTCTCTATTTCTGTTAACAACACCACTCAATCAGCATGCTGTCTAGGGCTAATTATTGACGATTGCGCTTGGGCTATTGTAATTTACTACTTGCTGATCTTCCTGCTTCCATATCACTCTCCCATTCAGTCAAAACTATATTCTGCTGCACATATTGTTTCGCTCTTTAATAAATCAGAATTTTAAATCTCCTCTGTACCGTAGCACAACAGCCTGACTCTCAAGCTCCCCATAATGTTTTTTTACCGTAGCACAACAGCCTGACTCTCAAGCTCCCCATAATGTTTTTTTAAAAAAGTAAAATTTTGTTTTAAAAATAAATAAGAAACCACCTAGTTGCAATAATGAGACTGGACTATAGGTGGCAACATACAGATGAATACACTAACACATATGATTTAACATAATCTACCTAGGAGGCAGCACATTCCGTGCTTGGCATAATATGTTATGCCACTATAATTCGAACATAACAATACAAAATACATATTGTGGTTACAACTCTAACTAGTCTCTGAAAGAAGAACTATTATATCGGTAACTGGTCTCAAATAAACTTTAGAAGTTCCTTGCTTAACAACTTTTACATCTCCTTTCCTGACTCTACCATCTGTGCTTGGCAATGTATTAACAACAAGTCCCACAGGCCATTCATTTCTACTCTCTTGACTATCTTTTATCAACACAACATCTCCTACTTTAACATTTAGCCTTTTTTGAGTCCATTTTCTGCGACTTTGTAATGTGGACAGGTATTCCCTTCTCCATCTTTTCCAGAACGTGTCAGCCAGACTTTGCACTTGTTTCCATTGCTTTATATGAAGCTCCTGTGTTTTGTAGCTACCAGAAGGAGCTAACAAAGGGTTTTCCTTTTGAGTCAATAACATGGCTGGAGTTAGAACCATAGGAGTGTCAGAGTCTGTAGATACTGGTACCAAGGGTCTTGCATTTATGATAGCCATGACTTCTGCCATGAAAGTCCTTAAAGTCTCATGGGTCAGATGAAGAGGTCTAGCTTGGAGTAACATTGCATCCAAAACACGTTTAGCTACACCTATCAGTCTTTCCCAAACCCCACCCATGTGAGATGAGTGTGGCGGATTAAAGATCCACATGCAGCCTTTGTCTTGAAGATATTCTCGTATCTCTGTGTCATTCATGCAAATATTTAGTTCTTTACAAGCTCCCATAAAGTTCGTACCTCTATCAGAATGAAGTAATTTGGCTGGGCCGCGAATAGAAAAGAATCTTCTTAAAGCATTGATGAAGCTTGAGGCTGACATAGATTAAATCAGTTCTATATGCACTGCTCTGGTAGACAAACATGTGAAAAGAACAGCCCAACATTTACTGTCTGCACTACCTCCTCTAGTGCGGCGAGTTACAACTGACCATGGGCCAAAAACATCAATACCCACACTGGTGAATGGAGGTTCTGGATTTACTCTATCTTCTGGCAAATCTGCCATCTTTTGACTTTCCAGTCTTCCTCTCAGCTTGCGGCAAATAACACATTTATGAATGATGGCGGAAGTCAGGCGCTTGCCAACAAGGATCCAAAATCCTGCAGCTCTGATTGCACCCTCTGTTATATGACGCCCTTGATGAGACACTTGATTATGATAATATCTTAGAAGCAATGTTGCAATATGATGATCATGAGGGATAATAATAGGCTGCCTTTCTTCTTCTGCCAAACTTGCAGAGGATAGACGTCCACCAACTCTTATTAATCCATCTTTATCTATAATAGGACTTAAAGGAAGTGTTCTCTCAGAAATGACATATTTTACAAACTTCTGTATAATAAACTCCCCTGTGCCCCAGCCCCCAGGATCCCTTTCTTGTGAAAAAATTCTGCTTGTAGCCTCTGCAATCAGCTTGTAAAGTTCTGCTCGTTTTTGGTGGGAGTGTCCTTCACTCTGCACTGCTTGTTGTCTATCTGCTGTACTGACATGTTATAACCCCGCCCCCTTTGTCCCCATGACTAATAGACTTTCCCTCTCTTCACGTGCACTTTTTTTGCTGCATCAGATAGAGTTACTAGCAGACAGAGAGGGTATATAAACACAGCTCAGCTACTGAAATTAGAGATCACTGACACACAACTTACACCTCACTGGGTACTGAATAATGAAATAAAATATATGTGTTTATTAATGTTTATATTGATTTCTGAGTCTGTCAGTGTGTTTGTGTATCTGTCAGTGTGTATGTGTAGCTGTGTGAGTCTGTCAGTGTGTTTGTGTAACAGTTTGTGTACAGCCCTTTTCCCTTCCAATAATGCCTGTGCATCGCTTTCAGTGTGGCAAAGTAATGTAGGCAGGAGAGAGACAGCCACCGATGATGCAGTCAGTATCAGCATCAGAAACATCACTTTCCTCTGAGCTGGTCAGCACACAGTATCTAGCAGCTTCATCTACATATGTAACAATTTTTGAACTAAGAACCTGAAGTTATAACCCCTTCAGCAAAAAAGACCTGAGGTTAACCTCTTCAGACAAACAAGGCAAAGTTAAACTAAGTAGCTATTTCTACTATTATTAACTTCTGAACCTGCACTTTCTAGAAAGCACTAGAACACTACACTACAAAACTAAACCCAATAAACCAATAGTACACAAAACTGAAATTTACACAGTAAAATTCTAAAATAAAATAAAAATGAAAATGGCAAATGACTTTACTACACAGCAAGACTGGGGGTCAGAATTACAGATCCACTAGTCTTGTTGTGTAATAAAGAAATCAAGGGTAACTCAAGCAAAAAAAACTTTATAAAACAGAAAATTCAGAAATTTAGCACAAAATTGGCAAAATAAGTTTACTACACAGCAAGATTGGGGGTCAGAATTACAGATCCACTAATCTTGTTGTGTAAAACAAACCAAGGGTAACTGAATCAAACAAAAATATATATAAAAAACAGATTGCAGCAATTTACCACAAAAAAACTCTAACACAAAAAAATGCACAAAAAACGCAAAATAACTTTACTGCACAGTAAGACTGGGGGTCAAAATGATAAACCCACCAGTCTGGATGTGTAATAATGTGTTTTTACTAAATACAATGTAACAACGGTAATCAATAAGAGGGGGTTGGTAAGAGGTAGGGGGGTATATAGGGATATATGAGGGGTAAAAGGCAAAAAATACCGTACAAAATGTAAGAAATATTATAAATAAACACCAAAGTAACTGAAAACGGCAAAAAAAAACTATTTGGGGGCTCAAACAGTCAAAATCAAAATGAATGAAAAATAAAAATAATTTTAAAAGTGTTGATTTTTGTGTATTTGTGTGTGTTAGTGTGTGCTAAGTGTGTAGATGTGTGTAATATAAAAATTAAATAAAAAAAAAAGTCAAAAACTAAAAATATGTATGTAGTGTGTGTAATATACTATACCAGTCCAGCAGACAGAAGATCAGCAGCACGCGAAAGATAAAATCCCACAAGATGTCAGTAATCACAGTAGGAGGGGTCCAGCGATGTAATCCACCACAAGTCTCAAGTAAAGCTGGGTACACACAGTAACGATAAGCCCCATACCTCGGATCCGACGGTATCGGGGCTTTACGTTTACGTGTTGTACGTTCGTTTCCCGAACGAGCGCGCGGCAGCCGAACGATCGGTCGCCGTACGCCGTTGAAAGGCCGGAAATTTCCATCGGCCGCGCTAGACTCCCTATGGAGTCTAGCGCGGCCGATGGAAACACACAGTCCCGAGCGTTCTCCCTATAGGAGAACGCTCGGGACTGTGTGTATGCAGATCTTTGAAAGATGGCAGACAGGATCTTGCAGATCCTGTCTGTCATTTTTCAGAAATCTGTACTGTGTGTACCTAGCTAGATGTTTCCAGCAAGGGGAGGGATCTATACACTGAACATTAGCAGTGTCACTGCCCATGTGACTGCTGATGTCAGTGTGTTACTATTGGCTCCTGGAAGGATCGGGTCCGGTACCAGGTAGGAGTCCTGGCTTTGCTTGTTGCCTAGGGGCTTTAGAACAGCAGGGAAGCGGTTTCCCCGCTCTAACTGCCGGCATTCCACACCAGAACCCGGAAGTGCTGCAGAACGTGTATTCACGATCTGTGGCAGTTTGAGTCATTTATGCACAAGGATTTTTAAGTCCAAAAAACACCTTACATTTATCAACATTGAATCTCATCTGCCACTTAGCAGCCCAATGTGACAATCTATCTAGATCCCCCTGCAACAATTGCACTTCTTCTGAAGTTTTTAATGGTCGACAAACTTTTGTGTCGTCAGCAATCACAGAAACCTTGCTGACAATACCCACTTCTATTATCAAATAAATAGATTAAATAGAAGCAGTCCCAACACAGAACCCTGTGGCACCCCACTTAGCACTTTAGTCCATAATTATGAAGCCCCATTAACAACTACTCTCTGCATTCTATTCATTAACCAATTTTCTATCCATCTACTGCCATGCCAGAGTCTAAATTTCTACTTATTTCCTCATAAGATCAAAGCAGGTTAGTTTGACAAAATCTATTCCTCCTTAATCCATGCTGGTTACTACTTAATGTTAGTCCTTGAAAAATACTCTAGAATAAATTCCCTTATTAAACTTTCCAGTAACTTCCTCACCACTGAAGTTAAACTTACAGGACTGTAATTACCCGGCTGTGAACGACTACCCTTTTTGAATATTGGAACAACATCAGCCTTTTTTCCAATCCAGAGGCACACATCCAGACCTGAGGGAATCTGCAAAAATAAGAAACAATAGCCTAGATAAAACTGAACTTAGCTCCCTAAGGACCCGAGGATGTATTGTATCCGGTCCAGGAAATTTATTAATATTAACCTCATTTAGTTGTTTCTGTACCATATCCTCGGTTAACCGAATTGGACTATGATATCTGTACTTGGATCTTCTATATTGTATACAGAGGGGAAAAAAATATTTAAGACATTTGCTTTATCGCCATCCTCCGTAACTAACTTATCGCCATTAATTAATGGTGCCACATTTTCAGTCCTCATCTTCTTACTATAAATATACTTTAAAAAAATGTTAGGCTTAGTGAGGCTTTGTTCAGCTATCCTAAATTCATTATTAATTTTAGCTAGTTTGATTGCTTTCTTACACTCCTTGCTACAGTTTTTATAATCCCAAAGGGCACGGCCACACTGCAACGCCAACGCAATCCTAACGGAATCGCATGCGATTTCATGTGCGATTTCGTTGCGTTTGCGCATGCGATTTTTTTCATTAAGTATTGAAAAACGCTTGTGATTTAAAATGCGGAATGCAAATCGCAATCGCAACGCACCGAAAACGTGCGTTTTTGGTGAGTTGCTGCGTTTTCAATGATATGAAAAAAACGCAAACCCAGCGCAAACGCAAAAAAAACCTTAAAGGTTTTTAATTCCTTTTTCTTCCTTTCCATTTGCCTCTTTACATCAGAATTCAGCCACATGGGCACGGATTTATTTTTTTTTCATTTATTTCCCAAGGGTATAAATCTAGATGTGAAATGGCTTAAAATCCCCTTGAACACAGTCCACTTCTGTTCAGTACTTTTCTTGATAATACCATGCCCCAGTTGACATTCTGAAGAGCTACTTTTAACCTGGGAAAATTTGCTTTTTCGAAATTAAAAGTCTTTGTTAAAACAGCGCACTTTTCCCTTCGATAACATACTTCAAACAACACTATTTCATGGTCACTATTCCCTTAGCCTCCAGTTACCTTTATATCTATAATACGCTCCACGATATTAGATATTACCAGATTCAACAGAGCTCCTTTTCTAGTAGGAACTTCAACCACCTGTGAAAGAAAATTATCCTTCAGGAACTCGTCCTTTACTGTGTTGGCAGTTCCACTCCACCAATCAATGTCAGGGTAATTAAAGTCCCCCATAATGAGTACACTCCCCAAACTTGCAGCCCTTGCCAACTGCATATGAAGTTGACTCACTTCCTCCCTGCTAGCATTTGGCGGATTATAGCAGACACCAACAATGACATTACCACCTTTCCTGTTGCCTAATTTCACCCATATTGCCTCTGCTTTAACATCCATATCGCCTATTATCTCTTCTTTTAAATTTGGCTTCAATTCTTATTTAACACAAACACATACTCCTCCCCCTTTCCTTTTTTCTCTGTCCTGCCTAAACAAGGCGTATCCTCCTTAATTTACAGCCCAGTTGTGAGAACTGTTCAACCACGTTTCTCCTATACTTATTACATCATACTTTTCATTCAGCGCCATTATCTCCAATTCACCCATTTTGTCAGCCAAGCTTCTTGCATTTGCAAACATACATTTTAGATTATGATCCTGTAATTTATTCATATACTTTAATACACATACCTCCCTACATCCACATTATTACCTGCATTTGGCAGCTTATAACATGCGCCAACAATTAAATTACCCACTTTCTTGCTTCCTGTACATAGCTCCACCCATATTGTTTCTGCTTTATCGTCTATACCCCCATCTATCTTATCTTTTACATTTGGCTTCAATTCTCGTTTAACATACATACATACTCCCCCTCCTTTCTTATTAACTCTGTCATGTCTAAATAAAGAGTATGCTTCTAAATTTACTGTCCAGTTCTAGTTCTCCAGTTTTTCCAGCAGACTTCTTGCATTTGTAAACATACATTTTAAATTATCATTCAATTTACTTTCAAACTTGGACTTAAATGCCTCTTTATCCTCTATGCTCCCCCCTCCCCACATTTTACACCCTCCATTATCTTATTAGCCCCCAGATCCCTAATCCCTCTATCTACCCCTGTGTAGTCCAATGTAACCCCCCATACCTAGTTTAAAATATCTTTCAACCCTCTAGCAATCTTCTCCCCCAAAACAGCTGTGCCATCATCATTGAGGTGCAGTCCATCTCTACTAAAGTGCCTGTAGCCAACAGAGAAGTCAGTCCAGTTCTCCAAAAACCCAAACCCCATCTCCTTACACCACTCTCTTAGTCACACATTTATACTCCTAAGCTCCTGTTACCTCCCTAGCGTAGCACGTGGCTGAGGTAGTATTTATGAAAACACTACCCTTGAGCTTCTTACTTTTAATTTGGCCCCTAACTCTCGGAAATCATTTTTAAGGTCCTTACCTCCACCTCTAATTTTATCATTGGCACCAATGTGAACCAAGACTGCCTGGTCACTCCCAGCCCCACCCAATAATCTGTCTACATGATCCACCACATTTCAAACCCTAGCACAAGGCAGGCAACACACTGTTCGGCACATAGATTTTTGGCAGCATATTACCCTATTTACCCTTCTAATAATGGAGTTCCCTACCACTACCACCTGCCTAGTCTTCTCAGCCCCCAGTTCTCCCTCCCTTGTATTAAAAATGGCCGTCCCCTTTATGGTCAAGGGAACGGCCGGCTCCATACATGCTACTTCTGAGCCATCATCCTAACACAGCAAATCTGTTGGGATCGACCAGCTGGGAAGAAGCGATCCTATCCTTCCGTCCACTACTTCCCCTGGTGACCCTTACAAATCTCTCTTCCTTTTCCACCTTATCTGCCCCATTTCCACCCTCCAGTTTACTGGCCCCTGCCAGTACCTGCATTTCCCCAAGGTTTGCCAAGCCCTGTAATGCTGCAAGTTTCCCCTTTGGATTCTGCACCTCTGATTCCAAATGGTCAACCCACTCACATCTGACACATACGTAGGTCCCTTGGGGCGGCTGCTCCAAAATCCCATACATGTGGCAGGATGCACATTGCATGGCCCCAACAAAACTGTTCATATTAAAAGCAGCAATACAAAACACAGAAGCAGCAATACACAACACAGAAGCAGCAATACACAACAACACACGGCAATCTTGTTCTTAAACCATTTTTTGTTCTAAACGCTTTTGTTTCTTAACGCATCCCTTAATAACAGACAAATCCCTTTAAAACAGAAAATTAATTTCCAATCTCTTTTATTTGAGGTTCAAAACAAAATACCCTATATTGCTCTGGCAATTTAAACCAATTAGCTATACCCTTATCCAATCAGAGGGGAAAGAAACAAACAAAAAAAAGCCCCTCTTTTGTTTCTTCCCAGCCCCCACCCTACAGATAACAATGTAGTTGATGACAAGTATTTAATTTAGAAACCTATGTGACTAAAGTTTACTTAAACAATCCCCACCACCTTATTCCAGTAGTAAGCAGTAAAAAAAACCTGAAAGTGATTTTATTTACTTACTCAGACACACTCCCAGAAATAAATAGTGCTAAGTTAGTACAGTACATTCACTCAGACTGCAAACCACAGTTAATAAACACTTTTGTTTTTTAACAAATCCCTCTACAAAGTGGAAATCCCTTTACAAGTGGATCACTCAGAGCTGGATGGCTCTGCAAGGAGAACTTTTATGTGAGGTTTAAACATAAAAAGTATAGTTTATTTATAAAACACCACTTCGGGACGCAGGGCTGTACTATAACAAGATGCAAAAAAGTCATACAAGTGGAACAAATACATAAATAGTTCAGTAAATATATAAATTATATAAATAAATATAAGTACTAGAACCACCAGGGGTGAACAAGTAGATTTGTGTATCATCTGCATATAAGTGATACTTGAGAATGACATCTCCCAAGGAAATATTGTAGAAGGAGAACAATAAGGGTCCAAGGACAGACCCCTGCGGCATGCACCTGAGGAAGGAGGTAACCCCCGAAAAGTTGTGCTCATACCAATGTCACAATAAACTTTAAATTCACAAATGAGTACGGCCTTCGTCCTATTTTGCCCTATATTGCATATGATTTCATTTTCCTGCTAGTGGTTAAGCAGATTAGAGGATCTTGCACCACTCAAAGAATCCTTAAACAAGGTGTGCGAGGAGAACCAGACTTTTGAAGCCAAAAGAGCCTTGAGAATGACATCTCCCAAGGAAATATTGCAGAGAAAGAACAATAAGGGTCCAAGGACAAACCCCTGTGGCACCCCCACACTAAGAGGAACCGGAGAAAAGGTATTATTTGCAAAGATACAAGTAAGTAAACCATATGGCATTTAAGGTACTTGTTTGAGTCTTCTACCTCAAGCAATTTTGTCTTGGGCAGAGCAACATCAGTTGAACCTCTAAGCCTTATACATTCCACCATAATGTCAGAGCGGATTGCCTGAGCAGGACAATGATGTTCCCCAGAGAGCATGAGTTGAACTAGGAGGTGTTTTTATCTCTTTCAGTAAAATGGGAAGTTTCCCATATAAATCTTATGGCCTTAGATGTGAACCCCAAGATAAGCAGCTTTTGTTCAAAGTTCGCATCTCAGTCAACCAGAGTGACGGATGACTTCTCGATCCAGTGGAGTTTCAAGCTAGCCTACATATTTCCTCCCTTCCCTCTCATTCCAAAAATCCTGAAAAAGATAAAGAAGAACCAGGTGACAGCCATTATCCTAAGGTGGCCGAGGAGGCCTTGGTTCCCATTACTTCTGGAGATGAGTATAGCCCAACCTTTTCAGCTTCCTTACAGGAAGGATCTTCGTTTTCAGGGTCCAATATTCTATTCTGATCCAAACAGCCTGTCTTTGATGGCTTGGTTATTGAAAGGGAGTCCTTGAAGCTTTAGGGTCTGTCTGAAGCAGTAATCACCACATTGTTACAAGCAAATAAAAGGTCTACATCTAACGTTTATTACAAACATTGGGAGAATTTCTTAGGCTGGTGCTCTTCTCAGTTTCCTCTAGTAATACACATATCAGAAGTTCAAATTGGTCTAGATAAAGGTCTTGCACCTTCAACATTAAAAACTCAGGTTTCAGCCATCACTGCCCTCACAGGAGTCTCTTGGTCTTCTCAGTCCCTGGTTATTAAACTTTTCTAATTTGGATTAAGCAAGATGTATCAATATCTACATCAACAGAAAGTGTGACTCACTTCTGGTTCTACATTCTGGGAAGAAGGCGGGTGTGAAACCTTCAGCGGCAAGGTGGATCACCTCTTGTATAAATCAGACCTACCTCTCATCTAATCTTAATCAGCCCTCTGGGATTAGAGTTTACTCTACTAGGGTGGTGGCAACCACTTGGGCGTGTCACACAGGGGTATCTATCCTGGCATGGTTTGCTTAGAATGTTCTTGGATCAGCTGTATTGTAATAAATATTTTTGTTTATCCCTCCATTCTTTGTTTTTTTTTATCACTGCTTTAGTATACCCCATTAGTGACCACTGGTATGTAAAGGAACTGGAATGCTGAAATTTCAGTCAAACTTCCTATTCCTGGACTGTAACATGGCAGTGGTCACTAAGCTCTCCCCTTCATGGTCACATTCAGCCAGGGGAGGAGGGAGTTCTTTATTGATTGTGTTTCCTGTGCCATTGCATGGAAAGGTGTTAACCCATTAGTGACCACTGCTAAATATGATTTAAGTTTCAGCATTAGTTAATAATATTTATAATGGTAAAATTATTGTCAACATCCCTCTTGTAACTATATATAACAATTACTTTCTCCATTATGGTGTTATTGTTTCTATAAGTGATATTGAAGATGTGTGGGCTATGTGACAATATTTATTTTTTGAATATCTGAATGAAATCTTCAGTGCCCCATTCCTTATGAGGTTAATTAAAGGAATTTAGTTAGTACATATAAGAGTTAATATTATAGTTGTTTTTAATTGGGTATGTTTTAATTGGATACCTTTCAAGGGGATGTCCTTTATTAATGATCCCCAGTCTGAGTAAGGGCTAACCAGACTGAAACGCATTAGACAGACATGTACTGTACTCCCTTCTGAGGTATGCTCACGCTTCATTGATTTGTTCATTTTGTGAAATTTTTAAATGTGTATAAATAAAGTTATGAGAAATGTATTAAACAGCTTGCCTTAAATCTTGCTATGCGAGGGAGGTTGGTGCCGGGAACATTGTGGCATCTGAATAATGTTTTTTGTGTATAGCAAGCACTCACATAAAATTGCTTGCAAAAAAAAAAAAAGACACATGGAAAAGAAAATCACTTTATTTGAAGTTCACAGGAACATTTCAAAAGATTAACCAAATGTATACCGTAATCACACATTGATAAATGACTGCTGCTCAATGCCTCAAACATTCATTTGCCAGTTTTAATCCTTTAAACATCATTGCATTATCATAGGTCCCTTCGGTCCCAGTTTTCCCCGGGATTGTCCCATTTAAGGGTGTCTATCATGGCGTACTGGCACATGCAGTGAAATCCCGCAATGTCCCTTTAAGTCCTGCTTCCTACAGAGTAAAAAAAAAACGGAAGTGGATTTGGGGAGGGATTTCCTGACGTTTTCAGCAAATCATTTAAGCCTCTGTCTGGGTCCCTGGCTGAGAAAGTTATGCAAAGACACACACGCTGTAACAGGAGAATGTGCTCCCTGACTGACACTGTGCAGATAAGCTGGGAGACAACTAGCCACTGCTGAAAGCAGAGTGGTCAGTGTTATATAAATCATCTCTCATGCTCTGCCTTTGTTTGCTGGTCACTGGGTGCCTGGTTACTTTTTTCAGTGATTTTTTTTCTTGACAATGTAATAAAGTCTAATATAATAAAACCCTAATCTGCATCAGTGTGTGCCACGCTTGGCACCACATGCGGCAGTTTCTCTGCAGGCTGTACACGCTCTGCTTGGCGCCACTTTCTCTGCAGGCACACGATGTTGGTACCCAGAGTTTCCTGTATAACTCACCCTGTATCCTTATACCTTTATATGGACACAGAACTCCTCAGTGGCTTCTAATATCCCTATAATTTACAGTACAATAGAAGGATTTGGAAGCACTCGCTAAATTACAACTACATTTTGGATGTGGATGTCCACGTGTCCTCTGACATGTTCTATTGGTGAACAATGCCCCAGATAGTTTATTGTATGGCCCGTTAATGTATTTATACACAGTAATTATATTCCCACGCAAACGCCTTTTCTCCAGTGTACATAATTGTAACTTATCCAGTCTCTCTTCATATTCAATCTCCAGCAATACTCTTATTAATTTAGCTGCCCTTCTCTCAACCCTTTCCATTTCAAATATGTCCTTTTTGTACACAGGATTCCAAAATTGCACTGCATATTCCAAATGAGGCCTTACCAATGCTTTGTTAAAGGGACACTAAACTCCCCATAATCCATAAATATAACTATTTTACCATTCGTTTCTATTATTCACAGGGATGTGAAAACGCTTATTCTCACCTCCCTGTGAATAATAGGAGACCTGGAACTTACTTTACCACCGCTCCACTGCAAGCCACTCCTTCACTGACTGCCGCTCTGTCCCGCATGCCCGCCAATACAAAAGATAGGGCGCGCGATCAGGACAATATCAGCCTTTTTCCAGTCCAGAGGCACACATCCGGACCTGAGGGAATCTGCAAAAATAAGAAACAATGGCCTAGATAAAACTGAACTTAGCTCCCTAGGGACCCGAGGATGTATTTTATCCGGTCCAGGAGATTTATTAAAATTAACCTTATTTAATTGTTTATGTACCATATCCTCAGTTAACCAAAGTGCACTTGCATCTTTTATATCATTACTAGACATTAAGCCCGCTACAATAATGGGCGCTAGTAGCACAGAGTACCCTCTTAGTGTCCCAAGGCCATAGTCCTCCTCCATGTTCCAAGGCCAGAGTATCCTCTTAGTGTCCAAGGCCTGGGGCCCCCTCTGTCCCAAATCCAGAGACCCCCCTCTGTCCCAAATCTAGCCCCCCCCCTCTGTCCCAAATGGAGGGCTCCCCCTATGTACCAAATCCAAGGCCCCCCCTCTGTACCAAATCCAGGGCCCCCCCTCTGTCCCAAATCTAGGGGGCCCTCTGTCCCAAATCCAAGGGCCCCCTGTCTGTCCCGAATCCAGGGCCCCCCCTCTGTCCCAAATCCAGGGGCCCCTCTGTCCCAAATCCAGGGGCTCCTGCCCAACCTGCAGTCTGTTTAATTGCTGTTCTCCCTCCGTGTGTTTCCTGTGTTTCTCCCTCTAGTGGTGTTTCAATAGGAACTGCAGAGACTCTCCCTCTAGTGGTGAATACCGGCTGTTATCGGTAAATACTGGTCGTGATCGTTAAATACCGGTCGTTATCAGTAAATACCGATCGTTATCGGTAAATACCGGTCATTATCATTAAATACCGGTCGTTGTTTTACGATAACGATCGGTATTTTACGATAACGATAGTGATCTTTTATAAATAGGGCCCTTTCAGTCCTCATCTTCTTACTATTAATATACTTTTTAAAAATTAAAAAAAAAATTTATATTAGGTTTAGTGATACTTTGTTCAGCTATCCTAACCTCATTATTAATTTTAGCTAGTTTGATTGCTTTCTTACACTCCTTGTTACAGTTTTATTAATCCCTAAGGGCACGGCCACACGCAAACGCATGCGATTTCATGTGCGATTTTGTTGTGTTTGCACATGCGTTTTTTTCAATAAGTATTGGAAAACACATGCGATTGCGATTAAAAATGGGGAACGCAAAACGCATTCGCGATCACAAAGGCAACGCACCCGACAACACACGTTTTTGGTGCGTTGCCGCATTTTCAATGATAAGAAAAAAACGCAAGCGCAAACGCAAATAAAGCGCAGCAGTGTGACCTAGCCCTAAAGGCCCTTTCTGTTCTCTCTGACTTAAAGGTTTTAAATTCTTTTTTCTTCCTTTCCATTTGCCTCTTTAAATCGGAATTCAGCCACATGAGTGTGGATTTATTTTTTTTTACATTTATTTCCCAAGGGTATACATTTAGATGTGAAATGGCTTAAAATCCCCTTAAACACAGCCCACTTCTGTTCAGTTCCTTTACCTGATTATACCTTATCCCAGTTGACATTCTGAAGAGCTACTTTTAACCTGGGAAAATTTGCTTTCCCGAAATTAAGTCTTCATTTACCCAGCGCACTTTTCCTTGCGATAACATACTCCAAACGACACTATTTAATGGTCACTAAGCCTCTAGTTACTTTTATATCTATAATACGCTCCACAACGTTAGATTTTACCAGATCCAACAGAGCTCCTTTTCTGTGTTGGCAGTTCCACTCCACCAATCAATGTCAGGGAAATTAAAGTTCCCCATAATGAGTACACTCCCCAAACTTGCAGCCCTTGCCAACTGCATATGAAGCTGACTCACTTCCTCCCTGCTAGCATTTGGCGGCTTATAGCCCAGTCGTGAGAACTGTTAAACCACATTTCTGCTATACCTATTACATCATACTTTTCATTCAACACCATTATTTCCAATTCACCCATTTTGTCAGCCATGCTTCTCGCATTTGCAAAGATACATTTTAGATTGTGATCCTGTAATTTATTCAATACACATGCCTCCCTATCCCCTATGCTAGCCCCACCCCCCTTTGCACCCACTACTGGCCAATCTACACCCTGCTTTCCTGGGCTATCTATCCCAGTAAGACTAATAATACCCTCCCCCCCAAACCTACCGTATATACTCGAGTATAAACCGACCCGAGTATAAACCGAGGTACCCATTTCTACCTAAAAAAGCTAGTAAAAACGATTGACTCGAGTATAAACCGAGGGTAGAAAATATGAACACTAAAGCAAACCTGTAATTAGTAAAAATGATTAGGAAATGAACATGAATAAACAGGAGGTCCATTAAAGTATTTATTTTACCGTAAATAAAAACAACTTGTTCAGTAGTGACTTCACTTAGCAGCATAATGTAAAGTCACAAAACTAGCGTATGTAGGAACATCTACATAACCGGTACATACCGTAACAATGGTACGGTAAACTACCGTAGTACTGTAGTACTAAATATTTTAACTGGGAGACCCAAAGTTCAATGGCTTGAACAGCAATATACTGGAACATAAAACACATTTAAAATTCTTCAAAATCAGATTCCTCATCATTGGTTTCTCCAAATAGTGCCTCAAATTCAGCTGGTGTAATGTCATCTGCATAGACATTATCATCACCATCAACACCATCATCAGCATCACCATCATTTTCATCACTGCTGCTGTGCTGAAACAAAACATTGTCTTCGCTACCATACATGGCATTACTTATACCGCATTTCAGAAAAGCAAGCTTGATGATGTCTTCTGGAATGTCCTCCCATGCATCTTGTACCCACTTTGCTACTATTTCTATGTCAGGCTTCATAAGATTTCCACCTTTTGTCAATTTGGCTTGACCTGACGACATCCATTCATGCCACATTTTTCGTACACGGTCTTTAAAAGGTTTGTTTATAGACACATCCAGAGGCTGTAAAACAGATGTAAGCCCACCAGGAATAACAGCCAAAGTGGTTTGAAATGACTTAGCCATTGTTTTGACATCTTCACATATATGAGCTCTAAACATATCCCAAACTAGCAGTGAGGGTTTTTTTTTTTAAAGCTACTCCTGGTCGTCTATTCCATATCTCTTCTAGCCATTTTTTTGTTCCTTGTTCATCCATCCAGCCTTTAACATGTGGACGGACAGTGATTCGTGGGGGGAATTTGGCATTTTTAGGCAAAGTCTTCCTTTTAAATATAATAACAGGCAGCAGCTTGACTCCATTGGCCATGATTTTTTTCATTCCCGGTTGTTCTAAGGAAAATTGTTTTTTCTCCCAAGGATGCCACGGTCCTGTTGCTTGGAAGATCAAAAGTCATTGCTGTCTCATCCATATTCCCGATACTTCCAAGGTCATAATTATAAAGCTTTCTTTGTTTTATAATGAATTGATGGAATGACATGACCTTTTCTTCCAGATTCTGTGGCAGCTTTTGTGATATCTTCGTTCTCTGCAAGCAAAGTCCAAACCGATTCATGAATCGGGTACACCATCCAGCTGATGCAACGAAGTTCTCAATACCCACTGTTTTATATTGCTCATCTTTAGCCATTTGAAGGGCACGTAATCGGATTCCCATGCGTGTTACACAGTATCCATTTAGACGACATTCCACAACCCATTTATGTAAGTCAGTCTCTAGAGCCCCATATGAGGTTGTTAAACCACGACAAGCCTTTTTTGACTTCAGCATCTTTTCCAATTCTGACTTAATTTTTTGCCAGTCTCGCACACAGAAGAACCAGTAAGAAAAATTTCCCAGCAACCACATCTGCAATCTGCGATCATAAGGTACCGGTACACAAATTTTTTTTTCAGACCGATTTTCCCTAATGACTCGAGTATAAACCGAGCATAGGTTTTTAAGGTATTTTTTGAACCTTAAAAACTCGGTTTATACTCGAGTATATACGGTAGTTTAAAATCTCCAACCCTGTAGCCATCTTCTTCCCTAACACAGCTGCACCACCATCAGTGAGGTGCAACCCATTCCTACTAAAGAGCCTGTAGCTAACAGCAATGTCTGCCCAGTTCTCTATAAACCCATTGAATTGAATAGAATTAAAAAAGGTTAGAAGTTTCCATACTTCCATAACCTTCCATACTGGGGTTACCTTGATGTGGTTGGAAGGCTTTTCATTCAGGTGATCACAGTAATATATACTGAAATCCCTTTGTTTATAATGTATGCCAGTGTGCAGATAATATGATATTATATGGGGCCTAGGAATGTGCATTGATTATTTTTCTATGTTTGTATAAATGTTTGACCAGATCAATAGCACTTCCACAAAATGTAGTTCTAATTTAGCCTAAGGAGTGCTTCCACAATCCTTCTATTGTATGTATTTATCAGGAAGCATGGTCAAGCTTCCATGTGGTACTAGTACCCCCAACAGGGCCCTTTAATGTAATTGGAGGTCCTATGCCTTTAAAGGGCATGTCCACCCTTTATAGAAACTTTTACTATATTATAGTCCAAGTTCCCCAGCCCCAACCGCTATAATTATAGTCTCAGAAAGTCCCCCGATCATTACTTACCTTACCTCTCTCCTTCGCCGCAATACCCCGGCCCGGAACTGCAAGCAGGGGACGGGACCGGCAGCCGCGTCTGTGATTGGCTGAGAGGCAGCTAATCACGGACGCAGCTGCCGGCTGCTCAGAATGGTGAAGGAGAGAGGTAAGGTAAGTAATGATCGGGGGGACTTTCTGAGACTATAATTATAGTGGTTGGGGCTGGGGGAACATGGACTATGATATACTAAAAGGGATTTACGCTAGGGGGAGGGACCCCAAAGCGGGTGGGAGGGAGAGGGGGGGGGGAGGGCTGCAGTGCGCATGCCAAACTTCTCCCGGAGGGGAGACAGGAGGCAGAGTCCTATATGGACTCTGCTATCCTCCTGGTGGCCAGTTTTTGGGACTTTGGGGGGGAATTACAGGAGAACCATTTGGAGCTGTGATGTAAGGTAAGGATTTTATTACACTACAGAGTGAGGCCAGTAGTGGGGGGGATTATATTTTTGGGGGTGGACATGCCCTTTAATATAAAGCGCTGGATGGATGGCCTCTTCCCTCATTTTAAAAAGCCAAAGGGCTGGGGGAAGTAAGAAAGACTGCTATATTGATCCAGTGTGAAAGTATGAGAAATGGAAAATCTGTTGTATTCAATTAGATCAACTGGACTTGAAGTTTAGTTCTTGAAGACGTTTCGCTAGTCATCCGACTGGCTTTCTCAATTCAGAATGACTTGTACAAGAATCTGTGGCAATTATGTACCCTGGATAATCCCAATTAGCATATCACAGCCAGGTGTTAAGGGCATGATTGCATAGTGGCTAAGAGGTGTGATAGGAATGCCCAGGGTAAGGTGTCAAAACAGCATTGTACACAGAATACAACAGATATACCATGACCTGGATGAATGAGAACCTTCATGAGAAATGGAAAAGTTTTCTAATTGTAATTGAAGTAAAAAGGTTAGAAGTTAGGACCTTCCAGACTGGGATAACCTTGACTTGGCTTTTCATTCATGTGATCACAGTAATGTATACTAAAACCCCTTCGTTTATAATGTATGCCAGTGTGCAGATAATATGATATTGTATGGGGCCTAGGAATGTGCATTGATTATCTTTTCTATGTTTGTTTAATTTACAGTAGGGGATACATTATCCCTTATAATACATGAGTAGTACTTAAAGGGCAACTATAGTGAAAAAAAAACTTTGTCTGTATACAATGTTTAGATCACTTAGTATAAGCTGCCTTACTTTCATGTTTCTGTGTGACTTCGTTTCTTCACACTGGCAGAAGTTTGTACCAAGCTGTGTAGTCCCCCTCCCCTCTCTGTCTACTCCCCCTCAAGCAGTGACGGGCTGTATACAGAGTCCGAGCATTGTCAGTTGAAAGGACTTTAAATGAAGTGCTGACATCCTGTTGACCCCTCCCTTCCAGAGCTAGACTTCAAGCAATCAGTGTGGAATAAAGTAGCAATATGCTGAAGGGAGGGGCAGAGGGGGAGAGAGGACAAGTGGTGCTGAGATTCTTTACAAGTAAGTTACTGAACTCTGCCTCTGCCTGTTCTCTAACTTTGCTAATTGTTATTTACTTTTTACCTAAAGTTCATATCTCTCCCCCTGCTTAGCTGAGATTATAATCACTGAAGAGAGAGTCAGTGTAACAGCAGCTTGTAGTGAGACCTTCACAAACACAGTGACACTGCTTGTTGTCCTGTTACATTTCAGTTGCTTTAGTCTATATATTTCATAGATTGCACTGTGTGTCTTGTTTGGTATATAGTCTGTATTACTGTATTATATATACTGTATTAGTGTTCCATTTGAGTCACTGGTTTTGTATGTATATAAGATTTTTTTTGGGGGGAGGGGCTGTTTTATAGTGTGTTATGCTCATATTGCTGGGTTAATGGTTTATTGATTGTGTTTAGCACTACAGCATTTGACTATATGTTGCACATGGTACATATAGTGTGGGTGAGAGAGTGTGTGACAGTACTGCATGAGAGCTTTGGATTGTGTGGGTGTGTGCCTTTGAGTGACAGATGAGGTGTAGCAGCTCCTACAAATCACAGCATATTCAAAGGCTTATATCTCGGGGACTATGTAGAATTTAAAGAAACTAAAGGTACCCTGGTGGATGGGATGACTTATAGGACACATTAGAAGAAATTAAAAAAAAACAATTTTCTCACTATAATTGCCCTTTAAAGTTCCCTGTGCTGTATAACTCAGCCTGTGTGCTTGTACCTTTATATGGAAATAGAACTCCTCAGTGATTTCTAATATCCCTATAATTTTCAGTAGGGGATACATTACCCCTTATTATACATGAGTGGTACCCAGAGTTCCCTGTATAACTGATTCTTTGTCCTTGTACCTTTATATGGACACTGAACTCCTCTGTGACTTTGTAATATCCTTATAATTTACAGTAGGGAATATATTATTCTTATAATACATGAGTGGTACAGAGAGTTCCCTGTCCTGTATAACTCAATCTGTGTCCTTGTACCTTTATATAGGCAAATAACTCTTCAGTGACGTATAATACCCTTATAATTTACACTAGGGGATACATTATCCCTTGTAATACATGAGTGGTACCCAGAGTTCCCTGACCTGTATAACTCAGACTAAAAATGAGGTTAATTTTTAAGGCAGTTTAAATTAATACTTTAGACTGAAACACATTTAAAAATAAACACATTTTTCACATAGTATAGTATAGTATAGTATTTGAGGTTGAATAAAGACATACGTCCATCCAGTCCAACCCATCTAGCAATATCCTCATTTCCTGCCTAACTGTTGATCCAGAGGAAGGCAAAAAACCCCCACCAAATTTATGAAGGGGGAAAAAATTCCTTCCTGACTCCAAGTGGCAATCGGAAATTTCCCTGGATCAAATCTACTTTATGTATCAATACCAGTAACTTGCAACATTCCTTGTTTGCAGAAACTCATCCAGCTTTTTTTTGAAACTGACCAATGAATCTGCCATTACAACGTCCACTGGAAGACAGTTCCATAGCTTTACCATTCTCACAGTGAAAAACCCTTTCCGAGCTTGAAGCCTAAACCTTTTTTCTTCAAGTCTTAAGGGATGTCCTCGTGTCCTTTGACATGTTCTATTGGTGAACAATGCCCCAGATAGTTTATTGTATGGCCCGTTAATGTATTTATACACAGTAATCATATCCCCACGCAAGCGCCTTTTCTCCAGCGTACATAATTGTAACTTTTCCAGTCTCTCTTCATATTCAAGCTCCCCCAATCCCCTTATTAATTTAGTTGCCCTTCTCTGAACCCTTTCCATTTCAAAGATGTCCTTTTTGTGCACAGGATTCCAAAATTGCACTGCATATTCCAAATGAGGCCTTACCAATGCTTTGTAAAGAGGGAGAATTACATTTTCCTCCCTTGAATCCATACCTCGCTTTATACAAGACAATACCATGCTGGCTCTGGCTGTTGCCGCCTGGCACTGCTTGCTACCTTTAAGTTTGTTATCCACCAAAACTCCAAGATCCCTTTCCAACAGGGATTCACTTAACACAGAGCCATTTATAGTATAAGTAGCACAAGTATTTTTAAGTCCAAAATGCATCACCTTACATTTATCAACATTGAATTTCATCTGCCACTTAGCAGCCCAATGTGATAATCTATCTAGATCCCCTTGCAACGATTGCACATCCTCTGAAGTTTTTAATGGTCGACAAAGTTTTGTGTCGTCAGCAAACACAGAAACCTTCCTGACAATACCCACTTCCAAATCATTAATAAATAGATTAAATAGAAGCGGCCCCAACACAGAACCCTGTGGCACCCCACTTAGCACTTTAGTCCATAATGATGAAGCCCCATTAACAACTACTCTCTGCATCCTATTCTTTAACCAATTTTCTATCCATGTACAAATGTGACTCCCCAGACCAACAGACCTTAGCTTATTCATTAGTCGCCTATGGGGGACTGTATCAAAAGCCTTTGCAAAATCCAAGTAAACTACATCTACTGCTATACCAGAGTCTAAATTTCTACTTACTTCCTCATAAAAGCCAAGCAAGTTAGTTTGACAAGATCTATTCCTCCTAAATCCATGCTGGTTACTACTTATAATGTCAGTCCTTGAAACATACTCTAGAACATGATCCCTTATTAAACTTTCCAGGATCTTCCCCACCACTGAAGTTAAACTTACAGGCCTGTAATTACCCGGCTGTGAACGACTACCCTTTTTGAATATTGGAATAACATCAGCCTTTTTCCAATCCAGAGGCACACCACCGGACATGAGGGAATCAGCAAAAATAAGAAACAATGGCCTAGATAAAACTGAACTTAGCTCCTTAAGTACCCGAGGATGTATTTTATCCGGTCCAGGAGATTTATTAATATTAACCTTATTTAGTTCTTTCTGTACCATATCCTCGGTTAACCAAAGTGAACTTGAATCTTGTATACCTTTATTGCTACTATACTCTATGCATTATACTCAGCTGCATTATTTAATGGTCCCACATTCTCAGTCCTCATCTTTTTACCATTTATATACTTAAAAAACATTTTGGGGTTGGACTTGCTTTGTTCGGCAATCCGTATTTCATTTTCTATTTTAGCTAGTTTAATTACTTTCTTGCACTCTTTATATTACAGCTTTTGTACTCCCTGTAAGCCTGTTCTGTGCCTTCTGTTTTCAAATTTTTAAAAGCCTTTTTCTTTTTTTCCATCTCCCTTTTTACCTGAGCATTAAAGGGCAACTAAAGACACAGAACAACACTGAACCAGAAGGCAGAACACCTTGATATAAAGCCAGTAATCAGTGTCTTACCTCTCATTTTGATATGGGTGTTGGGAAATTTACCTAAATAATATATGGTTTTTGCTTAACATCACAGCATTCTAATGTCATACAGTCTGGTCAACGACCATTATGTTCTGCCCATGCTCAGTCCTTAGCTATGGCAGAAATTCTTACAGTTGGTCACACCCATCAATAATCTCTAGCCAATCCTTTTATGGGGCAGATAAAGCAAGGAAGCATGTGACTGAGGTCAGGAGGTGTGGTCTGACACTGCACATACACACAGATACTTAATTCAGTTCTTAACAGGCTTACATTTACTTTAATACAATTTACTGAAGTCATATTATATAGCTTATTGGTGTTTTTAGGGGGGTTGTTTTCAGATTCTGGAGTATAAAAAATGGATTTAGTTCTCCTTTAAGCCATGCAGGACTGGATCTAATTTTTTTACACTTGTTACCTAAAGGTACCGATTTAGAAATATAATAGTTTAATATCCCTTTAAAAGTGGTCCACATCTGCTCAGTATCTTTACCTAGAAACAGTCCCCCCCAGTCTATGAGCAGGAGCGATTCCTTTAACAGCATAAAATTAGCTTTCCTAAAGTTAAAAGTTTTTGTTAAGCCAGTGCACTTTAGTTTTTTGCAACCTATATTAAATGACACTATATCATGGTCACTATTCCCTAAGCTTCCCATTACCCTCATCTCCAAAATGAGCTCAGGGTTATTAAATATCACCAGATCCAACAACGCATTCTGTCTAGTAGGAACTTCTACCATCTGTGAAAGAAAATGCTCATATAGGAAATTTAAGAACTTTATACCTTTTAAGGTGCTGGCAGTTCCCTTACTCCAATCTATGTCAGGGTAGTTAAAATCCCCCATGACCAGAACATGCCCCATACCAGCAGCCTTCGCCAACTGCATATGGAGATTCATTTCCACCTCCTCCCCGGCATTTGGCGGCTTATAACATACTCCAACAATTAATTTACCTACCTTCTTGCTTCCTGTACACAGTTCCACCCATAATGTTTCTGCCGTATCGTTTACTCCCCCATCTATTCCATCTGTTAAATTTGGCTTCAATTCCTGTTTAACATACATACATACTCCTCCTCCTTTCTTATTAACTCTGTCATGTCTAAATAAGGAGTATCCTTCAATATTTACTGTCCAGTCGTGTGAATCATTAAGCCATGATTCTGCTATACCAATTACATCATACCTTTCCTTTAAAGCTATTATTTCAAGTTCGCCGGTTTTTCCAGCCAGACTTCTTGCATTTGTAAACATACATTTTAGATTATCAATTGATTTACTTCCATACATGGTCGTACATGCCTCCTTATCCTCTATGCTCCCCCCTCCCCCTTCTCCTCCCTCCGTTGTGTTAATAGCCCCCTGATCCCTAACTTCTCTATCTACCCCTGTGTAGTTCAACTTTCCCTCCCCCCCCATACCTAGTTTAACGCTATTCTAGTGAAAATTGAAATCTGTGATACCGTTTATTGTTTACTAACTCTATGATATCTTACTTGGATTCTTCTATAGTGTATACAGAGGAAAAAAAATTATTCAAGACATTTGCTTTATCGCCATCCTCCGTAACTAACTTATCCCTTAATTAATGGTGCCACACTTCTCAGTCCTCATCTTCTTACTATTAATATACTTAAAAAATGTTTAGGCTTAGTGATGCTTTCTTCCTTCCTACTTCCTAACTTCATATTAATTTAAGCTAGTTTGATTGCTTTCTTACACTCCTTGTTACAGTTTTTATACTCCCTAAAGGCCCTTTCTGTTCCCTCGGCCTTAAAGGTTTTAAATGCCTTTTTCTTCTCTTCTTCACCATTTGCCTCTTTACATCAGAATTCAGCCACATGGGCGCGGATTTATTTTTTTTACATTTATTTCCCAAGGGTATAAATTTAGATGTGAACTGTCTAAAATCCCCTTGAACACAGTCCACTTCTGTTCAGTACCTTTACCTGATAATACATTATCCCAGTTGACATTCTGAAGAGCTGCTTTTACCTGGGAAAATTTGCTTTCCTGAAATTAAAAGTCTTTGTTACCCGCGCACTTTTCCTTTCGATAACAAAGTCCAAATGACACTATTTCATGGTACACTATTCCCTAAGCCTCCAGTTACCTTTATATCTATAATGCGCTCCACAATGTTAGATATTACCAGATCCAACAGCTCCTTTCTAGTAGGAACCTCAACCACCTGTGAGAAAATGATCCTGCAGCAAATTCGAACTCATCCCCTTTTTTGTGATGGCAGTTCCACCACACCATCAATTGTCAGGGTAATTGAAGTCCCCCATAATGAGCACACTCCCCAAACTTGCAGCCCTTGCCAACTGCATATGAAGTTGACTCACCTCTCTCTGCTAGCATTTGGCGGCTTATAGCAGACACCAACAATGACATTACCCCCCTTCCCTGTTGCCTAATTCCACCCATATTGCCTCCACTTTATCATCCATATCACCAGTTACTCTTCTTTTAAATTTGGCTTCAATTCTTTTTTAACATAAACACATACTCCTCCTCACATAATCTGACCATGATACTAAAAGCGATCTTTGCTATTATGCTGTAATCATACTCCTCCCCACACACCCCCCACTTTATACCACCCACTCATGTGGTCACGCCCACTACCCTCTTTGCCGTTTTTTTTTTTTTGCCAAAGCTTTTTTCAGGTTTTGTCCCTCTTTAGGATTTTCGAATGTTGGAGGTATCATTATATACATAGAAGCAGCAATCTGATAATCCAGTCGCTCCATTCTCCTGTACACGTTTTACTTGTTTTACAATTTAATGTACAGCTAGCAGGGCTTTCCTGACTAACTGGATGAGATTCATGTCCAGCAGTCTCACAGGAATAGTGGATTGAACGAGATTACAGTGGAGGAGGGAGAGTAAGCAAGTATGCATTATGGGAAACATAGTAACATAGTAATTAAGTTGTAAAGAATACGACGACTTCCATCAATCCAACCTATTCACCGTCTTTATTTTATTTTTTTAACCTCTAACATTGATCCAGAGGAAGGCAAAAACCCAGCCTAAAAAGGGGGAAAAAATCCTTCCTGACAAACGGCATCGGAATGTATCCCTGGATCAATCAGATCTATATGCATTAATACCAGTAATCTCTCAATATTTTTTAGTTTTAGAAACTTATCCCAGGCCTTTTTAAAGCTATTCAATGAACTTGCCATTACCACCTGCCGGAAGACAGTTCCCACAAATTTTCACTCACTGTAAAGAAACCATCCTAACCTGAAGATGAAACTTTCTTTCTTCCAACCTTAGAGGATGTCCACGTGTCCTCTGATATGACCTATTAGTGAACAATGCACCAGAGAGTTCACTGTATGGGCCCATTAATATATTTGTATAAGGTATCATGTCCACGCCCCAAACGCACCGCTTCTCCAATGTAAACAGCCCTAACTTGTCTAATCTGCCTGCATATTCGAGCCCCTCCTCCCCTTATTAATTTAGTTGCCCTTCTCTGAACTGCCCAATTTCCAAGATGTCCCTTTTGTATATGGGATTCCAAAACTGCACACGCATATTCCAAATGAGGCCTTACCAGTGCCTTGTAAGAGGGAGAATATATTTTTCTCTCTTGAATCTAATCCCCCTTTTATACAAGACAATATCTTGCTAGCTCTAGCCTGTTGCTACCTGGCATTGTTTGCTATGGCTAAGTCTGTTATCTACCAGAACCCCCAAATCTTTTTCCATTACAGATGCACTTAACACAGAGTTATTTATGGTGTAGGTGGCACAGGGATTATTAATCCCAAATGCATCACCTTACATTTATCAACATTGAATCTCATCTGCCATTCTGCTGCCCCATTTTGATAATCATCTAGGTCTGCTTGCAGCACTTGCACATCATTGGAAGTTTCCAAAGCTCTGCATAGTTTATGTCATCAGCAAATACTGAGACCTTGCTCTCAATGCCTCTTCTAAGTCATGTATAAACAGAAGCGGCCCCAGTACAGAACCCTGAGGCACTCCGCTTAGAACTTTAAGCCCACTTAGATGTAGCTCCATTAACCACCACTCTCTTTTGCGGTCCAATAACCAGTTCTCTATCCATAACAAATGTTTTCTTCCAAGGCACAACGTCTCCAGTTTTATACATTAGTCGCTTATGTGGCACAGTATCAAAGCTTTTGCAAATCCAAATATACCACATCCACTGCTGTGCCTGAATCTAGCTTCTACTCACTTCTTCTCATAAAAACCAATTAAATTTGTCTGGCATGATCTATTTCTCATAAATCTATGCTGACTACTACTAATAAGATGATCCCTGGAAACAAGTCAAGGTATGATCCCTTAACAAGGTTTCCATCACCTTCCCTACCACTGATGTTAGGCTTACAGGTCTATAGTTTCCAGGCTGTGAACGACTACCTTTTTTGAATATTGGTATTACATTGGCTTTTTTCCAATCCAGCGGCACATCCCCAGACAAAAGCGAATCTGAAAAGATGAGAAACAGTGGTCTAGCTAGAACTGAACTAAGCTCCTTTAAAATCCGAGGATGCAATCCATCTGGTCCTGGCGCTTTATTGATATTAACCTTAGTATAGTATAGTATAGTATAGTATAGTATTTGAGGTTGAATAAAGACATACGTCCATCCAGTCCAACCCATCTAGCAATATCCTCATTTCCTGCCTAACTGTTGATCCAGAGGAAGGCAAAAAACCCCACCAAATTTATGAAGGGGGAAAAAATTCCTTCCTGACTCCAAGTGGCAATCGGAAATTTCCCTGGATCAACTCTACTTTATGCCAATACCAGTAACTTGTAACATTCCTGTTTGCAGAAACTCATCCACTTTTTTTTGAAAGACCAATGAACCTGCCATACACAACGTCCACTGGAAGACAGTTCCATAGTTTTAAACTTACCGCTCTCACAGTGAAAAACCCTTTCCGAGCTTGAACCCTAAACCTTTTTTCTTCAAGTCTTAAGGGATGTCCTCGTGTCCTTTGACATGTTCTATTGGTGAACAATGCCCCAGATAGTTTATTGTATGGCCCGTTAATGTATTTATCACAGTAATCATATCCCCACGCAAGCGCCTTTTCTCCAGCGTACATAATTGTACACTTTTCCAGTCTCTCTTCATATTCAAGCTCCCCCAATCCCCTTATTAATTTAGTTGCCCTTCTCTGAACCCTTTCCATTTCAAAGATGTCCTTTTTGTGCACAGATTCACAAATCCAATTGCACTGCATATTCCAAATGAGCCTTACCATGCTTTGTAAAGAGGGAAATTACATTTTTCCCCCTTGAATCCATACCTCGCTTTATACAAGCAATACCATGCTGGCTCTGGCTGTTGCCGCCTGGCACTGCTTGCTACCTTTAAGTTTGTTATCCACCAAAACTCCAAGATCCTTTCCAACAGGGATTCACTTAACACAGAGCCATTTATAGTATAATAGCACCAGGATTTTAAGTCCAAATATGCATCACCTTACATTTATCAACATTGATATTTCATCTGCCACTTAGCAGCCCAATGTGATATCTATCTAGATCCCTTTGCAACGATTGCACATCCTCTGAAGTTTTTTAATGGTCGACAAAGTTTTGTGTCGTCAGCAAACACAGAACCTTGCTGACAATACCCACTTCCAAATCATTAATAAATAGATTAAATATAAGCGGCCCCCCACACTTGTACACAGGATTCCAAAATTGCACTGCATATTCCAGATGAGGCCTTACCAATGCTTTGTAAAGAGGGAGAATTACATTTTCCTCCCTTGAATCCATACCTCTCTTTATACAAGATAATACCATGCTGGCTCTGGCTGTTGCCGCCTGGCATTGCTTGCTACCTTTAAGTTTGTTATCCACCAAAACTCCAAGATCCCTTTCCAACAGGGATTCACTTAACACAGAGCCATTTATAGTATAAGTAGCACAAGTATTTTTAAGTCCAAAATGCATCACCTTACATTTATCAACATTGAATTTCATCTGCCACTTAGCAGCCCAATGTGATAATCTATCTAGATCCCTTTGCAACGATTGCACATCCTCTGAAGTTTTTAATGGTCGACAAAGTTTTGTGTCGTCAGCAAACACAGAAACCTTGCTGACAATACCCACTTCCAAATCATTAATAAATAGATTAAATAGAAGCGGCCCCAACACAGAACCCTGTGGCACCCCACTTAGCACTTTAGTCCATAATGATGAAGCCCCATTAACAACTACTCTCTGCATCCTATTCTTTAACCAATTTCCTATCCATGTACAAATGTGACTCCCCAGACCAACAGACCTTAGCTTATTCATTAGTCGCCTATGGGGGACTGTATCAAAAGCCTTTGCAAAATCCAAGTAAACTACATCTACTGCTATACCAGAGTCTAAATTTCTACTTACTTCCTCATAAAAGCCAAGCAAGTTAGTTTGACAAGATCTATTCCTCCTAAATCCATGCTGGTTACTACTTATAATGTCAGTCCTTGAAACATACTCTAGAACATGTTCCCTTATTAAACTTTCCAGGATCTTCCCCACCACTGAAGTTAAACTTACAGGCCTGTAATTACCCGGCTGTGAACGACTACCCTTTTTGAATATTGGAATAACATCAGCCTTTTTCCAATCCAGAGGCACACCACCGGACATGAGGGAATCAGCAAAAATAAGAAACAATGGCCTAGATAAAACTGAACTTAGCTCCCTAAGTACCCGAGGATGTATTTTATCCGGTCCAGGAGATTTATTAATATTAACCTTATTTAGTTCTTTCTGTACCATATCCTCGGTTAACCAAAGTGAACTTGAATCTTGTATACCTTTATTGCTACTATACTCTATGATATCTGTACTTGGATCTTCTATAGTGTATACAGAGGAAAAAAAATTATTCAAGACATTTGCTTTATCGCCATCCTCCGTAACTAACTTATCCCCATTAATTAATGGTGCCACATTCTCAGTCCTCATCTTCTTACTATTAATATACTTAAAAAAATGTTTAGGCTTAGTGATGCTTTCTTCAGCTATCCTAACTTCATTATTAATTTTAGCTAGTTTGATTGCTTTCTTACACTCCTTGTTACAGTTTTTATACTCCCTAAAGGCCCTTTCTGTTCCCTCGGCCTTAAAGGTTTTAAATGCCTTTTTCTTCCTTACCATTTGCCTCTTTACATCAGAATTCAGCCACATGGGCGCGGATTTATTTTTTTTACATTTATTTCCCAAGGGTATAAATTTAGATGTGAACTGTCTTAAAATCCCCTTGAACACAGTCCACTTCTGTTCAGTACCTTTACCTGATAATACATTATCCCAGTTGACATTCTGAAGAGCTGCTTTTAACCTGGGAAAATTTGCTTTCCTGAAATTAAAAGTCTTTGTTAACCCAGCGCACTTTTCCTTTCGATAACAAAGTCCAAATGACACTATTTCATGGTCACTATTCCCTAAGCCTCCAGTTACCTTTATATCTATAATGCGCTCCACAATGTTAGATATTACCAGATCCAACAGAGCTCCTTTTCTAGTAGGAACCTCAACCACCTGTGAGAGAAAATGATCCTGCAGCAAATTCAGGAACTCATCCCCTTTTTCTGTGATGGCAGTTCCACCACACCAATCAATGTCAGGGTAATTGAAGTCCCCCATAATGAGCACACTCCCCAAACTTGCAGCCCTTGCCAACTGCATATGAAGTTGACTCACCTCCTCTCTGCTAGCATTTGGCGGCTTATAGCAGACACCAACAATGACATTACCCCCTTTCCTGTTGCCTAATTCCACCCATATTGCCTCCACTTTATCATCCATATCACCAGTTATCTCTTCTTTTAAATTTGGCTTCAATTCTTTTTTAACATAAACACATACTCCTCCTCACATAATCTGACCATGATACTAAAAGCGATCTTTTGCTATTATGCTGTAATCATACTCCTCCCACACACCCCCCACTTTATACCACCCACTCATGTGGTCACGCCCACTCCTCTTGCCGTTTTTTTTTTTTGCCAAAGCTTTTTCAGGTTTTGTCCCTCTTTAGGATTTTCGAATGTTGGGAGGTATGCATTATATACATAGAAGCAGCAATCTGATAATCCAGTCCGCATTCCTGTACACGTTTTACTTGTTTTACAAATTTAATGTACAGCTAGCAGGGCTTTCCTGACTAACTGGATGAGATTCATGTCCAGCAAGTCTCACAGGAATAGTGGATTGAACGAGATTACAGTGGAGGAGGGAGAGTAAGCAAGTATGCATATGGGAAACATAGTAACATAGTAATTAAGGTTGAATAAAGACATACGTCCATCAAGTCCAACCTATTCACCGTCTTTATATTTTATTTTTTTAACCCTCTAACAGTTGATCCAGAGGAAGGCAAAAACCCCAGCTAAAAAGGGGGAAAAAATCCTTCCTGACAAACGGCAATCGGAATGTATCCCTGGATCAATCAGATCTATATGCATTAATACCAGTAATTCTCAATATTTTTTAGTTTTAGAAACTTATCCAGGCCTTTTTTAAAGCTATTCAATGAACTTGCCATTACCACATCTGCCGGAAGACAGTTCCACAATTTTCACTCACTGTAAAGAAACCATTCCTAACCTGAAGATGAAACTTCTTTTCTTCCAACCTTAGAGGATGTCCACGTGTCCTCTGATATGACCTATTAGTGAACAATGCACCAGAGAGTTCACTGTATGGCCCATTAATATATTTGTATAAGGTAATCATGTCCCCACGCAAACGTCGCTTCTCCAATGTAAACAGCCCTAACTTGTCTAATCTGCCTGCATATTCGAGCCCCTCCATTCCCCTTATTAATTTAGTTGCCCTTCTCTGAACTGCCTCAATTTCCAAGATGTCCCTTTTGTATATGGGATTCCAAAACTGCACCGCATATTCCAAATGAGGCCTTACCAGTGCCTTGTAAAGAGGGAGAATAATATTTTTCTCTCTTGAATCTAATCCCCCTTTTATACAAGACAATATCTTGCTAGCTCTAGCCGTTGCTACCTGGCATTGTTTGCTATGGCTAAGTCTGTTATCTACCAGAACCCCCAAATCTTTTTCCATTTCAGATGCACTTAACACGGAGTTATTTATGGTGTAGGTGGCACAGGGATTATTAAATCCCAAATGCATCACCTTACATTTATCAACATTGAATCTCATCTGCCATTCTGCTGCCCATTTTGATAATCTATTTAGGTCTGCTTGCAGCACTTGCACATCATTGGAAGTTTCCAAAGCTCTGCATAATTTAGTGTCATCAGCAAACACAGAAACCTTGCTCTCAATGCCCCCTTCTAAGTCATTTATAAACAGATTAAACAGAAGCGGCCCCAGTACAGAACCCTGAGGAACTCCGCTTAGGACCTTAGCCCACATAGATGTAGCTCCATTAACCACCACTCTCTGTTTGCGGTCCAATAACCAGTTCTCTATCCATGAACAAATGTTTTCTTCAAGGCCAACAGTCCTCAGTTTATACATTAGTCGCCTATGTGGCACAGTATCAAAGGCTTTTGCAAAATCCAAATATACCACATCCACAGCTGTGCCTGAATCTAACTTCTTACTCACTTCTTCATAAAAACCAATTAAATTTGTCTGGCATGATCTATTTCTCATAAATCCATGCTGACTACTACTAATAAGATGATCTCTGGAGACAAAGTCAAGGATATGATCCCTTAACAAAGTTTCCATCACCTTCCCTACCACTGATGTTAGGCTTACAGGTCTATAGTTACCAGGCTGTGAACGACTACCTTTTTTGAATATTGGTATTACATTGGCTTTTTTCCAATCCAGCGGCACATCCCCAGACAAAAGCGAATCTGAAAATATAAGACACAGTGGTCTTGCTAGAACTGAACTAAGCTCTTTTAAAATCCTAGGATGCAATCCATCTGGTCCTGGCGCTTTATTGATATTAACTTTGTCTAATTGATTCCGTACCATATCCTCTGTTATCCAATGTGAAAACTCTTCATTTCCTCCCTGCACATTGTTACAATCCCTACTGTAAGGATTCTCAACAGTAAAAACCGATGTAAAAAAATGGTTTAGCAGATTAGCCATTATTTAATGGTCCCACATTCTCAGTCCTCATTTTTTTACCATTTATATACTTAAAAAACATCTTGGGGTTGGACTTGCTTTGTTCGGCAATCCGTATTTCATTTTCTATTTTAGCTAGTTTAATTGCTTTCTTGCACTCTTTATTACAACTTTTGAAGTCCCTGTAAGCCTGTTCTGTGCCTTCTGCTTTCAAAATTTTAAAAGCCCTTTTCTTTTTTTCCATTTCCCTTTTTACCTGAGCATTAAGCCATGCAGGAGTGGACCTCATTTTTTTACACTTGTTTCCTAAAGGTACCGATTTGGAAATGTTATAGTTTAATATCCCTTTAAAAGTGGTCCACATCTGCTCAGTATCTTTACCTAGAAACAGTTCCCCCCAGTCTATGAGCAGGAGCGATTCCTTTAAAAGCATAAAATTAGCTTTCCTAAAGTTAAAAGTTTTTGTTAAGCCAGTGCACTTTAGTTTTCTGCAACCTATATTAAATGACACTATATCATGGTCACTATTCCCTAAGCTTCCCATTACCTTCATCTCCAAAATGAGCTCTGGGTTATTAGATATCACCAGATCCAACAACGCATTCTTTCTAGTAGGAACTTCTACCATCTGTGAAAGAAAATGCTCATATAGGAAATTTAAGAACTTTATACCTTTTGAGGTGCTGGCAGTTCCATTACTCCAATCTATTTCAGGGTAGTTAAAATCCCCCATAACCAGAACATGCCCCATACCAGCAGCCTTCGCCAACTGCATATGGAGATTCATTTCCACCTCTTCCCCGGCATTTGGCGGCTTATAACACACTCCAACAATTAATTTACCCACCTTCTTGCTTCCTGTACACAGTTCCACCCATAATGTTTCTGCCGCATCGTTTGCTCCCCCATCTATTCCATCTTTTAAATTTGGCTTCAATTCCTGTTTAACATACATACATACTCCTCCTCCTTTCTTATTAACTCGGTCATGTCTAAATAAGGAGTACCCTTCAATATTTACTGTCCAGTCGTGTGAATCATTAAGCCATGATTCTGCTATACCAATTACATCATACCTTTCCTTTAAAGCTATTATTTCAAGTTCGCCGGTTTTTCCAGCCAGACTTCTTGCATTTGTAAACATACATTTTAGATTATCAATTGATTTACTTCCATACATGGTCGTACATGCCTCCTTATCCTCTATGCTCCCCCCTCCCCCTTCTCCTCCCTCCGTTGTGTTAATAGCCCCCTGATCCCTAACTTCTCTATCTACCCCTGTGTAGTTCAACTTTCCCTCCCCCCCATACCTAGTAAGCTTTGCCAATGGCTTACAAAAATAAGAGTAACATAGTGTCTGATTTTAAGGGACAGCTTTCCAATTGACTAAACTCTGATTTACCATGTATTTTCCTTTTAAAGGGTATCTCCACCCAAAAAAATTGTGTTTTTTTTTTTGTTTAATTGAAAAATGGGAGGTAAAGGAGCGATGTCTTATATCCTGTTCTCCAATTAAACGATCAGGAGGAAAGTTAACTAACTTTCCTGCAATAGTGTTCCTATGATGTTCCTCTGACAGGTGTAGAGAGAGACATCTTTTCCATAGCAGGATCAGTCAGTTGTACCTGCCAGTAGCCTTTGGTAAGATCAGATGTGGATAAATTCTTATAAGCTTCTCATTGTCTATCCGGGTCATTGGTTATAATCAAATTTGGAAACAGTATTTTGTTTTCTGTAATCATTACAATATCACAGTCACTAAAGTATTCTTCAATGACCCATAGATCATTTCCGAAATTTTCCGAACTGGAGCTCCAGAAAGAGAAATGTCTTTAGATAACAAATGGCACTTGCACGTGGCTAATATTAAATACTCCTATGGCATACCTGGCCAGATTGACGATTATAGATGCAGGGAAAACCCAATGTTAATAACTATTTTGCGACATGGGTCTAATGAAGTATGGACCACCCCAGATGGTGAATGCTGCATCCCACGGTGTCCTTATCTCTTTGTGGTTTTGAACCTCATTTAAGGCCTTCCCATGAGCGATTAGCTCTGAGCGATTTTCTGTTTTAAAGAGATTTTTCTGTTTTTAAGAGAATTGACAGCGTTAAAAAACTAAAGCGTTTATTAACTGTGGTTGCAGCCTAGTAAATGTACTAACCTAACACTATTTATTTCTAGGAGGGTGCCTGTGTAAGTAATTAATCACTAGTGTATTTTTATTTTTTTTACTACTTACTGCTTGAATAAGGTGGTAGGAATTGTTTGAGTAAACTCAAAGCACTGGACTACTAAAACAAATACTTGTGTTTAAAAAACACTGTTACCTGTGGAGCGGGGGCTGGTAGGAGTCAAAGGAAAGGGTTTTTTTTTTTTTTTTCTCTCTCTCTCTGATTGGATGGGGGTGTAACTAATTGGTTTAAATTGGCTGAGGCCTGTTGGCTCTGGTTGGTTTTGAACCTCATTTAAGGCCTTCCCATGAGCGATTAGCTCTGAGCAATTTTCTGTTATAAAGAGATTTTTCTGTTTTTAAGAGAATTGACAGCGTTAAAAAACTAAAGCGTTTAAAACAAGAAAGCGTTTAAGAACAGCACTATTTCTCTGCTGTGTATTGCTGTGTCTCTGCTGTGTATTGCTGTTTAGTATGGACAGTTTTGTTGGGGCCGCGCAATGTGCATCCTGCCGCATGTATGGGATCTTGGAGCAGCCGCCCCAGGGGACCTATGTATGTGTCAGATGTGAGTGGGTTGCCCATCTGGAATCTGAGGTACAGAATCTAAGGGGTAAACTTGCAGCATTGCAGGACTTGGCAAACCTGGGGGAAATGCAGGTACTGGCAGGGGCCAGTAAACTGGTGGGTGGAGATGGGGCAGATAAGGTGGAGAAGGAAGATAGATTTGTAAGGGTCACCAGGGGAAGTAGGGGACGGAAGGATAGGGGGGCTTCTTCCCAGCTGGTCGATCCCAACAGATTTGCCATTTTAGGTGAAGATGTGGAGGACGATGGCTCGGAAGCAGCATGTATGGAGCGGGCCTTTCCCTTGAGCACCCAGGGGACGGCCATCTCCAATACAAGGGAGGGAGAACTGGGGGCTAGGAAGGATAGACAGGTGGTAGTGGTAGGGGATTCTATTATTAGAAGGGTAGATAGGGTAATCTGTCGCCAGGACCCTGCATGCCGAACAGTGTGTTGTCTGCCTGGTGCTAGGGTTCGACATGTGGTGGATCGTGTAGACAGATTATTGGGTGGGGCTGGGAGTGACCCGGCGGTCTTGGTTCACATTGGTGCCAATGACAAAGTTAGAGGTGGAGGTGAGGTCCTTAAAAATGATTTCCGAGAATTAGGGGCCAAGTTAAAAGCAAGGACCTCCAGGGTAGTAATTTCAGAAATACTACCGCAGCCACGTGCTACGCTAGGGAGGCAACGGGAGCTCAGGAGTATAAATGCGTGGCTAAGAGAGTGGTGTAAGGAGATGGGGTTTGGGTTTTTAGAGAACTGGGCTGACTTCTGTTGGCTACAGGCTCTTTAGTAGTGACGGATTGCACCTCAATGGTGATGGTGCAACTGTTTTGGGGGAGAAGATGGCTAGGGGGTTGGAGGAGATTTTAAACTAGGTATGGGGGGGAGTGGAAAGTTTAAATTACCACAGGGGTTAGGATAGAGAAGTGAGGGATCTGGGGGCTAGTAAGGGCGGGGGGAGGAGAAAGGAGGGAGAGGGGAAGAGGGCAGGGGGGAAGGGGAGGGAAGGAGGAAGGAAGGAGGGGGGAGAAAGGATAGCATAGAGGATAAGGAGGCATGTACGACCATGTATGGAAGTAAATCAATTGATAATCTAAAATGTATGTTTACAAATGCAAGGAGTCTGGCTGGAAAAACCGGCGAACTTGAAATAATAGCGTTAAGGAAAAGGTATGATGTAATTGGTATAGCAGAATCATGGCTTAATGATTCACACGACTGGACAGTAAATATTGAAGGGTACTCCTTATTTAGACATGACCGAGTTAATAAGAAAGGAGGAGGAGTATGTATGTATGTTAAACAGGAATTGAAGCCAAATTTAAAAGATGGAATAGATGGGGGGAGCAAACGATGCGGCAGAAAACATTATGGGTGGAACTGTGTACAGGAAGCAGAAGGTGGGTAAAAAATTGTTGAGTGTGTTATAAGCCGCCAAATGCGGGGAAGAGGTGGAAATGAATCTCCATATGCAGTTGGCGAAGGCTGCTGGTATGGGGCATGTTCTGGTTATGGGGGATTTTAACTCCCTGAAATAGATTGGAGTATGGAACTGCCAGCACCTCAAAGTATAAAGTTCTAAATTTCCTATATGAGCATTTTCTTTCACAGATGGTAGAAGTTCCTACTAGAAAGAATGCGTTGTTGGATCTGGTGATATCTAATAACCCAGAGCTCATTTTGGAGATGAAGGTAATGGGAAGCTTAGGGAATAGTGACCATGATATAGTGTCATTTAATATAGGTTGCCGAAAACTAAAGTGCACTGGCTTAACAAAAACTTTTAACTTTAGGAAAGCTAATTTTGCTTTTAAGGAATCGCTCTGCTCATAGACTGGGGGAACTGTTTCAGGTAAAGATAATGAGCAGATGTGGACCACTTTTAAAGGGATATTAAACTATAACATTTCCAAATCGGTACCTTTAGGAAACAAGTGTAAAAAAATGAGGTCCACTCCTGCATGGCTTAATGCTCAGGTAAAAGGGAAATGGAAAAAAAGAAAAGGGCTTTTAAAATTTGAAAGCAGAAGGCACAGAACAGGCTTACAGGGACTTCAAAAGTTGTAATAAAGAGTGCAAGAAAGCATTAAACTAGCTAAAATAGAAATGAATACGGATTGCCGAACAAAGCAAGTCCAACCCCAAGATGTTTTTAAGTTATATAAATGGTAAAAAAAATGAGGACTGAGAATGTGGGACCATTAAATAATGGCTAATTGCTAAACCATTTTTTTAAATCGGTTTTTACTGTTGAGAATACCTTACAGTAGGGATTGTCAACATGTGCAGGGAGGAAATGAAAGAGTTTTCACATTGGATAACAAGGATATGTACGGAATCAATTAGACAAAGTTAATATCAATAAGCGCCAGGACCAGATGGATTGCATCTAGGATTTTAAAAGAGCTTAGTTCAGTTCTAGCAAGACCACTGTGTCTATATTTTCAGATTCGCTTTTGTCTGGGGATGTGCCGCTGGATTGGAAAAAGCCAATGTAATACCAATATTCAAAAAAGGTAGTCGTTCACAGCCTGGTAACTATAGACCTGTAAGCTAACATCAGTGGTAGGGAAGGTGATGGAAACTTGTTAAGGATCATATCCTTGACTTTGTCTCCAGAGATCATCTTATTAGTAGTAGTCAGCATGGATTTATGAGAAATAGATCATGCCAGACAAATTAATTGGTTTTTATGAGAAGTGAGTAAGAAGTTAGATTCAGGCAGCTGTGGATGTGGTATTTGGATTTTGCAAAAGCTCTTGATACTGTGCCACATAGGCGACTAATGTATAAACTGAGGACTGTTGGCCTTGAAGAAAACATTTGTTCATGGATAGAGAACTGTTTATTGGACCGCAAAACAGAGAGTGGTGGTTTAATGGAGCTACATCTATTGTGGGGCTAAGGTCCTCAAGCGGAGTTCCTCAGGGTTCTGTACTGGGGCCGCTTCTGTTTATATCTGTTTATAAATGACTTGAAGGGGGCTTGGATGAGAGCAAGGTTTCTGTGTTTGCTGATGACACTAAATTATGCAGAGCTTTGGAAACTTCCAATGATGTGCAAGTGTGCAGCAGACCTAAATAGATTATCAAAATGGGCAGCAGAATGGCAGATGAGATTCAATGTTGTAAATGTAAGGTGATGCATTTGGGATTTAATAATCCCTGTGCCACCTACACCATAATAACTCCGTGTTAAGTGCATCTGAAATGGAAAAAGATTGGGGGTTCTTGTAGATAACAGATTAGTGTAGCAAACAATGCCAGGTAGCAACAGCTAGAGCTAGCAAGATTGTCTGTTATAAAGAGGGGAATGAATCAAGAGAGAAAAATATTATTCTCCCTCTTTACAAGGCACTGGTAAGGCCACATTTGGAATATGGTGCTGGCAGTTTGGAATCCCATATACAAAAGGGACATCTTGGAAATTGAGGCAGTTCAGAGAAGGGCAACTAAATTAATAAGGGGAATGGAGGGGCTTGAATATGCAGGCGACAGATTAGACAAGTTAGGGCTGTTTACATTGAGAGAAGCGGCGGTTGCGTGGGGACATTAACCTATACAAATTCTTAATGGGCCCATACAGTGAACTCTCTGGTGCATTGTTCACTAATAGGTCATATCAGAGGACTTGTGGACATCCTTTAAGGTTGGAAGAAAAGAAGTTTCATCTTCAGGTTAGGAGAGGTTTCTTTACAGTGAGAACGGTGAAACTGTGGAACTGTCAGCAGAGGTGGTAATGGCAAGTTCATTGAATAACTTTAAAAAAGGCCTGGATAAGTTTCTAAAACTAAAAAATATTGAGAATTACTGGTATTAATGCATATAGATCTGGTTGATCCAGGGATACTTTCCGATTGCCGTTTGGAGTCAGGAAGGAATTTTTTCCCCCTTTTTTTAGCTGGGGTTTTTTGCCTTCCTCTGGATCAACTGTTAGGTAGGGTTAAAAAAAAAAAAAAAGGGAATAGGTTGGACTTGATGGACGAATGTCTTTATTCAACCTTAATTACTATGTTACTATGAAAGAAGTGATCCAGGCAATAGATAATATGTCTACAGGCAAATCCCTGGACACAGACAGCCTTTCAGTAGAGATGTATAAATGATATGGGGAAAATCTGAGTGAACCGTGAAGAACTGATTCATGCTTGCCACGAGGCACTCCAAGTGGGCCATCTTCCACCATTCTTCTATGATGCCACTATCGAGCCTATAACAAATCCTGACAAAGACCCTTAAGAATGTAACTCTTACTGACCCATTTCTCTACTAAATATAGACAAAAAAAACTAAAATAGCCCACGGATCACAAAAGGCCATTTTTAGTAATATACATCCAGATCAGTCATGCTTTGTCAAATCTACCTCTAATAACTTACAGAAGCTACTGCTCAACTTACAAGTTGACCATGATAACACAAGGTCACTACTTATGCTCCGCAGATGCCAATAAGGCATTTGACTTTATCAGATGTTTTTTACTAGCTTGCCTTGAGAAGTCTGGCTTTGGTTTTATTTTCAGACAGTGGATTACTATTCTGTACAAAAACACTTTCTCCCCATACCTATTTATCCTCAAAATTGAGGCATTATTCACTGAGATTGAATCCCAACATCTGAGGGATTTCTCTGAATTTTTGTAATAGCCTGTTGAGTCTGTATGCAGATGACATCATGCTGACCCCAATAGATTCCTGCTGACTGCCCATCATATTATTTCTCATTTTGGACCATACTCTGGACTCATTAATAAATAAAAAAAGATGATGGACTAATTAAGCCACCTCCCCTTGAATACCAGTATTCCACTAATTTAAATATCTGGGTATGATTATTACATCCTCTCCAACTAAACTCCACTGGTGTGGGTACAAGGGTCGCAAAGGTCGCAATTGCAACCGGGCCTGTGAACCTGGGGGGCCCGCAGAGCAGTGTTCCCTGTAAGCTGTGCTGTAAGGTGTGCTTGTTGACCGGGCAAGTTTTTTTTTTTTTTTTTTTAGCAATAGGTCCACTGCTGGTGCTAGAGAACTGAACTGCAGTGGCTGTACTGTAGTCCCCACCTCCTCCATACACCATTACTGCTTAGGTTGGTAATGAATCATATTCCATATAACTGTGGAACTGTCTTTCAGCAGAAGTGGTAATGGCAAGTTCATTGAATAGGTTGGAATTGATGGACGTATGCAGAGCAGGATTATCCACAAGGCAACCCTAGGCACCTGCCTAGGGCCCAGGAAACTTCTGGGGGCCCAGCTTCAGAAGCAGTAACAAAAAACAGTCTATACAATATATGTAGCAAAAAAGGGGGCCCAAAATGATGTCACTGCCTTGGGGCCCATATGATCTTAATCCATCTCTGGACGTATGTCTTTATTCAACCTTTATTACTATGTTACTAAGTAATGAAAGGCCTCCAGAACATCCTTTTGGTATTTCCTATGTGATTGCCCCAGGTTTCAAAAGTTTTGTTACAGAATAAATGAATACTCCAGGCATAGGGATGGGAAGAAGGAACAATAACAGCTAAAGTTTATTTTTATTTTATTTATTTAAATCACAAATCATAAAAATGCAGATATGAGTAAACATTAGAAACCCCACATTATTAACCTAAACCAATTAAATAAAACAGGAAATAGTAATAATAATTTGCTTAAATAGTAACAGTAATTTTCTTTACAAAATTGACTCCCGAAAGCAAAAGGAGAGCCTAATATTCCCCTTTGTGGACAGGTAAGACTTTCTCCAGAACAGTTTAGGATTAGGGAGATTGGTGTATGCCAATAGTCCATATTTTCTGCAATAGAGTTTAGTATTCCAATGGGTATATATAACAAAATCCAGGTACATGGTGAACAAAGATATGTTCTTCTGTCACGTTATATATATATATAATAAAACGGAGGAAATGGTACTCACATATGTAAAGATCAGGTACGTGGGGATTTACTAATGCTTTTGTGGCTGTGTCTGCTCTTCATTGTAAGTGGTAGTCATGGTCCAAGCTGTGTCATTTATCTACAGTAAATGCAAAAAGGGGGTCCACTCTGGTGCATACACTTTAAGGAGGTTAAATTTATCCAATAAGGTTTGTAAATCAACGATTCCTCCTTTTTGTGCTTTTATTCTAAATGGGTAGCCCCACCTATACAGAAGGTGCATCCATTGGTGTGTTAGGATAGGGAGAGAATAAAGGCTTTGAAACTCTCTTTCAGCTCTTAGGAAAGCTATATCTTTCAATCTTTCAAATCATACATTACATACAAGGGTAATACACATTATATAAAGTCATGCATATTTCATACAAAGGTAAAGCATACATTATAAGTACACAGTGTGAAGTTATTTACAGCAATTACGTGATACAATAGGAAAGAGGACCCTGCCCAAAGAGCTTACAGTCTAGAGGAAATAGGGGAGAGGCATAAGGTTATATAAATTGGTAGGCTGTATTAGATTTGCAATGGAGTTTGCTTAGTGGGCCAGGTTATATGCTTTCCTGAAGAGGTGGGTTTTGAGGTTATGTTTAAAGATATTAAGGGACGGTGAATGACGGACAGAAGGAGAAAGGGAGTTCCAGAGCAGAGGGGCAGCATGAGCAAAGTCCTGAGTGCGGGTGTGGGAAGAGGTGACAAGGGTGGATGAGAGGAGGATATCTTTAGCAGAGCGGAAGTTGCGCCTGGGACGGTATATGTGGATCAGCTCTGAGATGTAAGAAGTGGCAGTATTGGATGGTGCTTTATAGGATAGGGTAAGCAGTTTGAACTGGATCCTTAGTCAGCCTCTCCAATGGCTGCCCATCACACAGAAAGGAGAGACATTAGAAAAGCAAGAGGATGACATGAATGAGCCTGGCAGCAGAGTAAGACGGACTGAAGAGGTGCTAGGCGGGTGTTTGTTAAACCACACAGGAGTGTGTTGCAGTAGTCAAGCCTGGATATGATGAGGACATGAACAAGAATTTTGGTAGGGTCACGCGAGAAGAAGGGATGGATGCAAGAGATGTTTCTGAGTTGGAGTCGACAGGCGGTTGAAAGCAAGTTGACATGGGTTTTGAAGGAAAGATCAGAATCTAGTGTTATTCCCAGGCAATGGACAAGAGGCTAGGGAGACTAGTCAGGGCAACAGATTCTGAGGGTGGAAAGATGACAAGTTCAGTCTTGTCTATGTATTCATGAAGTGGGAGGACATGAATACAGAGATGGCACTTAGGCAGATGGGGATCTGGGTTGTCAATGAAGCTTACATTGAGATGAGATAATTGCAATCCATTGTTCAACCTCAAATACTATACTAACCTTACAAATAATTGTGTAATTCTTTAAATGAAGAATTCTGCAGACACTGAACATGCTTGCAGGGCTTTTGCTCACTTTTGCATGTCGAATCAGATGTACCGAACCATACATTGTGTATCTGCAACCACCTGAGAGAGGACACCTTAGACCACAGATCCATTGAGCCCTAAAGACCCAAGATAAAAACACTGAGTATCATACTACAAAAATTACATAACAATAGGATATTACAAAATTCACAAGATTTATTTAACACCCTCAAAACCTGTGTTGCTCACACTATCCATCCCTATAAAGTGCTTGAACTGCATCTTAATATATATAAACTTATTCAGTTAAAACCGCACAAAATATCAATACAGTAAGTAGGAATGAAATTAAAACACCCCAGTCTTTAGTTTAAGGAATAATGGAGAGAGATCACCACCAGAATGCTCAAATTCCTTAAACAGCTGTATAAAGAATATAGCAGTCCACTCATGATTTATAATGGTTACTAAACTATGTTCCAACTCTGGATAGCTTATAGTGGTTACTAAACAATGTTCCAAAGTCTCCAGCTGTAAAAAGAGTACCCAGTATGTATATATACACAGTAATTAATTGTATCCAACTGTGGAGTCTTAGTTCATACTCTATCATTAGCTTACATGGCTTGGGAACATCATGCGCCTTATAACCAAACCTTCACCTGTGCACTCTGCAAGGCTGCTCCGACAGCACACTTCCCACATACACACCGCACTGGATCTGACAAACTTGACTGTTACCGACATACATGATCAGACACCTTCAGTTGTAGCTTATGGTTCTAATTGGCATTCAATAGTTGACTCTCTCTCCTCCTCACCTCTCCTGACACGTGTTTCTCCCAGGAAGCACAGGGCCTTGGTCAGGGCTCCTTCCCTTGCTCCACATGGGGTAGGGATGATGGACTTCACCCATTGGACATAATAAACCACAACATCATACGCAGGTAAATAATACAGACACAGAGATGTGGTAAAAATGGCTGCAACACTTTTAATTATTTAAAATTAAATCCAACAATCCAATACTTTTTCACTTTAACCATTTTAAAGAACCAACTTTTGTTACCAAGCCAACCCCTGATTAAAACCCCCAGCAGGTTGCCCTATTATCCATATTCCACACTCACTTCGGCTCCACCTTAATGCCATCATATTTAGCCAGGAGCCTGCAGTTTTTTTAATTTCCTGTTAGATTTGGCCATGCCAGGCTCATTTAAAACATTAAATTGTGCCTGGCCTAACCCGGTGATCCTCAAACTGCGGCTCTCCAGATGTTTTGAAAACTACAACTCCCAGCATTCCTCAACTACAGAGAGAAGCATAGGAATGCTGGGAGTTGTCGTTTTCAAACATCTGGAGAGCCGCAGTTTGCCCATCAGTGGTAACCCAACACAAGTCTTTTTCTATGGCTGTCTGTAAACCAACATTGAAAATATCTAATCCAATATCACACATATCACATATCATATTGCCTTCACTTTAACATCCATATTGCCAGTTATCTCTTCTTTTAAATTTGGCTTCAATTCTTTTTTAACATAAACACATACTCCTCCCCCTTTCCTTTTTTCTCTGTCCTGCCTGAACAAGGCATATCCTTCTAAATTTACAGCCCAGTCGTGAGAACTGTTCAACCACGTTTCTACTATACCTATAGGCAGGAAATGAGGATATTGCTAGATGGGTTGAACTGGATGGACGTATGCCTTTATTCAACCTCAAATACTATACTATACTATAAAACCACATTAGGCATAATCACAGTCTTATTGGGCACTAAGCATAGTCTTCTACACTATGTGTTAACTAGCAAAGCTTGTTCATCTTTACTTATCTTCATTCATCCCCTTGGGATTTTTCATTCCCAACATGAATATCCATTCCAGTTTCCTCTGCAATATCCCTACCTCTTTGCTTCATTTTAACTTTTCGAACACTGTAAAAAATGCAGGCCTCCCATATAACCTCCATGTTTATGTTGTGTTACCGCACTTTTTTGCTCATCTTTTAATGCATGCCCTTATGTGTTTTTGAATGCGTGCTGAGAGGGTTCTGGTTGTCATTCCCACCTATTTCATATTGCAGGGACATTCCATTACATAAATAATATGTCTTGACTCAATTTCTTTTTTCTCTGTCATCCATTTGCACACAATGCTCCAACCACATTTTTAATTGCTTTTTAACACATTTATATCATTGGTTACTCCTAACCATTTCTTGATATCATTTTTTGGGGCTTCATAATGACTCCTACACATTATGTCTTTCTAATTTTTGTGCTTTTTTGCTACCATTTGGGGATATGCTCCTACCTTTTCACTATAAACATCACTCAACATATGCCAATGTCTTGTATGTTCTTTATTTCATACCACCTCTCATTAAAACTTGTTATGAATCAAGTTAAGCCTAATTGGAAGCATCAGCTTTAACTAAACAACCCCCCCCTTTTTTTCTAGGTCCCTCCTGAGCCTACCTGTGCTGATTTAAAGTAACTGACATCTTGGATCTGCATTCTAGTCACATTGCGTGCTCCGTTACATCATGCGTGGCGGGTACACACACGACGTGACGTGAGTGCTCATTACATCATCATGCCGTGCAGTATAAGCATGGCGCGGTGCGATGACATCACGCGCATGCGGCCAACTCTGAGGTCACATTGTGTGCGTTGTGACGTCATGCGCGGGACTTGCATAAGAAAGAGATCCAGGAAATCACGGAGGGGCGGAGATAAGCAGACTAGAATGCAGATCCAAGATGTCAGGAACTTTAAATCAGCACAGGTAGGCTCAGGAGGGACATAGAAAAAAAAAGGGGTGTGTGTGATTAGTTTAAAGCTGCTGCTTCCAAATACACAAGGGACGTAACGTACAATCAACATATTTGTCTATTTTCTTAAGTACATCTTTTGTGTTCTGCACATAGGATTGCAACGTATACAGGAAGGGATGTAATATACAATCAACATATTTGTTTAAGTGGGGCCATGTATATGAGCAATTAACGGTCTGCTCAGAGGGTGTTGTCTATTATTATGAATTTGTTTTGTTCACTAAGTTTTTATTAAATATTTTTTTTTGTAAAATAACAGTTTGTACAATTGAATCATAAAGCATGTAAAACTTTTATACAGAAATCCATACCAAATGCTTTATAAGCGTAAAATTTAGTTTCAAATAGTTATCTCTATTAAAACGATTACATATATATATATATATATATTTGATTGAAGTCAGTGCACACAAAAGGACTTCTTAATATCCAAAATTATTTTGGATATTAAGAATAATAATAATATAATATACATATAAACATAAAAAAGATAATCAATGCACATTCCTAGGCCCCATACAATATCATATTATCTGCCCACTGGCATACTTTATAAACGAAGGGGTTTTAGTTTATAGTACTTTATAAACGAAGGGGTTTTGGAAGGCTTTTCATTCATGTGATCACACATGAATATATATACAGTTAAAATACTTTCAATATACCAATTTCAGTGCACTACATAATATCAAGAGCAACTCACACTTTAGGTGTAAAAAGTAGGCACAATTGGGTGTTTTGTTATCACTTTTTTTTTTCTTGATACCCTTCTCACATGCTGCGCAAACTGTCTTCTTAATTTTTTTTGAAGAACCATTTACTGATTTTTATCCTTTAACAATTTCATAGCATCTCTTAAATAATATTTTTTATCCATAATTTTACCCCCCTGCCCCAAGGGCCTTGAGAGCTTTTTGTTCATCCTTTGTTAGGTTCCAATTAACCCTTTCTTTTTGTTTGTGGAGAGCTTTTTGTCCATCCTTTGATAGGTTCCAATTAACCCCAATTAACAGCCACATTCGGATATGCCAACAAGGGGGGGAACCATGTTGAAGACATGGTATCCTGAAGACCAGAGTACCCCATATGTTCAGTTATCTTATCATCTATACCAGGATTTAATTCTTCCAATACCTCTAGATTTCCTCTGTCATGAAAAGTCACATATTCAAACATTTGAACATCCTTAATGCCACCTGTGCAAAATTAAGACCTTTTTGTAAAAGTCCAACAGTAATGATATCTAAGGGTTCATTAGTACGGTTAATAACCTCAAGATCATGTTTCAAAATCTCTCGCCTTGGGGATTCCTCATCTCTGTCGATCTCTCAATCTCACTGGGGACCCTCCTGACTTTACTTCTTGTAAAGGGCTCATTTTATCACTTTTTACACTCAAACCCCCATCTTTTCTCTCTTGTCTAGTAAACCCATATATCTGCCCTCCTATAATCTTCACAGTATCTTCCGAATTTCTGTTTCTTTTTAATTTTAATTACCCCTTAATTTCCAAATCTCCCTTTAGTCTATCATTTAAATCCTTAAAATCTTCCTTCCATTTATCACTTTTATTTAACAATTCATCAACTTCCTTATCCTCCTCTTTCAAGAGAACCTTATTTCTTTCAATTAATACTTTAATAATATTCATTGAGCATTCTGTCAAGTTATTATCCCACATCTTTTGCAATGACCCATCATCACTTATATGTACATTTTGTCCCAGATATAATCTTATTCTTAACCCTCTTGGGACCATTTGATTTTTTACATAATTTTCCAAACAGGAGATCTCCCACCTTTTTTTGGGCTGTCCCAACAATGCTTTTTTAAATACTTTTTAATAACAAACGCTAGGCTTTTTTCCCTTCACTTTGTGAATCTGGAATCTCCACTGAAAACACCTCCTTAACATCTTCCTCCCAATTTAAATCACTTAATGAACAAGCCATGCTTTACCAAATAGTGCGACCCTCACAGGTTCAATTGATTCGAATAACAGATCAAAACAAAAATAAATGATATCTACTGCCAAACATTATTATATATTCTGTTTGACCTTCACACCACCTTATAATTATTCATAGTATCATGAAGTCTTGCACCTATTCAGGTGTATAGATAAATACAACCACCTGAGAGAGGACACCTTAGACCCAGATCCAAGGAGCCTTAAAGGGCATGTCCTTCCTAATAAAAAACATTTTATATAATGTAGGGCACCCCTGCCCAACCCCAACTGCCATTTCAGAATGTTAAGAAAAGATTTAGAACTTTACTTACAGCCCCTCAAACTTGCTGGAACTTGCAAGAGGCAGCCAATCACAGACGCGGCTTCCGTCAATGGAGAGCGCCGCAGGACCGAAGGACTGCAAGTAGGGTTCTAAATCTTTTTTAACAAAATGATACAGCGTTTGGGGGTGGACAGGGATGCCCTATACTACAGAAAAAACTTTTAACACTAGGTGGATGGATGGATATGGATGGATCCAGATTGTAGGAGGGAAAGGTCTCCCCTACACTTGCCACTGTCCTAGAAGGAGGCAGAAACCTTTTGAACAGGAAAACAGCTATTATAGTTTTTCAGTTTCCTGTGCTTTGAACAAGCTTTGGAGAGAAACCATAAGGAGCAGAGATGTAAGGTAAGGACTTTTTAAAACTATACAGAGGGGAAAATAGTGGGTTAAAATTTAGTTTGTGGGGTGGACATGTCCTTTAAAGACCTGACATAAGAACACAGACTATCATACTACAAAAATTACATAACAGTAGGATATGCCAAAATATACAACATTTATTAAAGGATAAGTAAATTCAAAAAACAAATGAAGTTTAAATGGAAGCTGTATACCTAACTAACCTTTCCCCCCCCTTTTTTTTTCTTGGTGCCTTCAGAGCCTACCTGTGCCCCAGTAAAGTGCTGGCCATCTTGGATTATGTCTGCAGTCAGGTAAGCTCCTGTGGCAAAGTAATGTAGGCAGGAGAGAGACAGCCACCGATGATGCAGAGCCTTTTGCCATTGCCTATAGTGCCTGTGCATCACTTTTAGTGTGTCTGTGCATCACTTTTAGTGTGTGGCATAGTAGTGTAGGTAGAAGAGAGACAGCTAGCCATGATGCACAGTCATTATTGGAAGGGAAAAGGGCTGTACACAAACTGTTACACAAACACTCTCTCTCTCTCTTCTCCCCCCTCCCTCCGCACAGCAAACACTTCCCAACTTCAATTTCCAACTCACTGCTCGTGCACGCTATGTTCGGCACGCTACTTCAATTTCCAACTCACTGCTCGTGCACGCTATGTTCGGCACGCTCACAGCACAAACTAATTCTCGACTTTAATTCACTTCTCACTGCTCGCGCACGCCTGTAGCGTTCGGCACGCGCACAGCAGACAGCAATTCCCGACTTCAATTACCTTCTCACTGCACACGCGCCTCCGACCCTCCATGGTCGCGAATCTAATAAGGGGCTGCCGGACATATTAAGGAGTGACTATACAGGACTTTACAACGGCAAGCATAACTACCAAACACAGCATCACACAAACAAACAGGTAGGAGGGCTTGGATCTACTAGAATTATGGATTATCTTTATCAAGATTTGTTAACACCACTGAACTATTCCTTTAAAATGAATCAAAAAGGTTAGCATAAACAGAAAAATAATATGTTGCAGATGGAACTGGAATGGATATTCAAGTTGGGAACGAAATATCCCAAAGGGATGAATGAAGATCTTTAGATATGTAACTAAAGATGATCCAGCAGAGGTGAGGGGGAGAGAGTTACCTATTGAACGCCTGTTAGACCCATAAGCTCCAACTGAAGGTGTCTGATCATTTATGTAGGTAAACAGTCAAGTTCCTTAGATCCAGTGCAGTCTGTATGCGAGTGGGAAGTGTGCTGTTGCAGCGTCTTTAGATATGAAATCCTGCAGAGTGCATGGGTGTAGGTTTGGTTAGAAGGTGCCTGGTGTTCCCAAGTTAAGTTAGCTAATAATAGACTGGTGATCGTGATTATGAACTAAGACACCACGGTTGGATACAATTATTTACTGTGTATACGCATACTCTTTACAGCTGGAGACTTTGGGAAATTGTTTCGTAACCACTATAAGCTATCCGGGGGTTGGAACATTGTTAAGTAACAATTATGAGTCAACCTGGAGTGGACTGTTATATTCTTTTACAGCTGTGCAAACTGTTTTAGAACTTTGGCATTCTGGTAGTGATCTCTCCATTATTCCTCACACTATAGACTGGGGTGTTTTAAAGGGCATCTATAGTGAAATGTATACATTGCTCCAATCCAGACAACAAAAAAAAAGGTTAGTGTATGCTGCCTTATTCCCACCTTCCTCTGTGGCTCAGTGTTTGCACACAGTCTAATTTACTGCAGAGCTCCTCACTCCGCCTCCCCTCTCTGGTCATTCCTCCGTTCACATAGTCCGGCTCTGTTAACAAGCCAGTGAAACAAGCCACTCATGCTCATTTATCCTCCTACACGTCACTCTAACCTTTGTAAAAAAAAAAAACCCTCCTTATGCAAACCTGTATAGAGGAAGTCTCCCTGTTGTTCTGGAGATACTTGCTACATAAGGAGTAGGATGCGGGTTATGAGAGTTAGGAGAGACCCAAGTCCTGCTGTATCACTGCCACCTGATCTCTCTTTGACAGGCAATAAATTGGTGAAAGCTGCTTCATTCTCCTTCCCTTTACTTCTGTTTGAACCCAGTATTTGCCAAACATTTTAGTGAAAGGAGTCATTGGGAGACTTGCTCTAAAACTTGTGTAAGCCTACACACTACACCAGCATGCTGTTAGGAGATTTAATTGACAGCTCAAGCAAGAGTGGTGTATTGAAATCTTAAATTCTTTTAACTTGTATATCTCAGGACAGAGGAGGAAATAAAGGTACTCTGGGGGTTGGGGGGAATTATAGAACACATAGAAAAAAACAAATTCCCACTATAGATGCTTTCATTTCATTCCTACTTACTGTATTGATATTTGTGTATAGTTTTAACTGAATACATTTATATATAGTAAGATGCACTTTAATTACTTTATAGGGATGGATAGTGTGCGCAATACAGGTTTTAAGGGTGTTTAATACATTTTCAGGGTTATTCAACTAAAAGTTCTTATCGTTTAAAATGGTGCTAATTTTGCCACAACCAATCAGATGTAAGCTTACAAATGTTAAATAACATCTGATTGGTTGGGGCAAAATTAGCACCATTTTAAACGATTAGAACTTTTATTGAATAACCTTGTTTGTTTATTTTGGCATATCTTGTTATGTAATTTTTGCAGTATGATAGTCGTTGTGCCTATGTTTGGTCTTTAAGGCTTCTTAGATCTGTGGTCTAAGGTTTCCTCTCTCGGGTGGTTGTATTTATCTATAATTACCCTCTAGCATGGCACCTGGATATGTGCTAGACTTCATGATACTATGAATATAAGGTGGTGTGGAGGTCTAATGGTATATACTTTGTGAATCTGTTTGCTGGTGTTGAAGAATTTGTGCAAAAGAAAAGTCTTGGTACATTGTTTGCGGCAGATGTATAATCCTCTTTTTGTGCACTGCTTCAACCACAGTAATTATAGTCTTAAAGTCACGTTAACCTTGGTACATCACCACAGAATGGTTAAACTGACTTTAAACCCATAATTATCAGTTGTAACTCATGGCACAATGTCCTTTAATATCTTAAAATTAGGCATAATTCCATATGATAGTAAAAATGGCTATCATTTTTATTTATTACTTGGATTGTGATTAATGGTTAGATTTATTTATTTTATTTTATTTTTTTCTTCAAGAGAAAGTAACAAAAGAATGTGGCAAAAATGGACAATGGTTCAGGCATCCTGAGAGCAACAGAATATGGACAAATTACACACAATGTAATACCTTCACACTTGTAAAAGCAAAGGTAGGAACAGGAACTACATTAAATTGTAGATGTGAAGGTTTATGGAACATGGCTTTTTGTGTGAGACAGTTTGAAACTCTGTACTGCTCTACTTATTCTATTTTCAATTCTATTAAGTAGTAATAATTCATCAATTCAATATATATATACTTCTGCCATACAATGCCACCGCCAAAAAAACCAAAGGACACTAAACAAGCTTGAAAAGTTCCGGCGCCAAGAGGAAGAAGGCCCGCAACCTAACCCCGAGGCCCAGAATTAACTCACTCCCACACCCGACAATACTCTTCCAGCTAATACAGACAAAGTGCTAGACACAACTTTGCCAATCCACGCTAATGGCCAGGATAGACGAGGTAAAGCTCAATGTTTCTTTGATCCAGCAGGATTTACAAAGGAACACCACCTGCTTCTTCACAACCCCAGAAGATGCTACCACATGGCTAGACAGTATGGCAAAACACTCCCCAACAAGCAAACCCCCCGAGAAAGGCCCGTTAGGTCTTTACGCTGGAAAGCAAAAGAGGCACAACCCTAATACCCAACCAGGCGGAGGCCGACACGTGAACTTGAATTACCAGGCCTGACACCAATTTCACAGATAAGTATCAAGCAACATAACTGTACCCAAACATTTTGACAACCCCCTGGCTGGTTAACCAACCGCTAATACCAGCTCACATATACTTTAATAGAACAACCAATCCCCTACCTGGAACTTTAACTGATATGGATGATACCCCTTATCTACCATTACCCTTACCACTACTTTTCTATCTCCTCTCTCTTCACCAATGCCACCATCATCACTGAAAGAACTTGAACTGGCACAAAGCCGTCTAAACCCTAGAATCCCACTCAGAAACAACTCCTTGAGTAAAAGGAAAACTACTCACGGAACACTTCCCACAACCATATAATGTTATAGAGAAATTTGCCTCATTAGAAGAACCAACTAAGCAGCAGTTCTGCACTTAGCAGGCAGCAACTGACCAAGAAATTGTTATAATCAAACAGTTAAAAAGGGTACTACACAGAGTTTTTTTTGTGTAGAACCAAGTTAACTATATATGTTTTAAATGTTATAAATGTTATTAAAGTTATAAATGTTGTAAAAGAAATTACCAATGCAATGTCTAATAGTGTACACAAAAAATGATGCATGCGGAACAGTTTAATAAGAATATGACTTCTAGTTATTATGATAACAAGGAATGTGCTAAAATGGTCGGCTTAGGACCTAGATATAACCTTTCCCCAGCCTTAATCTATATATTTGTAATTAAGAAATGACAGATGTAAAACTATTGACATGGAATGTCCGAGGGCTACAAAATAGAGCTAAACGAACAGCGATATGTCATCACCTAAAAGGGCAAATATAATCAGGGCCATTTTTAGGCATAGGCCACCTAGGCAAAGAACTAGGGCGCCTATGTTGATCCAGGGCGCCTATTCTTCTCCCTAGCATCTCACTGGCAGCTTTAACTTGCTGTGTTAGATCTGCTCTCCTTGTTCAGCTGTAACCTGCAACATTGTATCTAATACAGAGTCTGAACTCCACACGCTCTACTTAGCAACAAATGTTGCAATTTGCAAATCAACTGAAGGTGAAGGAAGGAGGGGGGAGGATGAGCTCAGCTAATAGTACTCAGGGGAGCAGTTCTAAAATGCCAGGTAAATGCTGCTGCAGACTTTATTACAGTGGCCCCTGTGACTAGCAGCCATGAGATCCCTGCCTCTTCCTTCCTTCCATCCAACTCTCCAATTAGAACTTAGGGTAGGTGAGGAGTGAACAATTCAATGGAGGAGACGTGGAAAGCAGGTATATGCTGGATATCGTGTCAATGCTGGTACATACTGTATATCATGTCAATGCTGGCAGCTGGAAGGGTTAAAGATAATACTCTGCTGGCACTGAAAGTGTTAAAAGGTATGTCCACCGTTATTTTAACTTTTATGTTTCCAGTTTAACTGAAGGACAGGAGGTAAATGCGATATGTCTTACCTCCTGTCCTTCAGTAAAACTTACAGGAGACCAGAAGAAACTTACCGCGTAACGATCCAGCGCTGCTGACAGCCTCCGACTACACTGACATTCTCCGACGGATCCACAGTCCTTTGCATTGCGTGCGCGTGCGCACACAGTGCATAGGAGCGTGGATGCGGCGGAGACTGTCAGTGAGGCCGGCGCTGGAGCGATACGTGGGTAAGTTTCTTCTGGTCCTCCTGTAAGTTTACTGAAGGACAGGAGGTAAGACATATCGCATTTACCTCCTGTCCTTCAGTTAAACTGGAAACATAAAAGTTAAAATAACGGTGGACATTATTTAGTGCTCTTTAGTAGGAATGGGTTGCATCTCACTGATGGCGGTGCAGCTGTTTTAAGGGAGAAGATGGCTAGAGGGTTGGAGGAGATTTTAAACTAGGTTTGGGGGGGGGTATTAGCAGTCTCACTGGGATAGATAGCCAAGGAGGAAAGCAGGGTGTAGATAGGCTAGTGGCGGGCGGAAAAGGGGGGTGGGGATAGCATAGGGGATAGGGAAGCATGTTTATTAAAGTGTATGAATAAATTACAGGATCATAATCTAAAATGTATGTTTGCAAATGCGAGAAATTATGGCGTTGAATGAAAAGTAGATGTAATATAGCAGAAACGTGGTTGAACAGTTCTCATGACTGGGCTGTAAATTTATAAGGATATGTCTTGTTTAGGCAGGACAGGGAAAAAAAGGAAAGGGGGAGGATTATGTGTTTATGTTAAAAGAAGAAAGAATTTAAGCCAAATTTAAAAGAAGTGATAACTGGCGATATGGATGTTAAAGTGGAGGCAATATGGGTGGAATTAGGCAACAGGAAAGGGGTAATGTCATTGTTTGTGTCTGCTATAAGCCACCAAATGGTAGCAGAGAGGAGGTGAGTCAACTTCATATGCAGTTGGCAAGGGCTGCAAGATTGCGGAGTGTGCTCATTATGGGGGACTTTAATTACCCTGACATTGAATTGGTGTAGTGGAACTGCCATCACAGAAAAAGGCGATGAGTTCCTGAATTTGCTGCAGGATAATTTTCTCTCCACAGTGGTTGAGGTTCCTACTAGAAAAGAGCTCTGTTGGATCTCGTATATCTAACATCGTGGAGCGCATTATAAATATAAAGGTAACTGGAGGCTTAGGGAATTGTGACCATGAATAGTGGCGTTTGGACTTTGTTATCGAAAGGAAAAGTGCGCTGGGTTAACAGACTTTTAATTCAGGAAGGCAAATTTTCCCAGGTTAAAAGCAGCTCTTCAGAATGTCAACTGGGATAATGTTTATCAGGTAAAGGTACTGAACAGAAGTGGACTGTGGTCAAGGGGTTTTAAGCCAGTTCACATCTAAATTTATACCCTTGGGAAAAATGTAAAAAAAATAATCCGCGCCATGTGGCTAAATTCTGATGTAAAGAGGCAAATGGAAAGGAAGAAAAGGCATTTAAACCTTTAAGGTAGAGGACGGAAAGGGCCTTAGGGATTATAAAAACTGTAACAAGTAGTGTAAGAAAGCAATCAAACTAGCTAAAAATTAATAATGAAGTTAGGATAGCTGAACTAAGCATCACTAAGCCTAAAACATTTTTTTAAGTATATTAATAGTAAGAAGATGAGGACTGTGGCATCATTAATTAATGGGGATAAGTTAGATACGGAGGATGGCGATAAAGCAAATATCTTAAAGGGCAAGTCCAGCCCCAAAATGAAAACTTACATACAGGTAAATCACCCCCCAAAACCCTAAACGGTAATAGTTTGAAATGTGAAATATATAAGTCAAACCTGAAATCCTGCACATGTCCTGTTCCCTGTTTCTGCTTCCTGGTTTCTTCCAGTTAGTAACTGTAATTATGGATTTTGACAGTTGACATCACAGCCAATGACTGAATGTTAATCCCCTGTCTGCCTCTTCTGAGCATGCACAGGCTCAGTACAGGCTCAGTACAGGTTTCTAAATGTCTCAGTTTCCATAAGCATAGCAGGCATACAGTAATGAATTCATAGGACAAACTATGATATATCAACATATTTTATGTTGATATAGGCCATTCTTTCTAAAAGATGTTCTTATGAGGGTGGAGTTGTCCTTTAAATGTTTTTTTTCCCTCTGTATACACTATAGAAGGTCCAAGTACAGATATCATAGAGTATAGTAGCAATAATGGTATAAAAGATTTAAGTGCACTTTGGTTAACCTAGGATATGGTACAGAAAGAACTAAATAAGGTTAATATTAATAAATCTCCTGGACCGTATAAAATACATCCTTGGATACTTAGGGAGCTAAGTTCAGCTTTATCTAGGCCATTGTTTCTTGATTGGAAAAAGGTTGATGTTATAGGGTAGTTGTTTACAGTCGGGTAATTACAGGCTTGTAAGTTTTACTTCAGTGGGGGGGAAGATACTGGAAAGTTTAATAAGGGAACATGTTCTAGAGTATGTTTCAAGGACTTGCATTATAAGTAGTAACCAGCATGGATTTAGGAGGAAAACTAACTTGCTTGGCTTTTATGAGGAAGTAAGTAGAAATTTGGACTCTGGCATAGCAGTAGTTATAGTTTACTTGGATTTTGCAAAGGCTTTTGATACAGTCCCCCATAGGCGACTAATGTATAAGCTGAGGTCTGTTGGTCTGGGGAGGCACATTTGTGCATGGATAGAAAATTGGTTAATGAATAGGATGCAGAGAGTAGTTGTTAATGGGTCTTCATCATTATGGACTAAAGTGCTAAGTGGAGTGCCACAGGGTTCTGTGTTGGTGGATAACAAACTTAAAGGAAGCAAGCAGTGCCAGGCAGCAACAGCCAGAGCCAGCATGGTATTGTCTTGTATAAAGGGAGGTATGGATTCAAGGGAGGAAAATGTTATTCTCCTTCTTTACAAAGCATTGGTAAGGCCTCATTTATAATATGCAGTGCATTTTGGAATCCTGACAAAAAGACATCTTTGAAAGGAAAGGGTTCAGAGGAAGGCAACTAAATTAATAAGGGATTGGGGGAGCTTGAATATGAAGAGAGTCTGGAAAAGTTACAATTATGTATGCTGGAGAAAAGGTGCTTGCGTGGGGAAATATGTTTACTATGTATAAATACATTAATGGGCCATACACTAAACTATCTGGGGCATTGTTCACCAACAGAACATGTCAGAGGACACGCGGACATCCCTTAAGAAGACTTCAAGAAAAACATGTTTAAGGGGCAATATTGTATAAAAGAGGTTTGTTAAATCTATATAGCATGCTCTGCCCACCAACTCTGGTCTTACTGCAGGATGATTAGTCCACTCCAACTCCTATAAAAACCACAAGACAACAATAACTAAATAGAGTGTAAAATAAAACGCGATTTATAATGTCAAAGAAAAGGGAGAGAAAAGGTATGAAGAGTTAAAACTTAGAGGGAGATATTAATGTTAAAAACTGCCGATTATATTATAAGAGGCGGTACCTTGGTTTAGCTCTGCAGTATCCGCTTTTACAACTCTATATACATTCGAAAGACACACCTTGAATGGCTAGTCAGCCGATACTATACCTTCCCGCGGCGGGGATGGGAGGCACCCGCGCGGGTGGTCGCAAACCCTGCCCTGCCCCGGCGAGACAATCGCCCACCCCGCCCACACCCCCCGTGGCGGCGACGGCGACCACCCGCCGCCGCTTCCCAGCAGCCCCTACCAACCCGTTCCCCGCTCGCGGCAATCTCGGAACGGGAGGCTAGGTCACGACCACCCGCTGCGCACCCCCTCCCCGGCAACCCCTCCAAGCCCCCCGCCCCGGCCGCTCCCGGGGAGGGGAAGGGAGGGAGCCGCTGGGAGGGGTGGAGGCTCCCTCCAGCGGGGCCCTGAGAAGGGCCTTTTGGGGCTTAAGGGGGTCCCGCAGCTCGAACCGGGACCCCCCCTCCCCGGCCCTTGTAAGGGCCTTTGCGGCTCTGACAAGAGCCCTTGCGGCTCTGATAAGAGCCCTTTGGGGCTTAGGGGTCCCGCAGCTCGAACCAGGACCCCCTCCCCGGCCCTATCAGGGCCTTTGCGGCACTTATAAGTGCCGTTGCGGCTCTGACAAGAGCCCTTTGGGGCTTAAGGGGTCCCGCAGCTCGAACCGGGACCCCCCTCCCCGGCCCTTATAAGGGCCCTTGCGGCACTGACAAGTGCCTTTGGGGCCCCGCAGCTCGAACCAGGACCCCCTCCCCGGCCCTTGTAAGGGCCCTTGCGGCACTGAAAAGTGCCTTTGGCGGGGGTCCCGCAGCTCAAACCGGGACCCCCAGTGTGCGGCTCTTAAAAGAGCCCTTGGGCGACGTCTTCGGGCTGGCGACACCAACCCCACTCAGGTCGCCGATGCCAGGCAGACTCACTGCGGCCGACAGTGAGCCCGCTGGAACCACCGGCCTCAGCGGAGCCGATTTTGCCAGCCGCTTCTTTCTTCAGCCATCTACTGCGATGGCATCTGAGTTCCGCGGCGGAAAGCTCCTCTTTATATAGGTTTGCAGAAATCCATAATCCGTTTCTGATTGGTCAATTTTTTAATACTTGCTTTACATGCTTTACATTAACCAATCAGATTTCAGAACTTTCCAGAAATCCGCGGGGGTGTGTGGGCGGGGTGGGCGTATGCCCCGCCCCCTTAGGAGATGCGTCGGGAAGGGATTTTAAGTCCCTTCGCGGCGATACTATACAGTATCGCCGCGAAGGGGCTTAAAATTACCGTAACACATCGCGGGAATGGCGCTCACCATTATAAATACGGTGATAGCGCTATTTTCACGGCCGCAATGTGCGGCGGTAATTTTTTGGCGCTATTTTCGTTCCTTTATAAATATGCCCCTTAGTCTTCAAGTTCGGAAAGGGTTTTTCACTGTGAGAACGGTAAAGCTATGGAACTGTCTTCCAGTGGACGTTGTTATGGCAGGTTCATTGGTCAGTTTAAAAAAAAGGCTGGATGAGTTTCTGCAAACAAGGAATGTTGCAAGTTACTGGTATTAATACATAAAGTAGAGTTGATCCAGGGAAATTTCCGATTGCCACTTGGAGTCAGGAAGGAATTTTTTCCCCCTTCATAAATTTGGTGGGTTTTTTTTTGCCTTCCTCTGGATCAACAGTTAGGCAGGAAATGAGGATATTGCTAGATGGGTTGGACTGGATGGACTTATGTCTTTATTCAACCTCAAATACTATACTATAATATACTAAAAATTCCAACTTTGTTTTTTTTTTGCTAAATGTCATTCTTTTTTGCACTTTTATTTGTAGAAAATGTATGTTTACGCACAAAAACCTTAGTGTTTCTGGTTCCAACGATACCAGGTATCCCACTTTTCCTGCTTAGGAGGCCCCCCCAAACTGAAATAGCACTTTCTAGAGTTTTACAACAGATTGAAATTTATTTGCACTTTTGACAGTTAATACCTGGACACAGATGTTCATCAAATTGGATTTTTTCCCCTCAAATTTTCTTATTTCTCCAAAAATAATAAAAGATAAATTCAAAGGTGAATTTTACATAAAAACGGTTGCAAAACATTAGAAATATTCTTGCTTGCGCTTGGGGTTATGGGTAGGGGAAGTGTTAAAAGCAAAAAAATAATAAATAGGTTAAGATCAAGGTCTCTGTAAAAGATAAAAAATCTGCTTAAAATGACACTTCCATATATTAAAATTCTGGTGGCTATCCACCACTAGGGGTAATGCAGGCTTTATTCAGTGCTGTTCTGATGCTTGCTTAGTCTATATAGCTCCCAAAATCCTGCACATAGGAATATGGTTTCCAACAAACTTTATTATATATTATAGCAATTAAAAGCAATAAAACACTAAAAAACCTTGCAGAAACAGTCCATTAGCAGTTGTGGAAGTAGCGCCTCTTCTATGCTGTGGCCCCTTTAAATTATAGTGCTCTTGTGCTAAGGTATAATCAACTTTGTGATGGCTTGTGAGGTAGTTCCTACATCACAAGTTTGAAACCAACACAAATGTGAAAGCCTAACCTCTCCTTATTCAAACAGTATGCCACATGTGTGGGTTTACTTAGAGACATAGCCACCAACTAACTTCAAGTGGGATGTATGCACAAGTGCAATTACCATTAAAAAAAAATCAAAGTGCTCTGTATTTTGAACATACATAAAGATTTTGTGAAAAAAATTAAGATGTTTCAAAGGTGGAAATCCCAGCTAAACCCACTTGACAAGTTAAAAATCCCACATGTTATAAATCAAACAGTTTGCCATATGCTTGTGAAGGTTCTCATTCATCTAGGTCATGGTATATCTGTTGTTATTCAGTTAGATCTACTGGACTTAAAGTTTAGTCCTTGAAGATGTTTCTCTAGTCATCCGACTGGCTTTCGCTATTCAGAATCTGTTGGCAATTATGTACCCTGGAAAATCCCAACTAGCATAGGATGGCCAGGTGTAAAGGACCTTCTGAATGCAAGGCGTTCTAAGCATCACATCCAGAACTCCCAGCATTTAACCAACAAAATTGAGGATATAGAACTCGGTGGAGAAGAAACGATGGTGTCCTATGATGTGACATCTCTCTTCACGTGTCTTCTCACCAAGGAGGCTGTTGATATGGTGCTAGGCCAAAACAGCACCCTTACCAGCAGAACAGTTCTTAACAGGTGTGTTTAATACCACCTATTTCAAATACAGGATAAGTTCTATAAGCTAAAATATATGCTATGGGATCTCCAGTTTCACCCATTGTGACAAACTGGAGGAAGTGGAAACACAGGTGCGTAATATCTTTAAGGGCATTGCACCCAGCCACTTGGTTCAAATACATCGATGACACCTGGGTTAAAATTCACCAGAAGGAAGAACAAGCTTTCACAGATCACATCAATTCTGTAGATTAGAACATTAAATTTACAAGGGAAGAGGTACAAAACAACATATAAGTAAGGGAGAATGGTAAACTAAAAGTAGAGTTTTACAAAAAACAAACCCACACAGATCAATATTTTGATGTTTGACTCCCACCACCCTTTATATCACAAGCTGGGTGTCATCAGAACACTGCAACACAGAGCAGAGAACTTCCCTACTAGCACAGAGGCGAAGGCTAAAGAAATAAAACATTTCAGAGGAGCCCTTAAAACTTGTGGATATGCAGACAGGGCCTTTGTCAAAAGAAGTAGAAGGAAAGAAAAGAACACCAATACCAACAGTGAAGGGGAAAAGCAAGACAGGAGAAAGAACACAGTTATCTCAAATGTAGCAGGGGTCTCCGAGAAATTAATAAGAATTTTCAAAAAACACTGTATCACTGTCTGCTTTAAACCAAACAACACACTGAGGCAGCAATTGGTAAATCAATTTTAAAAAATTGCAGCAATTGGTAAATCAATTTCAAAAACAGACTCAATACGGAAACACAAGAAAAGCGACATCATATAACGCAGCGCAGTGTAGTGAAGAATGCTCTGATTTGTATGTAGGGAGTCCAAACAGCAACTGCACCAACGTATGGCCCAGCACAGAAGAGCCAATTCCTCAGGTCAGGACTTAGCCATGTATCTGCATCTTAAGGAAAAAGGACATACCTTTAAATATAGTAATGTCAACATCTTGGCAAAAGAACATGACTGGTTCAAGAGAGGTGTCAAGGAGGCCATTTATGTAAAAATAAAGAAACCAAGCCTGAATAGAGGTGGGGGGGTTCGACACCAACTGTCTGCCATGTACAATGCTGTTTTGACACCTTACCCTGGGCAGTTTCGATGACACCTCTTAGCCACAATGCAATCACGCCTTGCATTCAGAAAATTCCTAACACCTGTCTGTCATATGCTAATTGTGCCTTTCCAGGGTACATAATGGCCAACAGATTCTTGTACAAGTCATTCTAAATTGAGAAAGACAGTCGGATAACTAGCGGAACGTCTTCAAGAACTAAACTTTAAGTCCAGTTGATCTAACTGAATACAACAAATATAGTTTGCTATATGTGTGGAGACGCTCAGAGACCTGGCCACCAACTATCTCAAATGAGATGCATGCTCTCTTATTTTAACAACCTCTACTTTTTCAAAGAAACACCCCTGAAATATGAAAATACCAGACAGAAACTATATATTTTTGCAATCTACACACCTTCAGGTACATAACTGAGCAATTCTTTCATATATACGTGAAGAATTCCGGACCCAGTAATCCCATAGAACTCAATGCTTTTTTTGTGAAAAAATGAAATATGATGATTCAAAGGTGGAAATCCTGCCTACCCACTTAACAAGTTAAAAATCCCACTAAATGTGAATCTTCCATATATCCTGAATTAAATAGTATGCCATATGTGTTTGTGTGTGGGGGTACACCAACTAACGCATGTGTGCAATAACACGAAAAATTCAAAGTGCTCTGTTGTATTTGAACAGCCTCTAATTTTTCAAAGGATACAACCCCCAAAATTTGGAAATATCCCCCACAAACTATACATTTTTGGAATCTACACACCTTTAGCAATGGTACCTTTTTTCATTCATACATGAAGAATTCTGGAAGCAGTAATTCATAGATATCCTTGTTTTTTGGAGATTTTGTGGGGTAAATCCTACCTAAGCATGCTTGAAAATTAAAAAAAAAAACCCTACTAAATGTCAATCTCCCATATGTCCTGAATCAAAGGGTATGCCATATGTGTGGGTGCTTACAAAGACATGGCCATCAACTAACTCCAAAGGGACATGTGCACAAGTGCAATTACACAAATAAAATCAAAGTGCTCTGTAATTTGAACAACCTCCACTTTTTCAAAGGAAACAACCCTGAAACATAAAAATACCCCCACAATCTTCATATTTTTGGAATCTATGCACCTTCAACTATGTAACAGTTCCAATTCCATCCATACATAAAGAATTCAAGACAGTAATCTATCTATAGATCTCATTGTTTTTTTGGAGATTTTGTAAAAAAAAATGAAATAGTATAGTATTTGAGGTTGAATAAAGACATATGTCCATCCAGTCCAACCCATCTAGCAATATCATTTTCTGCCTAACTGTCAATCCAGAGGAAGGCAAAAAAAACACCAAATTTATGAAGGGTAAAAAAATTCCCTTCTGACTCCAAGTGGAAATCGGAAATTTCCCTGGATCAACTCTACTTTATGAATCAATACCAGTAACTTGCAACATTCCTTGTTTGCAGAAACTCATCCAGCTTTCTTTTTAAACTGACCAATGAACCTGCCATAACAACGTCCACTGGAAGACAGTTCCATAGCTTTACCGTTCTCACAGTGAAAAATCCTGTCCGAACTTGAAGCCTAAACCTTTTTTCTTCAAGTCTTAAGGGGTGTCCTCTGACATGTTCTATTGGTGAACAATGCCCCAGATAGTTTATTGTATGGCCCGTTAATGTATTTATACACAGTAATCATATCCCCACGCAAGCACCTTAACTGTAACTTGTAACTTTTCCAGTCTCTCTTCATATTCAAGCTCCCCCAATCCCCTTATTAATTTAGTTGCCCTTCTCTGAACCCTTTCCATTTTAAAGATGTCCTTTTTGTACACAGGATTCCAAAATTGCACTGCATATTCCAAATGAGGCCTTACAAATGCTTCCCTTGAATCCATACCTCTCTTTATATAAGATAATACCCTGCTGGCTCTGGCTGTTGCCGTCTGGCACTGCTTTCTTCCTTTAAGTTTGTTATCCACCAAAACTCCAAGATCCCTTTCCAACAGGGATTCACTTACCACAGAGCTATTTATAGTATAAGTAGCACAAGGATTTTTAAGTCCAAAATGCATCACCTTACATTTAGCAACATTGAATTTCATCTGTTTTGTGGCGTCAGCAAACACAGAAACCTTGCTGACAATACCCACTTCCAAATCATTAATAAATAGATTAAATAGAAGCGGCCCCGACACAGAACCCTGTGGCACTCCACTTAGCACTTTAGTCCATAATGATGAAGCCCCATTAACAACTACTCTATGCATCTTATTCATTAACCAATTTTCTATCCATGTACAAATGTGACTCCCCAGACCAACAGACCTTAGCTTATACATTAGTAGCCTATGGGGGACTGTATCAAAAGCCTTTGCAAAATCCAAGTAAACTACATCTACTGCTATGCCAGAGTCTACATTTCTACTTACTTATTCATAAAAGCCAAGCAAGTTAGTATGACAAGATCTATTCCTCCTAAATCCTTGCTGCTTATAACTTATAATGTCAGTCCTTGAAACATACTCTAGAACATGTTACCTTACTAAACTTTCCAATAAAGAATTGTGGAAGCACTCCAATTAGGCTAATTTACAACTACATTTAGCGGAAGTGCTACTGATCTGGCCAAACATTTATACAAACATAGAAAAGATAATCAATGCACATTCCTAGGCCCCATACAACATCATATTATCTGCACACTGGCATACTTTATAAACAAAGTGGTTTTAGTATACATTACTGTGATCACATGAATGAAAAGCCTTCCAACCACGTCAAGGTAACCCCGGTCTGGAAGGTCCTAATGTCTAACCTTTTCAATTTCTTTTACTTCAATTACAATTAGCAAACTTTTGCATTTCTCATTTTTACACGCTGGATCCATATAACAGGCTCTCTCCCTCCCCCCACACCCCTTTTATGGGAGGTCCTATGCCTTTAATATAAAGCACTGGATGGCCTCTTCCCTCATTTTAAAAAGCCAAAGGGCTGGGGGGAAGGGAGAGGGTGGTTTACCAGATCAACCACCTGTGAGAGAAAATTATCCTGCAGCAAATTCAGGAACTCCTTTTCCTGTGATGGCAGTGCTGAATGGCCACCAACTATCTCAAATGTGACTCAGCCTCCAAACAACCTTGAAACTTGAAAAAACCCCAACTAAGTACATACTTTAAGAATCTACACACCTCTAGCTAAGTAACAGTGCATTTTTTCATTCATATATGCAGAATTTTAGATGCAGTTCTTTGCAGAAATCTAAGAGAAATCTTAACCAAACCTCCAGTAAAAACAAAACTTCCCACTTAATATAAATCTTGTACATGTTTTGAATGAAATTATACATCACTTGCATCAGTGCACCCAGAGATATGGCAAGAAAACAGCCTCCATGGGAGCCAATGCACAATGGCGGCTCCAGCTCCAGAGCTTTCTGTGAGCACAACATCGACACAAAGCTAACAAATGTGGCACCAATAATCTATGTCAGGATAATGTAAGGTGTACAAAACAGCTATTACACACCTTATGATTAAACTGTGTGAGTTTTTAACTAATAATTTTAAGTTTATAGAATTAAAAGACAAGAATAGTTGAAGAGCATTGTCTGGCTAAATACAGGGCAATGCCGCTGTTCTTCCCTCTATCTATATCTGTCTGTCCGTCCGCCCGTCCGTCTGTCTGTCCAGTCTATCTATATATGTATCTTTCTTCTTTCTCTGTCTGTCTCTATCTATCTATCTATCTATCTATCTATCTATCTATCTATCTGTCTGTCCAGTCTATCTATATATGTATCTTTCTTCTTTCTCTGTCTGTCTATATCTATCTATCTATCTCTCTATCGTATCTGTCAGATAGGCAGATAAGATAGATACTGTAGACATATAGATACTATAGGTAGATAGATGAAAGATAGATAGTTAGATAAATATGGAGATAGATGGATAGACAGACAGACATAGATGGAGATAGATAGATAGATAGATTGATGTTCTCCCCAGAATTTTTTTCCATCCGGGTTGCATGAAAAAGTAGCCGGGTGGGGTGGGATGGAGAAATTTGGTGGTGGGTAAAATGTGCATTTGGTGGTTTGGTGGGGAAAACTGCATTATGCTCATTAAATAGGTCAGGGATGTCTAACTTTCGTCCCACTAGATGTGTGAAAACTATGACTCCCAGCATTCCGTGGCTGTAGAATGCAGGGAGTTGTAGTTTGTCAACATCTGCAGGGAGTTGTAGTTTGTCAACATCTGCAGGGAGTTGTAGTTGGGCAACATCTGCAGGGAGTTGTAGTTGGGCAACATCTGCAGGGAGTTGTAGTTGGGCAACATCTGCAGGGGGTAGTAGTTGGGCAACATCTGCAGGGGGTTGTAGTTGGGAAACATCTGCAGGGGGTTGTAGTTGGGCAACATCTGCAGGGGGTTGTAGTTGGGCAACATCTGAAAGTAACCCAGATGTAATATGGCAGCACAAGCACGTGCCACCATTTTGTGGCCTTAGGGATCTTGGAAAAGCTAGTTAACATGTGCTAAAATAATCTTGCAAGTGTAAAAAAGGGGTCTGGACTGGGCATTTTGGAGGGAGTTTTTACTGACCTATTGGTAAACCTATTAAACCTACATCTAAATTGTTTTAAATCACAAGTGTTCTCTCAAGAATTTTTTTCCAGCCGGGTGGCATGAAAAAGTAGCCGGGTGGGCCGCCCTGCTAAAAGACCCTAGGGAGAACACTGTAGATAGATAGATAGATAGATAGATAGATAGATAGATAGATAGATAGATAGATAGATAGATAGATAGATATGGAGATAGGTGGATAGACATACTGAGACAGATAGAGATGGATATGGAGATAGATAGATAAAGGAGACTAGATGGAGATAGCTTGGACTGAATGGACATATATTTTAAATACAAAGTTATTATCTTACTATTATATTGTGTAGAATAAATATATATCTGACTGCAAATGCAAAATGCAAGGAAAGAATAGTGACAAATGTGCAGAGGAAAAACACATTGGATTTGTATCTATTCTACCTCACATTGGCTAGTGTGAACGTGCTGCGGCAGAATAGTTCTACACCCTACTGAGATACAAATTTACCGGGAGATTCAATAAAAGTTCTTATCATAAAAAATGGTGCTAATTTTGCCCCAACCAATCAGATCTTATTTAACATTTGAAAGCTAACATCTGATTGGTTGGTGCTAAAGGATGAGAACTTTTATTGAATCTCCCTGTTAATTTTTAAAGTTGCTTGTAGATAAAATTATTTGTTATACTTTTTTTGTAAAGCTTTTTTCCATTATTTTGGCCATTCATTTATTTTTATTTTGTTTTAATTAAAATTAAACATTATTTTAAAACTAAATACTAAGTGGTGTTCTATTTAATCATATTATTATTTCTCTTTTTATAGACAGCCCTAAATCTTTATTATTTGACTATAATCGGACACGGACTTTCAATTGGATCACTTTTAATTTCCTTGGGTATCTTCTTCTATTTCAAGTAAGAGTTTTTTGCACTTTTACTGTAACATATACTTTATAAACCTCAACCCTTTTTTATAGCGACCAATTATTCCTTTCTGTTGGTACAAACAGGCCCATTTTAGCGGAGATGTTGCTTTTTGAGATTTTGGATTGTACCATGTAGAAGGCCGTGGCAGTGGTGCTGCAAGGTTTAGCACACACATTAAGTGGCGAATAGATGGGAGAAACATGTATGGAGGTTTTATTGGGGTGTATATTAAAACCTATTGCAGTATTATTTGTCATCACTGCTCATTTGCTGGGTACTGAATGCCATGACTTTATTTGTATAGTGCACAAAAAGGGGTATATGCCAGTTCTGTCAGTAAAAATCAAAATAACACTGATGAGAGCATATAAAAAAGCTTATAATAATAGTTCTATGCAAGCTACTGAAGACCTTAATAGTAGTATAAATCCCTAAGAGCTATAAAGGCAAATAATACATTCACTGCCCTATTGTATTGAAAAACTTTTTTTAAACTTGTGGATATCTGCAGCAAATTGTGCATCCAAATGAGCCAATACTAAAACACAACAAAATCAACATCATATCAGAGGACTCATGGACATCCTTTAACATTAAAAGAAAAGAAGTTTCATCTTCAGTTTAGGAAAGGTTTCTTTACAGTGAGAACGGTGAAACTGTGGAACTGTCTTCCAGCATATGTGGTAATGGTAAGTTCATTGAATAGTTTTAAAAGTGGGTTAAATACGTTTCTAAAACTTATTTAGCCAAAATTGAGAATTACTGGTATTAATATATCTGTTGTATTCAATTAGATCAACTGGACTTGAAGTTTAGTTCTTGAAGACGTTTCGCTTGTCATCCAACTGGCTTTCACAATTCAGAATGACTTGTACAAGAATCTGTGGCAATTATGTACCCTGAAAAATCCCAATTAGCATATCACAGCCAAGTGTTAAGGGCGTGATTGGATAGTGGCTAAGAGGTGTTATAGGAACGCCCAGAGTAAGGTGTCAAAACAGCATTGTACATGGCAGACAGTTGGTGTTGAACCTTCCCACCTCTATTTAGAATGTAGAATGTACAAGTCATTCTGAATTGAGAAAGCCAGTCGGAAGACTAGCGAAACGTCTTTAAGAACTAAACTTCAAGTCCAGTTGATCTAATTGAATACAACAGATATACCATGACCTGGATGAATGAGAACCTTCACAAGCACTGGTATTAATACATTCACTGCATTTCTGTACATATGCAGTGCAGTGAAGATTGCTGTGATTTTTATGTGAGGGAGACTAAACAACGACTGTACCAAAATAAAGAAGAGCCAATCTGTCTGTTCAGGAGTTTTATCCATTTGTTTCCCCTCCTTCTCTCTTCTTCCTCCTCTTCATTCTCTAGACCACTAGACATTTCTGTTATCTATCCACGTTATATTACCCCTATTTCCTTGCCACATTTTTTTTTAAAGGGCATGTCCACCCCCAAAACTATATTTTAACCCACTACTGGCCCCACCGTGTAGTGCATAAAAACCTTTACCTTACATCCCTGCTAGAAATGGTTCTCCTGTAATGTCCCTCCAAAGTCCAGAAAACTGACCACCAGGAGCCTGGCCGAGTCCATATAGGACTCTGCCTCCTATCTCTCCTCCGGGAGAATTTGCACTTGTCCAGTGCTGCCCTCCCTCTCCCTCATGTTTTGCTCTCCCTCCCCATAGCTACAAACCCCTTTTCTGTAGTGCAGGGCTCCCTCCCCCAACCCCAACCGCTATAGTCATTTGTCTAAAAACTTCCCCCAATCTATACTTACTTTGCCTCTTTCCCCCGACGTTCTGTACAGCTGGAAGCCGTGTCCGTGATTGGCTGCCTCACGGATGCTGCTGTCTGTCCGGCCCCCTGCTTGCAGTTTCATGCAAGCAGAGGGCCGTGACAGAAAGTCGGAGGAGAGAGGCAAAGTAAGTAGAGATCGGGGGAGTTTTTAGACCAAGTACTATAGCGGATGGGGTGGGGGAGGGAGCCTTACACTACAGAAAAAAATGTAAAAAGTAATGGACATGCCCTTTAACTATTGTTTTTCTTTCCCTGCCTTCTCTCCACTTTGATTTTTTATTTATCCTGTTATCCTAATGGTGCCTTTAAAGGATATGTACACAATATATTAAATAAATGTATAATGTAAATATATATGTAAATATATACAGGGAGATGTAATAAAAGTTCTTATTGATAAAAATGGTGCTAAATATTGCCCCAGCCAATCAGATGTTAGCTTTCAAATGGTAGCTAACATCTGATTGGCTGGGGCAAAATTAGCACTAATTTTAACAATAAGAACTTTTATTACAGCTCCCTGAAAGGTTTGGGGTTTTTTTTGTTTTGTTTTTTGAATAGCCTCCCATACCCTACCTTTACTGCATGAATCTTGCTGGCTTCCTGCTCCACTCCATCAAGGAAATGATGTACATTTGGACAATCTCATGGCAGTCCCAAAAACCTGCAGGAAACCAGCAAGATTCTTGCAGTAAAGGTAAGGTATGGGAAGCTATTAGAACAAAAAAAAAAGCCTTTTGATTTAAAGCCTTGGATATCCAGTAAGCTACAGTTATTTTTACAGTGTACATACCCTTTAACTTTTTTTAAACCTTTGTTACAATAAGTACTACTCACAATTGTGATGCCCGGAGTTCCCAAGTATACCTTCAGCACCTATACTCCAATCTACAGCCGCTGTCTTCACCTATATACAATCAAACAATGCAGCAGACCACTCCAAATTGTGTCGGTTGAAAACAATTTGTAACTTTATTCACCCAACTGTGAGGTTCATCTCTGGCAACGTTTCAGGTGGACCTCCACCCTTTATCAAGCCTTGATACACAATTTGGAGTGGTCTGCTGCATTGCTTGATGGTATATAGTTGGTGTGGACCGGGAAGCAATACGGTCGGCGGCAGATAACCGTTTGGAGGAGTGGAGTTCAACAATTTGGGAGTTATAAATTCACCTATAGACAAGCCACCGATCGTCAAGAGACGCTTGTCGCGCCTCGCTGTACACATCTTACCCCAGGTCTTAGAGCGCAAGGTATAGACGCTGAGGCTGGGTATACTCAAGAAAACCAGAACACCAATGGAGCAACACAGGAGCTGGAAGACAAGAAGAGAACAAGAATACAAGGAGAACAATGATAATACGAAAAGACAAAGAACAAGACTTGGCTACAAGAATTAGACTTGGCTACTAGAACTAATGGCAGGGACCACTAGCTTGGCTAAACCAAAATTATAACAGGCAAGAAAAGACTGTAATGCAGAGGAACCAATGGAGAGAGGAGGACAAGTGGTGCAGGGATTGGAAGATTTGAACCTAATTGAATCCTCTCCGCCCAATCTAACGTTTGCGTGTTCGCGAGGCACTGGAAGATAGCCGGGCCTCTGTGGGAGAAGAGGAGGATGCGCGCATGCATGAAGACTCTGGACACGGAGAAGATCCCCGAAAGCAGTGAGGAGATCCGCCGCGGGAGCGCAAAGCAGGTAAGTGAGAGAGCCTGACAACAATAAAATAATCCTTTCAGCTCATAGCATGGGATAATTTGTGCTAAAAGTAAAACACTGAGCAGAAGAGGACTGCTTTTAAAGGGGTACTATTACAATTCTAGGTTACAAATGTAAAAAAAAACTAGGTCAGCACCTGCGTTACTTAAGGTCACTATACTCACTCAAACAACTTTTCAAACAGCATAACATAATCTGAAACTACAATTAGAGAGAGGTAAAATGGTGGTACTCACATATTTATCTGTGCTTGCTTTGTCAATAAATTATTAATGTTTAGTGAGTTCTCCTAATTGCCCCCACCCTTCCTTACTCACTGCTTTGTGTTGTGTTGGCAGGCAGCTAAATTTACTAATAAGAAGTCAGTTATGGGGAACATATTAGAATTTAGAAGTGGCAGGTCTTTCCCCGTAAATGCTTTGATAATTAATTTTGTAGAAAATGATAATTTTCTACAGCTCAGATTCAAAATCTGAAAAAAGTTTTGTACCAGTGGTATCTTGTTGTTTCTTGCTGTACATTTTTTTAAAAATTTGAGTTAAGATACCCTTTAACGGATGTGTACACCCTTTTTTCACAGTCTTTTTCCAGGTGAACTTCATCATAAAGAAATCATCGCCACACTGGATTTCAGTGAGATCTCATTCTAGCTACGTCTGTGTGTCAGTGCTTTAAAAGGCATGAACAGCAATAAAAGAAAATTTTATATATAGGTGCAGCACCCCCCTTTCCCCACTTTCTAAATGATGCCCTTGAAGATACTTAAAAGATCCGGTCACTCAATGCTCTGCTGCTCTTTACCGCTTTGTTTATTGGTCACAGCTGTCAGTCTAAGGTGTGCCGGTGACGTCACAGCCAATAGCTGACAGCTGCGACCAGGAAATGCCTCACTGCTGCTGTGCTTGAATTAGCAGCAGGAGATGGCACCTAGGCGGCAAGGGACTGGGTCTGGTAAGTAACTTAAGGGGCATCTTTGCAGAAGATTAAACCAAAAATGGGGTTTGGGGGGGGTGCACCTATAGGTTAAATTGGAGAGCATGAAAAAAAATGGTGATCGCATGTGCTCTGATAACGGATCGGAGCGCAACACAAACAGTGTGTCCTGCCATAGTGCTATGCTCTGACATGCGATTCTTATGCACTAACGGATTGTAAAACGGGATCAGAAGAGAGTGAGAATGGTGCCAGTGTGGCCTAGCCCTTCCAAAATTCATCATACCATTACCCTATGAGCTGCCTGCCTATCAGCTTCTGTTTTCAGTGCAACCCGTTTCATAAGTGGCCATCCACATCCATGAGTGCTGCCTTGAATATTTTTTATGTGGCCACATAAAAGCAGCATCCCTGAATAGGTCACAGGGGTTTAACTAAATATAGACAATTTCTACCTTTGTACATGCTTTGGTTCTTAAATCCTCTGCTGAAAAAGGAGTAATTAAGTTAAAAGCAGTCCGTTCATGCTGTTAATGACTTACTCTACCAAGGAGGAGAAAGCTGTAAAAGTAGTGGTTAGTGCGTTGGGGGAAGAGGGCTGTGTTCTTTTTAGTGGTCTCATAATTGCTAATATAAATATATAAATAAATAATATTATTTACAGTAGGGCCCTATTTAATGTAAGGGAGTATTTCCGATGTATTCAGTTAGATCAACTGGACTTAAATATTAGTTCTTGAAGACGTTTTGCTAGTCATCCAAATGGCCTTCTCAACTCAGAATGCAAGGGGGTATTGTAATTGCATACCCTCCATCTGTTTCCAGATTTGCAGGTTGGTGGACTCCTAGATAAACCAAACCAATCAGAAAAAGTTCATATCAATAAAGCCCCAGGACCTGATGAAATACATTATTAGATCTTAAGAGAGCTAAGTCCAGTTTTATCTAGACCACTGTTCTTTGCCAATATTCAAAAAGGGTAGTCTGTAACAGGATCATGTTCTGGACTTTGTCTCAAGAACTGTCGTAGTAATTAGCAAGGATTTATGAGAAATAGATCTGGTCAAAGTAACTTTACTGTTTTTTATGAAGATGTTAATAAGAATTTAGATTTTGGATGTGGTATTTTGCTAAAACCTTTGATACTGCCACCCTTGTGACCTAGGTATAAAGGTCTGGTGGCCTATAAAAAAAAACTCCCTACTTCTTCCCTCTTGCTCCCTTATGCTCCTGGACCTACCCTCCACTCCTCGCAAGGCAATCTTCTCTATATATCCTCTACGAACAACATTCTCGCTTGCTGCTCTCTATCTTTAAAATTCTCTCCCTCTCTGTTCATCAGGTGAAATACTTTAGCTCTTTTAATTCTAAACTGTTAAACTATATTTCTGAAAACCAGCACTATTAAATGTCCACCCCCAAAACCATTATTTAATATGTTTTTGGCTATTATCCTTGCTTTAAAGAAATAAGCCAAACCGCATAATCCGCCAATTTTAAGATACATACCTTCTTTTTGCAGACCAGGAGCATCTCACTGTAAATCCAAGCTCTCACCCACGTCCATATCCGTTCCCCCGCAGCCTTTATCCTCCTTAGCGCACCCTCTCTTCCACTATCCAGATCCATCCTCGCTCCTGCTTCCACCTATCGCAAAATCATTTTACTATATGATAGGTGACATTATATCGTAAAATTCATTATAATTACAATCGGGAAAGTCGTTTTATTAAGTCGATTGGTTGGATTGGATTTAAATGTTAATGTAATGTAACCTCACAATAGACGACATTCGACATTAATCACAAAACAAAATGAACGTCAAACAATATTTATGGTACATCTTAGTACAATTAACATTGTACATCGGTCTATCAAAGTATCGTTCGGTTTAAAATTATAATTACGATCGTAATAGTGTATGGCCACCTTTATTCTCTTTATTCATAATGATTAAAACTGCACAATCACCCACCCAAACAAGAATTAAAAACAATTAAGAACCAAACAGCTGATGGTATGATCAGAAGTTCAAAGTCTAGTGCACATTTAAGGGAAAACCAACAATCTCCTTTTTAGTTGGATTCATATAATGAATTGTAGGCACAAAAGTTCCATGTCATGATTTCCCTTTACAACATAACGCTTTACTAGTGAGACACTCAATAGGACTATTACGGAGTATGGATTGGACCAACAGTAATCACTGCAGCGGGACCATGCCGGGACTTACTGTTACTTTTCTCTTCACCCGGTCTGGATCACTCCCATAAGCTTTGGGTTTCTCGTGGAGTCCTGGGTATTTCCGTTCCTCCTGGTTTCTATACCATGCAGATGATTGTGGTGTTCCCACAGCGTTTAGTCCTGTGTGCCGGTCTGGTCCAAATGATCTATCTCCATCAGGTACACTGAGCTGATGCGCGTTTCGTCACACTCATGTGACTTCGTCAGGGTGTGTCACTTGAAGCTGGGGCTGGATTAAAATGTGCCAATCCATCAGTGTGGGAGATGGCAACATTGTATCACTGGATAACTTGTTACTCCCCTTCAACTGAAATCCCTCATATTCGTGCATTAATGGTGTTTCATACTATTTGGGACCCAAAAGTCCTTTTAAGGACCTTTGGACAAATTAAGTGTTAGGTCTTTTTAGCATTATCAATAATGTATGATCAGGGTCGATAATGTACGATCAGGGCCATAAACTACCTGTGCTGCCTCCTAGGTAGATTATGTTAAATCATATGTGTTAGTATATCCATCTGTATGTTGCCACCTATAGTCCAGTCTCATTATTGCAACTAGGTAATACAGTTGTAAAGTTATCAATAAAGTTTATAGCTACAGGACCAGGAAGTTGAATATCTAGCAGGGTCAGCCTCCATGTTGGTGATCTATCCTCATGGTGTACCAAACGTCTTACCTAAAGCTTAGAGATCTGTAAGTAAATGTGTATAATTAACAGTAACAGTTTCTTGTGTATGGTTCAGTGTATATATACTGATATTATGTCATTTGTATTGTATTTCAGTTTCACAAAGAATTTATGTAATCTATAGAATTGACCAGTAAACATTACAAGAAAGCAACCTCTTCTGTTTTTTGAAGATTCTGATTATTGTTTAGCTGACTGTCTAGTTGCACACACTCAGTACAGTGCCGCGAGGGCAGTACAGTGAAAAGACAAAAAGCAACAGGCTTGAATACAAGAAGTCACTGCACAGCAAACATGAGCCTGAGATCAGGGAAGAAATATAAATGTGAGGATACGCAGCCTGTGACACAGCATGGCAGGGAGAAAAACCCCAGTGTGCAGCAGGATGATGCCTGGTAACATAGCAACAAATCTTCACAATCTAGTAAACTATCTTCAGGGAGTTCCCTAGCAATTAAAGCATGTGCCAAAGCAGAAGCGGCACGTGTGCAATTAGCATTTGCTGAAAAGGAAGCAAAGGTAATGCAAGAAAAAGTAGAACTAGAAGCAAAAATGCACATTCTTCAGTGTCAGAGAGTAGCTGCTGCTGCTGCAGCAGAAGCAGCAACATACACAGAAGCAGATCAATCTGTAAGTGAGAGAGCCTGTAGAGGTCCAGAAGTTCCAGAAAAACCTCTTTCCTCTGCAGAACGCACAAGTGACTACATTCAGAAACTCACTATAACGCAGGCAAATGATCAGTCTCCTAAAAGTGAACAAGCTGAAATCAAACCAAAGGCCTTTAATGTACCAAATCAAACTTATGATGTCAGTAGCATCAGACCAATTAAAGACCAAATGTCAGAATTTCCCTGAATCAAAAATAAAGGATTTTCACTACCTCTGCATAAAGACTACATACCTGAGAACAAGAGCGCACAGGAAGTCACAAAATACCTTATTCGTAGAGAAGTGGTTAACTCTGGATTCCTCAAGTTTGATGATTGCCCAGAAAATTACTGGGCATGGAAGTCCTCCTTTCTAAATGCCATTAGAGACCTAAATTTATCAGCAGCTGAGGTGCTAGACTTAATGATAAAATGGCTTGGTGTGGAGTCCGTAAAATATGTGAAAAGAATGCGCAGAGTACATATATTTAATACTGCAGCAGGACTCAATATGACTTGGCAAAGATTAGAAGAAAAATATGGAGCACCAGAGGTAATCCAAGGCGTTTTAATGAAACAACTAGAACTTTTCCCCAAATTAAGCAATAAAGATAATGTACGATTACAGGAACTGGGTGACATCTTACTAGAAATAGAGTGTGCCAAAGAGGAAGGTTACTTACCAGGACTCGCATATCTAGATACTGCTAGCGGTAATAACCCCATAGTGGAAAAGTTACCATACAACCTTCAAGAAAAGTGGGCAAATGTTGGATCTAAATACAAAGAGGATAACAGTTCCCTTTCCTCCTTTCTTTGTGTTTTCTAGGTTTGTTCGGCAACAAGCAAAGATCAGATGTGATCCCAGCTTCAACTTCAGCAGTAACAATCAGTTACCCAGACCAGATAAGCCTTCTAGACCATACAGTAAAACATCTGTATCGACCCACAAAACAACCGTACATTCAGAAGACACAGATATTCAAAGCAGTTGTAAGGTAAACCTTACAGAAGAGCCTGACAAGCAATGCCCAATTCATCATAAACCTCATCCTCTAAATAAATGCCGAGGGTTTAGGATTAAACCTATCGAGGAACGAATGTCTTTTATTAAACAAAATTCCATTTGTTTCAAGTGCTGCGAATCAATTAAGCATATGGCCAAAGACTGTAAGATACAAGTTGAGTGTTCAGAATGTGGCAGCAAAAAACACATCTCAGCACTACATCCTGATTCCCCTCCACCACCTCTGGAAAATGCAGGAGCCAGAAAGGATCAAGGCAGGGAGCAAAAAGAGTACCCACATTCTGCTGTAATGCCTAAGTGCACTGAAATCTGTGGCCCAGGAAAGAGTCCACAATCATGTTCTAAAATCTGCGTAGCATCCGTATACCCCACTGGAGAAAAAGAGAAAGCAGTGGAGATGTATGTAGTTCTTGATGAACAAAGTAATAGATCACTTGCAAGGTCAGAGTTTTTTGACATCTTTAACATAAGAACAAGTACAACTCCATACACCCTAAAGACATGTGCAGGAACTGCATGAAGAAGAGCTGCAGGTTTCACTATTGAGTCTACTGACAAAAGGGTACAATTACCACTACCAACCTTGATAGAGTGTGACATGATACCTGATGACAAGTCAGAGATCCCTTCTCCAGAGGTAGCTCTTTACCATCCTCACCTCCACTCGATTGCTCACCTTATTCCAGCCATTAAACCAAATGCTTCTATCCTTTTGCTTCTAGGGCGAGACATTATAGAAGCACACAAGGTCTATGAGCAAATAAATGGTCCCTTAAAAGCACCTTACGCCCAGAGACTTGATCTAGGGTGGACAATTGTAGGAGAAGTTTGTTTGGGATCTGTACACCAACCCGATAGTGTCAACACCTTAAAGACATCCGTATTGCCAAATGATCGTACATCTTTGCTTAGTCCATGCCAGAATAATTTAATTGTGAAAGAAACCTGTGTAAAGCCAACACAATATTTTCCTTTATTACACAGAGAAGAACATAACAACATCAACACAGAATCAGAAAATTTAGGGATGACAGTATTCCAGAAAACAAAGGATGATGATAAACAAGCACTGTCTATAGAAGATCAAACTTTTCTTCAGATCATGGACAGAGAGACCTTTCAGGATGGTAATAATAGTTGGGTAGCCCCTCTACCTTTTCATTCACCTAGACGTTGTTTACACTGTAACAGAGAACAAGCCATGAAACGTTTAAACTCGCTTCATAGAACTTTGCTAAATAAGCCAGAAGTGAGAAAGGACTTTACCAAATTTATTGAAAGAATGTTAGATAACAAACATGCTGAAGTAGCAACAAGACTAGAAAAAGGCAAAGAGCACTGGTATTTGCCAATGTTTGGCATATATCCCCCACACAAACCTGATCAAATACGAGTAGTGTTCGACTCTAGCGCACAGTACGAAGGAGTATCTTTAAATGGTGTTCTAATAAGTGGCCCAAACCTAAACAATACACTACTAGGTGTCCTCTTACATTTCAGGAAAGAGCTTATTTCCTTCACAGCTGATGTGCAACAAATGTTTTATTGTTTCCTAGTAAGAGAGGATCATAGAGATTATTTACGCTTTCTCTGGTACAAAGACAATGATATAGACAAGGAAGTGGTCGAGTACAGAATGAGAGTACACGTTTTTGGTAACAGCCCTTCTCCTGCTGTCACCATATACTGCATGCGAAAAGCAGCTCAAAAGGGTGCAGAACGTTATGGACAAGATGCTGAACACTTTGTCATGAGAAATTTTTATGTGGACGATGGACTTGCTTCCGTTAGCACCGCAGAGTTAGCAATCGACATCCTCAATAAAACGAGACAGATGTTAGCAGGATCTAATCTACGGCTTCATAAGATTGCTTCCAATAACAAACAGGTAATGGACGCTTTCCCTGCAGAAGACAGAGCTACAAACCTTAAAGATCTTTGCATAGGTACAGATACCATTCCTCTACAGAAGAGTTTAGGTTTGAGCTGGGATCTAGAAACAGACAGTTTTGTGTTTCAAGTCTCTTTGGAGGAAAAAAGTTTTACTCGCAGAGGAATTCTATCTACCGTGAACAGTCTTTACGATCCCCTTGGATTTGTAGCACCCATAACAATGAAAGGTAAAACCTTAGTTCGTGAATGGGATGCATTACTCCCACCAGAAAAACTGCGTGAATGGGTTCAATGGAAAGAGTCTCTAAAAACATTTAAAACCTTAAAGATAACCAGATGTTTTTTTCCAGTTTCACTATCTACAGCTTGTAAAAGAGAATTGTGTATCTTCTCAGACGCATCTACTATGTCAATAGGTGTAGTAGCTTACTTGAGAGTGATTGATACAGAAGATGTGTGTCACGTGGGCTTTGTTATGTGAAAGTCTAAATTGAGTCCAAGACCAGCACACACAATTCCTCGCCTGGAGTTATGTGCTGCGGTAATGGCAGTTGGACTGTATGAGCTGATTCTAGATGAAATAGATGTGGACATACATGCTGTAAAATTCTTTACGGATAGCAAAACGGTCCTAGGTTACATCTGCAATACCACGAGGAGATTCTATTCATATGTTTCTAACAGAGTAAATCGGATTTGACAATCGATATATCCTCATCAATGGTTCTATGTGCCCACAGATAAAAACCCTGCAGATTATGCTACTAGGCCCACACATATAGCCTGCCTTCAGAACTCTATTTGGTTTTCAGGTCCATCTTTTCTCTACCAATCTGATAAACAGGATTCAGATAAAACAAAATATTACCCTCTCATAAAGCCTGAAGTTGATCCGGAAATTAAATCAGAGGTTGTCAGTTTCTGCACTAGGACTTTTAAAGCCACTCTTCATCCACATTGTTTTGAGAGGCTTTCTAACTGGAAGATATTAGTTAAGATTATAGCTAAACTCATCCATGTTGCCAAAGAATTCAAGAATAGAATAGATAACCAATTTGGAAAATGGGAAAGTTTCCACAAACAACCAAGCTTGGAAGAACTTTATCAAGCAAAAATTGTGATAATTTCATCTGTTCAACACAAAACTTTGGAGAAGAATATGGATGTATCAAAACCCAAAGGTCATTTTCAAGGCAAAGCCGTCTCAAGAAATTAAAGGAATAGTTCAGTGGTGTTAACAAATCTTGATAAAGATAATCCATAATTCTAGTAGATCCAAGCCCTCCTACCTGTTTGTTTGTGTGATGCTGTGTTTGGTAGTTATGCTTGCCGTTGTAAAGTCCTGTATAGTCACTCCTTAATATGTCCGGCAGCCCCTTATTAGATTCGCGACCATGGAGGGTCGGAGGCGTGTGTGCAGTGAGAAGGTAATTGAAGTCGGGAATTGCTGTCTGCTGTGCGCGTGCCGAACGCTACAGGCGTGCACGAGCAGTGAGAAGCGAATTAAAGTCGAGAATTAGTTTGTGCTGTGCGCGTGCCGAACATAGCGTGCACGAGCAGTGAGTTGGGAATTGAAGTCGGGAAGTGTTTGCTGTGCGGAGGGAGGGGGGAGAAGAGAGAGAGAGAGAGTCTGGAAGTGTTTGCTGTGTGGAGAAGGGAGGGGGGGAGGAGAAGAGAGAGAGAAGAGAAAGAGACAGAGAGAGAGAAACACAGAGAGAGAGGGGAGAGAGAGAGAGACACACAGAGAGAGAAAGGAGAGAGACACACACAGACAGACAGAGAGAGAGGAGAGAGAGAAAGAGGAGAGAGACACACACAGAGAGGAGAGAGAGAGACACAGAGAGAGAGAGAGACACAGAGAGAGAGAGAGAGAGAGACACAGAGAGAGAGAAAGGAGAGAGACACACACACAGACAGGCAAAGAGAGAGAAAGAGAGAGAGAGGAGAGAGAGACAGGGAGAGGAAAGAGAGTCAGAGGGGGAGAGACAGAGGAGAGAGAGGGGGGAGAGAGGAGAGAGACACACAGAGAGAGAAGAGACAGACAGAGAGAGGAGAGACAGAGAGAGAGAGACAGAGAGAGAGGGAGACAGACACACACACAGAGTAGAGAGAGGAGAGAGAAAGAGAGAGACACACAGAGAGAGACAGGTGGCTGTCTCTCTCCTACCTACAGTGCTATGCGGCTATGCCACACACTGAAAGCAATGCACAGACAAAATGGGGCTGTGCATCATGGGTGGCTGTCTCTCTTCTACCTACACTACTATGCCACACACTGAAAGCGATGCACAGGCATTATTGGAAGGGGAAAGGGCTGTGCATCATGGGTGGCTGTCTTTATCTGACCTACACTCCTATGCCACACTGAAAGCGATGCACAGGCACTATGGGGCTGTGCATCATAGATGTCTGCCTCTCTCCTACCTACAATCCTATGCCACACTGAAAGCGACTCACAGGCACTATGGGGAATGGGAAAGGACTGTGCATCATGGCTAGCTGTCTCTCTTCTACCTACACTACTATGCCACACACTAAAAGTGATGCACAGGCACTATAGGCAATGGCAAAAGGCTGTGCATCACTTTCAGTGTGTGGCATAGTAGTGTAGGTAGAAGAGACAGCCTTTGCCATTGCCTATAGTGCCTGTGCATCACTTTTAGTGTGTGGCATAGTAGTGTAGGTAGAAGAGAGACAGCTAGCCATGATGCACAGTCCTTTCCCATTCCCCATAGTGCCTGTACGTCGCTTTCAGTGTGGCATAGGATTGTAGGTAGGAGAGAGGCAGACATCTATGATGCACAGCCCCATAGTGCCTGTGCATCGCTTTCAGTGTGGCATAGGAGTGTAGGTCAGATAAAGACAGCCACCCATGATGCACAGCCCTTTCCCCTTCCAATAATGCCTGTGCATCGCTTTCAGTGTGGCATAGTAATGTAGGTAGTAGAGAGACAGCCACGATGATGCAGCCTATTCCCGCTCCCTATAGTGCCTGTGCATCGCTTTCAGTGTGTGGCATAGTAGTGTAGGTAGGAGACAGCCACCCATGATGCACAGCCCCATTTTGTCTGTGCATTGCTTTCAGTGTGTGGCATAGCCGCATAGCACTGTAGGTAGGAGAGAGACAGCCACCTGTCTCTCTCTATGTGTCTCTCTTTCTCTCTCCTCTCTCTACTCTGTGTGTGTGTCTGTCTCCCTCTCTCTCTGTCTCTCTCTCTCTGTCTCTCCTCTCTCTGTCTGTCTCTTCTCTCTCTGTGTGTCTCTCTCCTCTCTCCCCCCTCTTTCTCCTCTGTCTCTCTCTCCCCTCTGACTCTCTTTCCTCTCCCTGTCTCTCTCTCCTCTCTCTCTCTCTTTCTCTCTCCTGCCTGTCTGTGTGTGTGTCTCTCTCTCTCTCTCTCCCCTTTCTCTCTCTCTGTCTCTCTCTCTCTCTGTTGTGTCTCTCTCTCCTCCTCTGTGTGTCTCCTCTCTCTCCTCTCTGTGGGTCTCCTCTCTTTCTCCTCTCTCCTCTCCTCTCTCCTGTCTGTGTTGTGTCTCTCTACTTTCTCTCTGTGTGTGTCTCTGTCTCTCTCTCTCCCCTCTCTCTCTGTGTTTCTCTCTCTCTGTCTTCTTCCTTCCTCCTCTCTCTCTCTTCTCCTCCCCCCCTCCCTTCTCCGCACAGCAACACTTCCCGACTCTCCTCTCTCTCTCTCTCTCTCTCCCTCTCCCCCCTCCCTCCGCACAGCAAACCTTCCCGACTTCAATTCCCAACTCACTGCTCGTGCACGCTATGTTCGGCACGCGCACAGCACAAACTAATTCTCGACTTTAATTCGCTTCTCACTGCTCGTGCACGCCTGTAGCGTTCGCACGCGCCACGCAACAGCAATTCCCGACTTCAATTACCTTCTCACTGCACCACACGCCTCCGACCCTCCATGGTCGCGAATCTAATAAGGGGCTGCCGGACATATTAAGGAGTGACTATACAGGACTTTACAACGGCAAGCATAACTACCAAACACAGCATCACACAAACAAACAGGTAGGAGGGCTTGGATCTACTAGAATTATGGATTATCTTTATCAGATTTGTTAACAACCACTGAACTATTCCTTTAATTTCTTGAGACGGCTTTGCCTTGAAAATGACCTTTGGGTTTTGATACATCCATATTCTTCTCCAAAGTTTTGTGTTGAACAGATGAATTATCACATTTTTGCTTGATAAAGTTTCTTCCAAGCTTGGTTGTTTGTGGAAACTTTCCCATTTTCCAAATTGGTTATCTATTCTATTCTTGAATTCTTTGGCAACATGGATGAGTTTAGCTATAATCTTAACAATATCTTCCAGTTAGAAAGCCTCTCAAAACAATGTGGATGAAGAGTGGCTTTAAAAGTCCTAGTGCAGAAACTGACAACCTCTGATTAATTTCCGGATCAACTTCAGGCTTTATGAGAGGGTAATATTTTGTTTTTCTGAATCCTTTTTATCAGATTGGTAGAGAAAAGATGGACCTGAAAACCAATAGAGTTCTGAAGGCAGGCTATATGTGTGGGCCTAGTAGCATAATCTGCAGGTTTTTATCTGTGGGCACATAGAACCATTGATGAGAGATATATCGATTGTCAAATCCGATTTACTCTTTAGAACATATGAATAAATCTCCTCGTGGTATTGCAGATGTAACCTAGGACCGTTTTGCTATCCGTAAAGAATTTTACAGCATGTATGTCCACATCTATTTCATCTAGAATCAGCTCATACAGTCCAACTGCCATTACCGCAGCACATAACTCCAGGCGAGGAATTGTGTGTGCTGGTCTTGGACTCAATTTAGACTTTCACTAACAAAGCCCACGTGACACACATCTTCTGTATCAATCACTCTCAAGTAAGCTACTACAACCTATTGACATAGTAGATGCGTCTGAGAAGATACACAATTCTCTTTACAACAAGCTGTAGATAGTGAAACTGGAAAAAAACATCTGGTTATCTTAAGGTTTTAAATGTTTTTAGAGACTCTTTCCATTGAACCCATTCACGCAGTTTTTCTGGTGGGAGTAATGCATCCCATTCACGAACTAAGGTTTTACCTTTCATTGTTATGGGTGCTACAAATCCAAGGGGATCGTAAAGACTGTTCACGGTAGATAGAATTCCTCTGCGAGTAAAACTTTTTCCTCCCCAAAGAGACTTAAACACAAAACTGTCTGTTTCTAGATCCCAGCTCAAACCTAAACTCTTCTGTAAGGAATGGTATCTGTACCTATGCAAAGATCTTTAAGGTTTGTAGCTCTGTCTTCTGCAGGAAAGCATCCATTACCTGTTTGTTATTGAAAGCAATCTTATGAAGCCTAGATTAGATCCTGCTAACATCTGTCTCGTTTATTGAGGATGTCGATTGCTAACTCTCTGCGGTGCTAACGAAGCAAGTCCATCGTCCACATAAAAATTTCTCATGACAAAGTGTTCAGCATCTTGTCCATAACGTTCTGCCCCCCTTTTGAGCTGCTTTTCGCATGCATATATGGTGACAGCAGGAGAAGGGCTGTTACCAAAAACGTGTCACTCTCATTCTGTACTCGACCTCTTCCTTGTCTATATCATTGTCTTTGTACCAGAGAAAGCGTAAATAATCTCTATGATCCTCTCTTACTAGGAAACAATAAAACATTTGTTGCACATCAGCTGTGAAGGAAATAAGCTCTTTCCTGAAATGTAAGAGGACACCTAGTAGTGTATTGTTTAGGTTTGGGGCCACTTATTAGAACACCATTTAAAGATACTCCTTCGTACTGTGCGCTAGAGTCGAACACTACTCGTATTTGATCAGTTTTGTGTGGGGGATATATGCCAAACATTGGCAAATACCAGTGCTCTTTGCCTTTTTCTAGTCTTGTTGCTACTTCACGCATGTTTGTTATCTAACATTCTTTCAATAAATTTGGTAAAGTCCTTTCTCACTTCTGGCTTATTTAGCAAAGTTCTATGAAGCGAGTTTAAACTTTCATGGCTTGTTTCTCTGTTACAGTGTAAACAACGTCTAGGTGAATGAAAAGGTAGAGGGGCTACCCAACTATTATTACCATCCTGAAAGGTCTCTCTGTCCATGATCTGAAGAAAAGTTTGATCTTCTATAGACAGTGCTTGTTTATCATCATCCTTTGTTTTCTGGAATACTGTCATCCCTAAATTTTCTGATTCTGTGTTGATGTTGTTATGTTCTTCTCTGTGTAATAAAGGAAAATATTGTGTTGGCTTTACACAGGTTTCTTTCACAATTAAATTATTCTGGCATGGACTAAGCAAAGATGTACGACCATTTGGCAATACGGATGTCTTTAAGGTGTTGACACTATCGGGTTGGTGTACAGATCCCAAACAAACTTCTCCTACAATTGTCCACCCTAGATCAAGTCTCTGGGCGTAAGGTGCTTTTAAGGGACCATTTATTTGCTCATAGACCTTGTGTGCTTCTATAATGTCTCGCCCCCTAAAAGCAAAAGGATAGAAGCATTTGGTTTAATGGCTGGAATAAGGTGAGCAATCGAGTGAGGTAAGGATGGTAAAGAGCTACCTCTGGAGAAGGGATCTCTGACTTGTCAACAGGTATCATGTCACACTCTATCAAGGTTGGTAGTGGTAATTGTACCCTTTTGTCAATAGACTCAATAGTGAAACCTGCAGCTCTTCTTCCTGCAGTTTCCACCCTCCCTGCACATGTCTTTAGGGTGTATGGAGTTGTACTTGTTCTTATGTTAAAGATGACAAAAAACTCTGACCTTGCAAGTGATCTATTACTTTGTTCATCAAGAACTACATACATCTCCACTGCTTTCTCTTTTTCTCCAGTGGGGTAAACGGATGCTACGCAGATTTTAGAACATGATTGTGGACTGTTTCCTGGGCCACAGATTTCAGTGCACTTAGGCATTACAGCCGAATGTGGGTACTCTTTTTGCTCCCTGCCTTGATCCTTTCTGGCTTCTGCATTTTCCAGAGGTGGTGGAGGGGAATCAGGGTGTAGTGCTGAGATGTGTTTTTTGCTGCCACATTCTGAACACTCAACTTGTATCTTACAGTCTTTGGCTATATGCTTATTGATTCACCACGCACTTGAACAAATGGAATTTTGTTTAAGAAAGATATTCGTTCCTCGATAGGTTTAATCCTAAACCCTCTGCATTTTTTTAGAGGATGAGGTTTATGATGAATTGGGCATTGCTTGTCAGGCCCTTCTGTAAGGTTTACCTTACAACTGCTTTGAATATCTGTGTCTTCTGAAGGTATGGTTGTTTTGTGGGTCGATACAGATGTTTTACTGTATGGTCTAAAAGGCTTATCTGGTCTGGGTAACTGATTGTTACTGCTGAAGTTGAAGCTGGGATCACATCTGATCTTTGCTTGTTGCCGAACAAACCTAGAAAACACAAAAAAGGAGAAAGGGAACTCCGTTATCCTCTTTGTATTTAGATCCAACTTTGCCCACTTTTCTTGAAGGTTGTATGGTAACTTTTCCACTATGGGGTTATCCGCTAGCAGTATCTAGATATGCGAGTCCTGGTAAGTAACCTTCCTCTTTGGCACACTCTATTTCTAATAAGATGTCACCCAGTTCCTGTAATCGTACATTATCTTTATTGCTTAATTTGGGGAAAAGTTCTAGTTGTTTCATTAAAACGCCTTGGATTACCTCTGGTGCTCCATATTTTTCTTCTAATCTTTGCCAAGTCATATTGAGTCCTGCTGCAGTATAAATATATGTACTCTGCGCATTCTTTTCCATACTATTTTACGGACTCCACACCAAGCCATTTTATCATTAAGTCTAGCACCTCAGCTGCTGATAAATTTAGGTCTCTAATGGCATTTAGAAAGGAGGACTTCCATGCCCATAATTTTCTGGGCAATCATCAAACTTGAGGAATCCAGAGTTAACCACTTCTCTACGAATAAGGTATTTTGTGACTTCCTGTGCGCTCTTGTTCTCAGGTATGTAGTCTTTATGCAAGGTAGTGAAAATCCTTTATTTTTGATTCAGGGAAATTCTGACATTGGGTCTTTAATTGGTCTGATGCTACTGACATCATAAGTTTGATTTGGTACATTAAAGGCCTTTGGTTTGATTTCAGCTTGTTCACTTTTAGGAGACTGATCATTTGCCTGCGTTATAGTGAGTTTCTGAATGTAGTCACTTGTGCGTTCTGCAGAGGAAAGAGGTTTTTCTGGAACTTCGGACCTCTACAGCTCTCTCACTTACAGATTGATCTGCTTCTGTGTATGTTGCTGCTTCTGCTGCAGCAGCACAGCTACTCTCTGACACTGAAGAATGTGCATTTTTGCTTCTAGTTCTACTTTTTCTTGCATTACCTTTGCTTCCTTTTCAGCAAATGCTAATTGCACACGTGCCGCTTCGCTCTGCTTTGGCACATGCTTTAATTGCTAGGGAACTCCCTGAAGATAGTTTACTAGATTGTGAAGATTTGTTGCTATGTTACCAGGCATCATCCTGCTGCACACTGGGGTTTTTCTCCCTCCTCATGCTGTGTCACAGGCTGCGTATCCTCACATTTATATTTCTTTCTTCCCTGATCTCAGGCTCATGTTTGCTGTGCGTGACTTCTTGTATTCAAGCCTGTTGCTTTTTCTTTTCACTGTACTGCCCTCGCGGCACTGTACTGAGTGTGTGCAACTAGACAGTCAGCTAAACAATAATCAGAATCTTCAAAAAACAGAAGAGGTGTTGCTTTCTTGTAATGTTTACTGGTCAATTCTATAGATTACATAAATTCTTTGTGAAACTGAATACAATACAAATGACATAATATCAGTATATATACACTGACCATACACAAGAAACTGTTACTGTTAATTATACACATTTACTTACAGATCCTCTAGCTTTAGGTAAGACTTTGGTACACCATGAGGATAGATCACCAACATGGGCTGACCCTGCTAGATATTCAACTTCCTGGTCCTGTAGCTATAAACTTTATTGATAACTTTACAACTGTATTACCTAGTTGCAATATGAACTGGACTATAGGTGGCAACATACAGATGGATATACTAACACATATGATTTAACATAATCTACCTAGGAGGCAGCACAGGTAGTTTATGGCCCTGATCGTACATTATCGACCCTGATCATACATTATTGATAATGCTAAAGACCTAACCTTAATTTGTCCAAAGGTCCTTAAAAGGACTTTTGGGTCCCAAATAGTATGAAACACCATTAATGCACGAATGAGGGATTTCAGTTGAAGGGGAGTACAAGTTATCCAGTGATACAATGTTGCCATCTCCCCACTGATGGATTGGCACATTTTTAATCCAGCCCCAGCTTCAAGTGACACACCCTGACGAAGTCACATGAGTGTGACGAAACGCGCATCAGCTCAGTGTACCTGATGGAGATAGATCATTTGGACCAGACCGGCACACAGGACTAAACGCTGTGGGAACACCACAATCATCTGCATGGTATAGAAACCAGGAGGAACGGAAATACCCAGGACTCCACGAGAAACCCAAGCTTATGGGAGTGATCCAGACCGGGTGAAGAGAAAAGTAACAGTAAGTCCGGCATGGTCCCCGCTGCAGTGATTACTGTTGGTCCAATCCATACTCCGTAATAGTCCTATTGAGTGTCTCACTATAAAGCGTTATGTTGTAAAGGGAAATCATGACATGGAACTTTTGTGCCTACAATTCATTATATGAATCCAACTAAAAGGAGATTGTTGGTTTTCCCTTAAATGTGCACTAGACTTTGAACCTATCATATCACATCATCGTGTTTGGTTCTTAATTGTTTTTTAATTCTTGTTTGGGTGGGTGATTGTGCAGTTTTAATCATTATGAATAAAGAAATAAAGGTGGCCATACACTATTACGATCGTAATTATAATTTAAAAAACCGAACGATACTTTGATAGACCGATGTACAATGTTAATTGTACTAAGATGTACCATAAATATTGTTTGACGTTCATTTTGTTTTGTGATTAATGTCGAATGTCGTCTATTGTGAGGTTACATTACATTAACATTTAAATCCAATCCAACCAATCGACTTAATAAAACGACTTTCCCGATTGTAATTATAATGAATTTTACGATATAATGTCACCTATCATATAGTAAAATGATTTTGCGATAGGTGGAAGCAGAGCGAGGATGGATCTGGATAGTGGAAGAGGGGGTGCGCTAAGGAGGATAAAGGCTGCGGGGGAACGGATATGGACTGGGTGAGAGCTTGGATTTACAGTGAGATGCTCCTGGTCTGCAAAAAGAAGGTATGTATCTTAAAATTGGCGGATTATGCGGTTTGGCTTATTTCTTTAAAGCAAGGATAATAGCCAAAAACATATTAAATAATGGTTTTGGGGGTGGACATTTAATAGTGCTGGTTTTCAGAATATAGTTTAACAGTTTAGAATTAAAAGAGCTAAAGTATTTCACCTGATGAACAGAGAGGGAGAGAATTTTAAAGATAGAGAGCAGCAAGCGAGAATGTTGTTCGTAGAGGATATATAGAGAAGATTGCCTTGCGAGGAGTGGAGGGTAGGTCCAGGAGCATAAGGGAGCAAGAGGGAAGAAGTAGGGAGTTTTTTTTATAGCCACCAGACCTTTATACCTAGGTCACAGGGTGGCAGTATCAAAGGTTTTAGCAAAATACCACATCCAAAATCTAAATTCTTATTAACATCTTCATAAAAACAAAGTTACTTTGACCAGATCTATTTCTCATAAATCCTTGCTAATTACTACGACAGTTCTTGAGACAAAGTCCAGAACATATCCTGTTACAGACTACCCTTTTTGAATATTGGCAAAGAACAGTGGTCTAGATAAACTGGACTTAGCTCTCTTAAGATCTAATAATGTATTTCATCAGGTCCTGGGGCTTATTGATATGACTTTTTCTGATTGGTTTGGTTTATCTAGGAGTCCACCAACCTGCAAATCTGGAAACAGATGGGGTATGCAATTACAATACCCCCTTGCATTTGAGTTGAGAAGGCCATTTGGATGACTAGCAAAACGTCTTCAAGAACTAATATTTAAGTCCAGTTGATCTAACTGAATACATCGGAAATACTCCCTTACATTAAATAGGGCCCTACTGTAAATAATATTATTTATTTATATATTTATATTAGCAATTATGAGACCACTAAAAAGAACAACAGCCCTCTTCCCCCCAACGCACTAACCACTACTTTTACAGCTTTCTCCTCCTTGGTAGAGTAAGTCATTAACAGCATGAACGGACTGCTTTTAACTTAATTACTCTCCTTTTTTCAGCAGAGGATTTAAGAACCAAAGCATGTACAAAGGTAGAAATTGTCTATATTTAGTTAAACCCCTGTGACCTATTCAGGGATGCTGCTTTTATGTGGCCACATAAAAAATATTCAAGGCAGCACTCATGGATGTGGATGGCCACTTATGAAACGGTTGCACTGAAAACAGAAGCTGATAGGCAGGCAGCTCATAGGGTAATGGTATGATAATTTTGGAAGGGCTAGGCCACACTGGCACCATTCTCACTCTCTTCTGATCCCGTTTTACAATCCGTTAGTGCATAAGAATCGCATGTCAGAGCATAGCACTAGGCAGGACACACTGTTTGTGTTGCGCTCCGATCCGTTATCAGAGCACATGCGATCACCATTTTTTTCATGCTCTCCAATTTAACCTATAGTGTGCACCCCCCCCAAACCCCATTTTTGGTTTAATCTTCTGCAAAGATGCCCCTTAAGTTACTTACCAGACCCCAGTCCCTTGCCGCCTAGGTGCCATCTCCTGCTGCTAATTCAAGCACAGCAGCAGTGAGGCATTTCCTGGTCGCAGCTGTCAGCTATTGGCTGTGACGTCACCGGCACACCTTAGACTGACAGCTGTGACCAATAAACAAAGCGGTAAAGGCAGCAGAGCATTGAGTGACCGGATCTTTTAAGTATCTTCAAGGGCATCATTTAGAAAGTGGGGAAAGGGGGTGCTGCCCCTATATATAAAATTTTCTTTTATTGCTGTTCATGCCTTTTAAAGCACTGACACACAGACGTAGCTAGAATGAGATCTCACTGAAATCCAGTGTGGCGATGATTTCTTTATGATGAAGTTCACCTGGAAAAAGACTGGAAAAAAGGGTGTACACATCCGTTAAAGGGTATCTTAACTCAAATTTTTAAAAAAATGTACAGCAAGAAACAACAAGATACCACTGGTACAAAACTTTTTTCAGATTTTGAATCTGAGCGTAAAAATTATCATTTTCTCACAAATTAATTATCAAAGCATTTACGGGGAAAGACCTGCCACTTCTAAATTCTAATATGTTCCCCATAACTGACTTCTTATTAGTAAATTTAGCTGCCTGCCAACACAACACAAAGCAGTGAGTAAGGAAGGGTGGGGGCAATTAGGAGAACTCACTAAACATTAATAATTTATTGACAAAGCAAGCACAGATAAATATGTGATTACCACCATTTTACCTCTCTCTAATTGTAGTTTCAGATTATGTTATGCTGTTTGAAAAGTTTGTTTGAGTGAGTATAGTGACCTTAAGTAACGCAGGTGCTGACCTAGTTTTTTTTTACATTTGTAACCTAGAATTGTAATAGTACCCTCCTTTAAAAGCAGTCCTCTTCTGCTCAGTGTTTTACTTTTAGCACAAATTATCCCATGCTATGAGCTGAAAGGATTATTTTATTGTTGTCAGGCTCTCTCACTTACCTGCTTTGCGCTCCGCGGCGGATCTCCTCACTGCTTTCGGGGATCTTCTCCGTGTCCAGAGTCTTCATGCATGCGCGCATCCTCCCTTCTCCCACAGAGGCCCGGCTATCTTCCAGTGCCTCGCGAACACGCAAACGTTAGATTGGGCGGAGAGATTCAATTAGGTTCAAATCTTCCAATCCCTGCACCACTTGTCCTCCTCTCTCCATTGGTTCCTCTGCATTACAGTCTTTCTTGCCTGTTATAATTTTGGTTTAGCCAAGCTAGTGGTCCCTGCCATTAGTTCTAGTAGCCAAGTCTAATTCTTGTAGCCAGTCTTGTTCTTTGTCTTTTCGTATTATCATTGTTCTCCTTTGTATTCTTGTTCTCTTCTTGTCTTCCAGCTCCTGTGTTGCTCCATTGGTGTTCTGGTTTTCTTGAGTATACCCAGCCTCAGCGTCTATACCTTGCGCTCTAAACCTGGGGTAAGATGTGTACAGCGAGGCGCGACAAGCGTCTCTTGACGATCGGTGGCTTGTCTATAGGTGAATTTATACACTCCCAAATTGTTGAACTCCACTCCTCCAACGGTTATCTGCCGCCGACCGTATTGCTTCCCGTCCACACCAACTAATACCATCAAGCAATGCACAGCACCACTCCAAATTGTGTATCAAGGCTTGATAAAGGGTGGAGGTCCACCTGAAACGTTGCCAGAGATGACCTCACAGTTGGGTGAATAAAGTTACAAATTGTTTTCAACCGCACCAATTTGGAGTGGTCTGCTGCATTGTTTGATTGTATATGGTGAAGACAGCGGCTGTAGATTGGAGTATAGGTGCTGAAGGTATACTTGGGAACTCCGGGCATCACAATTGTGAGTAGTACTTATTGTAACAAAGGTTTAAAAAAGTTAAAGGGTATGTACACTGTAAAAATAACTGTAGCTTACTGGATATCCAAGGCTTTAAATCAAAAGGCTTTTTTTTTTGTTCTAATGCTTCCCATACCTTACCTTTACTGCAAGAATCTTGCTGGTTTCCTGCAGGTTTTTGGGACTGCCATGAGATTGTCCAAATGTACATCATTTCCTTGATGGAGTGGAGCAGGAAGCCAGCAAGATTCATGCAGTAAGGTAGGGTATGGAGGCTATTCAAAAACAAAACAAAAAAAACCCCAAACCTTTCAGGGAGCTGTATAAAAGTTCTTATTGTTAAAATTAGTGCTAATTTTGCCCCAGCCAATCAGATGTAGCTACCATTTGAAAGCTAACATCTGATTGGCTGGGCAATATTTAGCACCATTTTTATCAATAGAACTTTATTACATCTCCCTGTATATATTTACATATATATTTACATTATACATTTATTTAATATATTGTGTACATATCCTTAAAGGCCCCATTAGGATAACAGGATAAATAAAAAATCAAAGTGGAGAGGGCAGGAAAGAAAGCAATAGTTAAAGGGCATTCCATTACTTTTTAACATTTTTTTCTGTAGTGTAAGGCTCCCTCCCCCACCCCATCCGCTATAGTACTTGGTCTAAAAACTCCCCCGATCTCTACTTACTTTGCCTCTCTCCTCCGACTTTCTGTCACGCCCTCTGCTTGCATGAAACTGCAAGCAGGGGCCGGACAGACACATCATCCGTGAGGCAGCCAATCACGGACACGCTTCCAGCTGTACAGAACGTCGGGGGAACGAGGCAAAGTAAGTATAGATGGGGGAAGTTTTTAGACAAATGACTATAGCGGTTGGGGTTGGGGAGGGAGCCCTGCACTACAGAAAAGGGGTTTGTAGCTATGGGAGGGAGAGCAAAACATGAGGGAGAGGGAGGGCAGCACTGGACAAGTGCAAATTCTCCCGAGAGGATAGGAGCAGATCCTATATGGACTCGGCCAGGCTCCTGGTGGTGCAGTTTTCTGGACTTTGAGGGACATTACAGGAGAACCATTTCTAGCAGGGATGTAAGGTAAGGTTTTTATGCACTACACGGTGGGGCCAGTAGTGGGTTAAAATATAGTTTTGGGGGTGGACATGCCCTTTTAAAAAAAAATTGTGGCAAGGAATAGGGGTATATAACGTGGATAGATAACAGAAATGTCTAGTGGTCTAGGAGAATGAAGAGAGGAAGAAGAGAGAAGGAGGGAAACAAATGATAAAACTCCTGACAGACAGATTGGCTCTTCTTTATTTTGGTACAGTCGTTGTTTAGTCTCCCTCCACATAAAAATCACAGCAATCTTCACTGCACTGCATATGTACGAAATGCAGTGAATGTTTAATACCAGTGCTTGTGAAGGTTCTCATTCATCCAGGTCTGGTATATCTGTTGTATTCAATTAGATCAACTGGACTTGAAGTTAGTTCTTAAAGACGTTTCGCTAGTCTTCCGACTGGCTTTCTCATTCAGAATGACTTGTACATTCTACATTCTAATAGAGGTGGGAAGTTCAACACCAACTGTCTGCCATGTACAATGCTGTTTTGACACCTTACTCTGGGCGTTCCTATAACCTCTTAGCCACTATCCAATCACGCCCTTAACACTTGGCTGTGATATGCTAATTGGGATTTTTCAGGGTACCTAATTGCCACAGATTCTTGTACAAGTCATTCTGAATTGTGAAAGCCAGTTGGATGACAAGCGAAACGTCTTCAAGAACTAACTTCAAGTCCAGTTGATCTAATTGAATCAACAGATATATTAATACCAGTAATTCTCATTTTGGCTAAATAAGTTTTAGAAACGTATTTAACCCACTTTTAAACTATTCAATGAACTTACCATTACCACATATGCTGGAAGACTTCACAGTTCACACATTTCACCGTTCTCACTGTAAAGAAACCTTTCCTAAACTGAAGATGAAACTTCTTTTCTTTTAATGTTAAAGGATGTCCATGAGTCCTCTGATATGATGTTGATTTTGTTGTGTTTTAGTATTGGCTCATTTGGATGCACAATTTTGCTGCAGATATCCACAAGTTAAAAAAAGTTTTTCAATACAATAGGGCAGTGATGTATTATTTGCCTTTATAGCTCTTAGGGATTTATACTCTATTAAGGTCTTCAGTAGCTTGCATAGAACTATTATTAAGCTTTTTTTATATGCTCTCATCAGTGTATTTTTGATTTTTACTGACAGAACTGGCATATACCCCTTTTGTGCACTATACAAATAAAGTCATGGCATTCAGTACCCAGCAAATGAGCAGTGATGACAAATAATACTGCAATAGGTTTTAATATACACCCCAATAAAACCTCCATACATGTTTCTCCTCCATCTATTCGCCACTTAATGTGTGTGCTAAACCTTGCCAGCACCACTGCCACGGCCTTCTACAGGTACAATCCAAAATCTCAAAAGCAACATCTCCGCTAAAATGGGCCTGTTTTTACCAACAGAAAGGAATAATTGGTCGCTATAAAAAAGGGTTGAGGTTTTAAGTATATGTTACAGTAAAAGTGCAAAAAACTCTTACTTGAAATAGAAGAAGATACCCAGGAAATTAAAAGTGATCCATTGAAAGTCCGTGTCCGATTATAGTCAAATAATAAAGTTTAGGGCTGTCTATAAAAGAAGAAATAATAATATGATTAAATAGAACACCACTTAGTATTTAGTTTTTTTAAATAATGTTTAATTTAATTAAAACAAAATAAAATAAATGAATGGCCAAAATAATGGAAAAAGCTTTACAAAAAAGTATAACAAATAATTTTATCTACAAGCAACTTTAAAATTAACAGGGAGATTCAATAAAAGTTCTCATCCTTAGCACCAACCAATCAGATGTTAGCTTTCAAATGTTAAATAAGATCTGATTGGTTGGGGCAAAATTAGCACCATTTTTTTGATAAGAACTTTTATTGAATCTCCCGGTAAATTTGTATCTCAGTAGGTGTAGAACTATTCTGCCGCAGCACGTTCACACTACCAATGTGAGGTAGAATAGATCAAATCCAATGTGTTTTTCCTCTGCACATTTGTCACTATTCTTTCCTGCATTTTGCATTTGCGTCATATATATTTTATTCTACACAATATAATAGTAAGATAATAACTTTGTTATTAAAATATATGTCCATTCCAGTCCAAGCTATCTCCATCTAGTCTCCTTTATCTATCTATCTCCATATCCATCTCTATCTGTCTCAGTATGTCTATCCACCTATCTCCATACTATCTATCTATCTATCTATCTATCTATCTATCTATCTATCTATCTATCTATCTTCTATCTATCTACAGTGTTCTCCCTAGGGTCTTTTAGCAGGGCGGCCCACCCGCTACTTTTCTCATGCCACCCGCTGGAAAAAAATTCTTGAGAGAACACTTGTATTTAAACAATTTAGATGTAGGTTTAATAGGTTTACCAATAGGTCAGTAAAAACCTCCTCCAAAATGCCCAGTCCAGACCCCTTTTTTACACTTGCAAGATTATTTTAGCACATGTTAACTAGCTTTTCCAAGATCCCTAAGGCCACAAATGGTGGCACGTGCTTGTGCTGCCATATTACATCTGGGTTACTTTCAGATGTTGCCCAAACTACAACCCCCTGCAATGTTGCCCAACTACAACCCCCTGCAGATTTTCCCAACTACAACCCCCTGCAATGTTTGCCCACTACTATACCCCTGCAGATGTTGCCCACTACAACTCCCTGCAGATGTTGCCCAACTACCACTCCCCCTGCAGATGTTGCCCAACTACAACTCCCTGCAGATGTTGCCAACTACAACTCCCTTAGATTGGACACCCAGTTGTAATTCTCTCCAATGCAGATAATTTATACTTCTTGGGCATTCATAAATTAAGTGACACCCTGGTTCTATCCTATCTTTTTAACTAACTCTGTTTTCATATGCTAATAAAAATAATAAGTGTTGTGTGTGGTGGGGGGGGTGCTGCAGCCGTCTATTCTTGGACCCTTATGTTCTCCCTATACACTATTTCCTTTGGACAGTCATTAGCTCATTTGACTTCAAGTATCACTTATATGCAGATGATACACATCTATTTGTCCACCCATATACTAACTCCTGACATCAAATGCGTGTCATCTCCTCCTGGATGTCACAACACTGCCCAATTGAATCTTTCAAACTGATCATTTTCCCGCCTAGCACCTAGTTCTATCCCATCTTTCTCTATTTCTGTTAACAACACCACTCAATCAGCATGTGTCTAGGGCTAATTATGACGATTGCGCTTGGGCTATTGTAATTTACTACTTGCTGATCTTCCTGCTTCCATATCACTCTCCCATCAGTCAAAACTATATTCTGCTGCACATATTGTTTCGCTCTTTAATAAATCAGAATTTTAAATCTCCTCTGTACCGTAGCACAACAGCCTGACTCTCAAGCTCCCCATAATGTTTTTTTAAAAAAGTAAAATTTTGTTTTAAAAATAAATAAGAAACCAATCGTGATTTACTTTTCCCAAGCTAACTTCAACCAGGATTAATCCTTTGTAAATCAGTGATATTTTTTTTTACCCGTGATGCAGAGAGCGAGAGAGGATACCGTTCCTTTGAATCATAGGAAGTTGCACACTGCATCATGGGTAAAAACTATTATACTATAATAATTGTGTTAAAGAGGATTAATCCTGGTAGACCTAAGCTTGGTTAAAAAAAAAAAAAGTAAATCACTGACTGTCTTCTACTTATTTCCTTTAAAAAAAACAGCATTTTAATTGTGCTAAAGGCATAACAGTTTTTAAGACAAAAAAAAATCAAATATATAAAATAAAATATATGTATAAGAAGAAAAAAATGTGCCCAATAACATTATAATATTAATAAATATATATAAAGTATATTGTATCACCCCAGAGTACCCTGCTCTGCATAAAGGCACTCAGCCTCTGCCTCACTGCTTTTATATGGTCTAGGAACTCCTCGCGGTGTAATATCCTCATATTGCACTTTTATCGGCGCATTATCCCTTATATTATATACCCAAGTCTCTTAATCTGGGAGTCCACCAACAGAGACCTGCAAATCTGGAAACAGATGGATTGTTTACAATTACAATCCCCCTAACATTAGAGTAATGGGCCCAACTGTAAATAATAGTCTTATATTTATTTAAACAATTATAAGACCTCTAAAAAGAATGGAGAGATCCTCCCCGCAATACACAACGTGGTTGCACTAACCAGAACTTTTCCAGCCTCCTTCTCCTCGGTAGTGGGAAGTAGTTAGCAGCACTCAATTACTCAGAGGATGTATGTACAAAGGTGGAGATTACCTATATTTATTAAGGCAGAACTCATGGATATGGATGGCCACTTATGAAAATGGGTTGCACTGAAAACAGAAGCTGATGGGCAGACTGCTCGTAAGGTAATGGTGTCATGAATTTTGGAACTTTTTTAGGGCTAGGCCACATTTGTGCGATTCTCACACACTTCCCATCGTGTTTTCCAATTTGTTAACGCATGAGAATTGCATGCTAGAGCATTGCCCTATGGAAGGCCACACGGTTTGCATTGTGCTTTGATCTATTATCAGAGCGCATGTGATCACCAGGAATTTTTATTGTAAGACCAGTCATTTTAAGAATAGTTTTAACTCTTCTGCAGTGCTTTTTAAAATCTAAATCTGTGATAAGAGGTGGGTTAAACTGCTAAAATCCGTTCCACCTGATTCGTGGATTTTCAAAACAAATCGAAAATTCGCGGAAAAACCCATTAAAGTCAATGCGAGAAAAAAATCTGCACAGATCCACATAAATATAAGGTAAAATACCAATGTAATAACTGTACATGGCTCTGGGACCTGGGAAATGGTCTGGGGAACATGTACATATACCCAGAACGTTAAAAAAATAACTTTCCTCACAATCGCACTGTTTTTCGAGCTTCCGCATCAAGCTGTGTTTGAAAACTTTCCAAAATTCGAACTGTTAAAGCTTGGGTTCAAGTTCGTGTCTAGTCCTTGTCTAGTCATGAACTTCCTACTGTGCTTGTTCAGAAATCCCCCTCCTCAAAAATCCTGATTTGATGCATTTCCAATGGGCACCAGGAATGTACAGTACCAGAAGTGATCTCTAATGGAGGGGCTACAGCACCAGCTGGTGTTTTGACATCCAGACTACTGTCTTGGCCCTCCAGAGACAGTGGTCTGACCTTTAGAGGCATAGGCCTCATTTATGAGATTTATGATTCCCATAGAATACCATTGTGGTAGTGTACTGCCCTCGCGGCACTGTACTGAGTGTGTGCAACTAGACAGTCAGCTAAACAATAATCAGAATCTTCAATAAACAGAAGCGGTTGCTTTCTGTAATGTTTACTGGTCAATTCTTAGATTACAAAATTCTTTGTGAAATGAAATACAATACAAATGACATAATATCAGTATATATACACTGAACCATACACAAGAAACTGTTACTGAATTATACACATTTACTTACAGACAAGTGATTCTTAAGCTTTAGGAAGAGTTTGGTACACCATGAGGTAGATCACCAACATGGAGGCTGACCCTGCTAGATATAACTTCCTGGTCCTGTCAATATTGATAACTTACAACTGTATTACCTAGTTGCAATATATGGACTGGACTATAGGTGGCAACATACAGGAATACACTAACACATATGATTAACATAATCTACCTAGGAGGCCAGCACATTCCGTGCTGGCAAATATGTTATGCCACTATAATTCGAACATAACAATACAAAATAATATTGTGGTTACAAACTCTAACTAGTCTCTGAAAGAAGAACTATTATATCGGTAACTGGTCTCAAATAAAACTTTAGAAGTTCCTTGCTTAACAAACTTTTACATCTGACTTCTACCATCTGTGCTTGGCACAGTATTAACACAAGTCCCACAGGCCATTCATTTCTACTCTCTTGACTATCTTTTTACAACACAACATCTCCTACTTTAACATTTAGCCTTTTTTGAGTCCATTTTCTGCGACTTTGTAATGTGGACAGGTATTCCTTCTCCATCTTTTCCAGAACGTGTCAGCCAGACTTTGCACTGTTTCCATTGCTTTATATGAAGCTCCTGTGTTTTGTAGCTACCAGAAGGAGCTAACAAAGGGTTTTCCTTTTGATAATAACATGGCTGGAGTTAGAACCATAGGAGTGTCAGAGTCTGTAGATATGGTACCAAGGGTCTTGCATTTATGATAGCCATGACTTCTGCCATGAAAGTCCTTAAAGTCTCATGGGTCGCATGAGAGGTCTAGCTTTGGAGTAACATTGCATCCAAAACACGTTTAGCTACACCTATCAGTCTTTCCCAAACCCCACCCATGTGAGATGAGTGTGGCGGATTAAAGATCCACATGAGCCTTTGTCTTGAAGATATTCTCGTATCTCTGTGTCATTCATGCAAATATTAGTTCTTTACAAGCTCCCATAAAGTTCGTACCTCTATCAGAATGAAGTAATTTGGCTGGGCCGCGAATAGAAAAGAATCTTCTTAAAGCATTGAGAAGCTTGAGGCTGACATAGATTAATCAGTTCTATATGCACTGCTCTGGTAGACAAACATGTGAAAAGAACAGCCCAACATTTACTGTCTGCACTACCTCCTCTAGGCGGCGAGTACAAACTGACCATGGGCCAAAAACATCAATACCCACACTGGTGAATGGAGGTTCTGGATTTACTCTATCTTCTGGCAAATCTGCCATCTTTTGACTTTCCAGTCTTCCTCTCAGCTTGCGGCAAATACAACATTTATGAATGATGGCGGAAGTAGGCGCTTGCCAACAAGGATCCAAAATCCTGCAGCTCTGATTGCACCCTCTGTTATATGACGCCCTTGATGAGACACTTGATTATGATAATATCTTAGAAGCAATGTTGCAATATGATGATCATGAGGGATATAATAGGTGCCTTTCTTCTTCTGCCAAACTTGCAGAGGATAGACGTCCACCAACTCTTATTAATCCATCTTTATCTAATAGGGACTTAAAGGAAGTGTTCTCTCAGAAATGACATATTTTACAAACTTCTGTAATAAAACTCCCCTGTGCCCAGCCCCCAGGATCCCTTTCTTGTGAAAAAATTCTGCTGTAGCCTCTGCAATCAGCTTGTAAGTTCTGCTCGTTTTTGGTGGAGTGTCTTCACTCTGCACTGCTTGTTGTCTATCTGCTGTACTGACATGTTATAACCCCGCCCCCTTTGTCCCCATGACTAATAGACTTTCCCTCTCTTCACGTGCACCTTTTTTTGCTGCATCAGATAGAGTTACTAGCGACAGAGAGGGTATATAAACACAGCTCAGCTACTGAATTAGAGATCACTGACAACAACTTACACCTCACTGGGTACTGAATAATGAAATAAATATATGTGTTTATTAATGTTTATATTGATTTCTGAGTCTGTCAGTGTGTTTGTGTATCTGAGATGTGTATGTGTAGCTGTGTGTGAGTCTGTCAGTGTGTTTGTGTAACAGTTTGTGTACAGCCCTTTTCCTTCCAATAATGCCTGTGCATCGCTTTCAGTGTGGCAAAGTAATGTAGGCAGGAGAGAGACAGCCACCGATGATGCACAGCCTTTTGCCATTGCCTATAGTGCCTGTGCATCACTTTTAGTGTGTGGCATAGTAGTGTAGGTAGAAGAGAGACAGCTAGCCATGATGCACAGTCCTTTCCCATTCCCCATAGTGCCTGTACGTCGCTTTCAGTGTGGCATAGGATTGTAGGTAGGAGAGAGGCAGACATCTATGATGCACAGCCCCATAGTGCCTGTGCATCGCTTTCAGTGTGGCATAGGAGTGTAGGTCAGATAAAGACAGCCACCCATGATGCACAGCCCTTCCCCTTCCAATAATGCCTGTGCATCGCTTTCAGTGTGGCATAGTAATGTAGGTAGTAGAGAGACAGCCACGATGATGCAGCCTATTCCCGCTCCCTATAGTGCCGTGCATCGCTTTCAGTGTGTGTGGCATAGTAGTGTAGGTAGGAGACACCACCCTGATGCACAGCCCCATTTTGTCTGTGCATTGCTTTCAGTGTGTGGATAGAGCATAGCACTGTAGGTAGGAGAGAGACAGCCACCTGTCTCTCTCTATGTGTCTCTCTTTCTCTCTCCTCTCTCTACTCTGTGTGTGTGCTGTCTCTCCTCTCTCTGTCTCTCTCTCTCTGTCTCTCCTCTCTCTGTCTGTCTCTTCTCTCTCTGTGTGTCCTCTCTCCTCTCTCCCCCTCTTTTTCTCCTCTGTCTCTCCCCCTCTGACTCTCTCTCTCCCTGTTCTCTCTCCTCTTCTCTCTTTCTCTCTCTCTGACGTTCTGTATGTGTGGTGCGAAAGCAGAGGAGAGGTCAAGAAGGATTAGATTAGAAAAATGATATGGGAAAAGACTAGTCATTCTAGCAGTTTAGAGGCTGTCGGTAAGAGATAGACAGGGCAGTAGTTGTGGCCTGGGTAGAGTTTGGAGAAAGTAGAAAGACAGTGGCAGAAATCCTAATATCTGGAATAAAAAGTTTCACCCAACATATTTTTTATGTTCTCTGGTAATTTTGAGTTACAGTATCTGCCCAATGCTGGGTTTTTTTACATAGTTTTGAAGATATTTACATTTATATTTGTGGTATGGGAGCAGCATCACCAGATCCCCTGCACTTCCTGCTTCCTGCTCTGAAACCATGTGATAGTCCCTCTTCCCTGTGTCTCCTCCACCTCATGGGCCCCCATAGCCTCTCCCCTTGCAGACCCACCCTGGCCCCTTCCCTGAAAAAGAGTGCTGTGGGCTGTGCTGTTCTCCCCACCGCTCTCCTACCCTTAAGTCATGCAAGTAGTTTTTCTGACCGCAGATTCAGAACCCCTAACTTTCTGATCAGTGATTTCTTCATATTTTGGGCTGTGCAGCACATAGAGAGGTGGTTGATGGCTCGTTTTAAAGGTTGCCTTTCATTTAAAATAAACTTGTTTGGAGACCACAGTTCCCCTTTAATAGGTAAAAGAATGAAAACAGAAATAATAATTTTTGAGGTAAAATAAGGCAGCAATCCAGCATTCACAAAGTTTTTTTTTTTTTTTTTTTAAACTTTTTTTTGCTACTGTTGTGTAGCAATTGTTCAAGGCTTACAGCATCAGCTGAAGGAGGATGGAGCTAATCTTTGCATACTCAGATGGTGGGTGGAAAGTGGGGTCGGACTAGCATAGGGGATATGGAGGCATGTGTATTGAAGTGTAAGAATAAATAACAGGTTCATAATCTAAAATGTATGTTTGCAAATGTGAGAAGCCTGGCTGACAAAATTGGAGATAATGGTGTTGAATAAAAAGTATGATGTAATAGTTATGATGTAATAGTTATAGCAGAAACGTTGGTTGAACAGTTCTCACCACTGGGCTGTAAATTTAGAAGGATACACTTTCTTTAGGCAGAAAAGAGAAAAAAGGAGGGGGAATATGTGTTTATTTAAAAAAAGAATTAAAGCCAAATTTAAAAGAAGAGATAACTGGCGACCCATAGCCTCTCCCCTTGCAGACCCACCCTGGCCCCTTCCCTGAAAAAGAGTGCTGTGGGCTGTGCTGTTCTCCCCACCGCTCTCCTACCCTTAAGTCATGCAAGTAGTTTTTCTGACCGCAGATTCAGAACCCCTAACTTTCTGATCAGTGATTTCTTCATATTTTGGGCTGTGCAGCACATAGAGAGGTGGTTGATGGCTCGTTTTAAAGGTTGCCTTTCATTTAAAATAAACTTGTTTGGAGACCACAGTTCCCCTTTAATAGGTAAAAGAATGAAAACAGAAATAATAATTTTTGAGGTAAAATAAGGCAGCAATCCAGCATTCACAAAGTTTTTTTTTTTTTTTTTAAACTTTTTTTTGCTACTGTTGTGTAGCAATTGTTCAAGGCTTACAGCATCAGCTGAAGGAGGATGGAGCTAATCTTTGCATACTCAGATGGTGGGTGGAAAGTGGGGTCGGACTAGCATAGGGGATATGGAGGCATGTGTATTGAAGTGTAAGAATAAATAACAGGTTCATAATCTAAAATGTATGTTTGCAAATGTGAGAAGCCTGGCTGACAAAATTGGAGATAATGGTGTTGAATAAAAAGTATGATGTAATAGTTATGATGTAATAGTTATAGCAGAAACGTTGGTTGAACAGTTCTCACCACTGGGCTGTAAATTTAGAAGGATACACTTTCTTTAGGCAGAAAAGAGAAAAAAGGAGGGGGAATATGTGTTTATTTAAAAAAAGAATTAAAGCCAAATTTAAAAGAAGAGATAACTGGCGATATGGATGTTAAAGTGGAGGCAATATGGGTGGAATTAGGCTACAGGAAAAGGGGTAATGTCATTGTTGGTGTCTACTATAAGACGCCAAATGCTAGCAGGTAGTGAGTCAGCTTCATATGCAGTTGTCAAGGGAGCACATTTATAAAGGTGAGAAAATAGCGCCCAAAAATTACCGCCGCACATCGCGGCCGTGAAAATAGCGATATCGCCGTATTTATAACGGGGAGCACCATCGCAGCGATGTGCATCGTGGCCGCGATGTCCTGCGGTAATTTTAAGTCCCTTCGCGGCGATACTGCACTTAGTGCAATGCGCTAAGTACAATATTGCGGAAGGGACTTAAAATCCCCTCCTGGCGCCTCTGCTAAGGGGGCAGGGCATGATTGGTTAATGTATAGCATGGGTCGGCGGCCTCAGCGGAGGTGGTGTCGCCGGGACTGGAAGAAAGAAGATGCCGCCCAAGGGCTCTTTTAAGAGCCGCTCATTGGGGGTCCCGGTTCGAGCTGCGGGACCCCTAAAGCCCCAAAAGGCCCTTCTCAGAGCCCCCGCTGGAGGGTGCCTCCACCCCACCCAGCGGGCCCTTCTCTTCCCCTCCCCCCCGGCGGCGGGGCAGGGGGCTTGGAGGGGCTGCTGGGGAGGGGCTGCACGGCGGGTGGTCGCGACCACCTGCTGCGGCCCCTTCCCATATGTTGGCCGCGAGCGGGGATGGGGTTGGGAGGGGCTGCTGGGAAGCGGCGGTGGAGCCAGGGGGATATCGGACGGTTTCGCCACCTTTGAGGTGGCGAAGTAAAACGCCCTATATTAGCCACGCGGAACAGTTACCGCCGCTTTATAAATAGAAGCGGCAGTAACTGTTATCATAGTCGCAGAAAGTTAACGCTTCGTTAACTTTTCGTGCCCAGTTTCCGACCATAAATCTCGGAAGCCGCGAAAATGGCGGGAAAAACGTCCGCAAACCTTTATAAATATGCCCCAACGGGCCTGCAAGTTTGGGGAGTGTACTCATTATGGGGGACTTTAATTACCGTGATTGGTGTTGTGGAACTGCCAACAAAAGAGAAAAGGGCGATGAGTTCCTGAATTTGCTGCAGGATAATGTTCTCTCACAAGTGGTGTGAAGTTCAGACTAGAAAAGAAGCTCTGTTGGATCTTGTAATATCTAACATTGTGGAGCGTATTATGATATAAATGTTACTGGAGGCTAAGGGAATAGTGACCATGAAATAGTGTCGTTTGGAGTACGTTATCAAAAGGAAAAGTGCGCTGGGTTGACAAAGACTTTTAATTTCGGGAAAGCAAATTTTCCCAGGTTTAAAAGAGCTCTTAGAATGTCAACTGGGATAAGGTATTATCAGGTAGAGGTAATGAAACAGAGTGGAACTGTGTTTAAGGGGATTTTAAGCCATTTCACATCTAAATTTCTGGATTGGAAAAAAGCTGATGTTATTCCAATATTCAAAAAGGGTAGTCGTTCTCAGCTGGTTAATTACAGGCCTGTAAGTTTAACTTCAGTGGTGGGAAACATACTGGAAAGTTTAATAAGGGAACATATTCTAGAGTATGTTTCAAGGACTGACATTATAAGTAGTAACCAGCAGGAATAGATCTTGTCAAACTAACTTGCTTGGCTTTTATGAGGAAGTAAGTAGAATTTTAGACTCTGGCATAGCAGTAGATGTAGTATACTTGGATTTTGCAAAGGCTTTTGATACAGTTCCCCATATGTGACTAATGTACAATATAAGGTCTGTTGGGCTGGGGAGACACATTTGTACATGGATAGAAAATTGGTTAATGAATAGGATGCAGAGAGTAGTTGTCAATGGGGCTTCATCATTATGGACAAAAGTGCTAAGTGGGGTGCCACAGGGTTCTGTGTTGTGGCCACTTCTATTTAATCTGTTTATTAATGATTTGGAAGTGGGTATTGTCAGCAAGGTTTCTGTGTTTGCTGACAACACAAAACTTTTCGACCATTAAAAACTTCAGAGGATGTGCAATCATTGCAGGGGGATCTAGATAGATTGTCATATTGGGCTGCTGAGTGGCAGATGAGATTCAATGTTAATAAATGTAAGGTGATTCATTTTGGACTTAAGAATCCCTGTGCTGCTTATACTATAAATGGCTCTGTGTTAAGTGAATCCCTGTTGGAAAGGGATGTTGGAGTTTTGGTGGATAATAAACTTAAAGGTAGCAAGCAGTACCAGCTGCAACAGCCAGAGCCAGTATGGTATTGTCTTGTATAAAGAGAGGTATGGATTCAAGGGAGAAAAATGTTATTCTCCCTCTTTACAAAGCATTGGTAAGGCCTCATTTGTAATATCCAGTGCAATTTTGGAATCCTGTGTACAAAAAGGACATCTTTGAAATGGAAAGGGTTCAGAGAGGGACAACTAAATTAATAAGGGGATTGGGGGAGCTTGAATACGAAGAGAGACTGGAAAAATTACAATTAGTACGCTGGAGAAAAGGCGCTTGCGTGGGGATATGATTAGTGTGCATAAATACTTTAACGGGCTATACAATAAACTATCTGGGGCATTGTTCACCAATAGGGTATGTCAGAGGACACATGGACATCCCTTAAGACTTGAAGAAAAAAGGTTTAGGTTTCAAGTTCGGAAAGGGTTTTTCACTGTGAGTATGGAAACTGTCTTCCAGTAGACGTTTTTATGGCAGGTTCATTGGCCAGTTAAAAAAAAAAAAACTGTGGATGAGTTTCTGCAAATGGTGCAAGTTACATGGTATTGATACATAAAGTAAAGTTGATGCAGGGAAATTTCCGATTGCCACTTGGAGTCAGGAAGGAATTTTTTCCCCCTTTAAATTGTTTGGTTTTTTGCCTTCCTCTGGATCAACAGTTAGGCAGGAAATGAGAGTATTGCTAGATGGGTTGGACTGGAAGAAACTATTTCTTTATTCAACCTGAAATACTTACTATATAAGGCTGGGTACACACGGAGGGACTTTATTTCCCGACCAATTGCGCAATACGAATGAGCGCTCGGCTGGGACAAATGTCCGTTGGTCGCGGCAAATTCGGGCGCCAGCGAATTGTGAACGATTGATGTGCATTCCACAGGTAACCGCACGATCGATCGGAATTTTCCGACATGCCGATCGATGTCAGTCACGGCCACTGCCCCACACCAGCCAATATTTTCGACCGAAAGTGCGTGAATCGGTCGGTCGCCCAAAAATATTGGCTGGTGTGTACCCAGCCTAGAAATAGATGGTGGACTAGCAGCCATACAAACATGGGACTTTTGACCTACAAAGGTTATTGATAGGAGCAATGCTCAACTGAATAAAACCTGGATTCTAGGAACCCCTTTAACAGTAGGTGGAAGTGCAACAAGGGAATAAATACAAATACTGAGCAATAATAGAAAAGAATCCCTATTATTGTGCAATAAGACATGTCAATTTATCAATAAAATCCCTTTAATTCATTCACAAAAAATATGGTAAAAGAGGACAAAACTAAAATAAATATATATATATATATATACAATATACCACACAACCCTCTTCCGTTAAGTAATCAATGGTAAATTCATGTACAGTAGGCTGAAAAAAGTGGCATTCTAAAGCGCATGGTGCTACACAATATATACTTAGCTGCCTTCCTGTATTGACAATTAACAGTCACCTCTTAGTTCAGTCAGCGTATCTGTCAATAGACTATATAACGGGAAACGAAGGTAGGCCGTTTGCGTGACATTGCATGACCATGAGGCAAATTACATCCTGCTCCAACAAGATAAACAGGAAGCAGTTAGTTTCTCATGACTTCTACAGCGGCCTAACAGTCGAGAAGCTAGCCTTTTCTCTGTTATTAAGTCCCCACATTCCGTAGTTGTGGTATATATACATTTATTTTGGCATGTTTTATTTATACAGATACAAAATAGAAGCCTAGTGCACACCCCATTGAATTTGCTTACATGTTTATTCCCTGGATGATGCTGCTTTTTAAAAGCCTGCCATTCTCTCTTGATAAATAAAAGCAATAGTTCAATAACTTGGCCAAATTGTTTGAAGCCCAGCTACCACTTAAAGGTTTGCTTTTTCAGTTGGGTCCTACAGTATGAGCTGAAAGTCCTTGCTGCACTGTGGCTAGCTTCCTTTGGGCTAACTCTCCTGTTATAAGTACTTTACTCACTGATCACATGACCTTAACTTGGGTGGAGTACACAATCCCAGAGGCTTGGTCAAACCCCCATTTTGACGCAAAAAATAGTACCCAGTTGAAAAAGCAAACCTTAAAGTGGTAGCTGTCTAAAATAATGGCCAAGTTATTGAACTAATTACTTTTATTTAAACAGAGAGAACGGCAGGCTTTTTAAAGCAGCATCAAGAGGGAATAAACAGGTAAGCAAATCGAATGGGGAGTGCACTCGGCTTCTATTTTTATGTGAATTCTATTAATTGGTCACTAGTTGCACTTATAAGGATGTATACAATCCCATCTTATAAATTTTGTATGTTTTATTTATGGCCATAAGCATATCTACTGTTTTGTCTCATCCTTTCCACATATTTTTTGTAAATGAATTGAAGGGATTTCATTGATAAAATCGACATGGTTTATAGAGTGTTAATAATTTCTAAGATTGTAACATTTGGAAAGTTTAAAGAGGAAGTTTATGTATACACGTAAGTTCCCCCCCAACCGTAATAGTTAGCCAAAAAAATGTACACTTACCTTATATGCAGCCCAATGTGTTGCTCTGTATAATATTATTTAATTATAGTGATGACCGTGTGTCATTTGCATTACCCAAAAATGTTTTGCTTTAATTTCTTTCCACCTTCTTGTCCATTAAATAATATGCATTTAGTATTAAATTGTGGTTGGTCTGCAATGTACAGAGACAGCTTAAACATTTCTTAATATAAATGAATAACAGTATTTATTTTCGTTTTTAGGAACTTAAGCTGCCAGAGAATTACACTGCATAAAAACCTATTTTTCCTTTGTATGCAACTCGATCATTACATCATATTCCTTATCAGCAGTGGCCAACAACCAGGCTTTAGTGGTACCAACCCAGTAAGTATTTATTTATTGAAAGATATTTAAAGATATTAAAAATACTTGTCTAGTCTGTCTGCTTGAAATATAGTTTATTAAAAGGAATGTCCAGACTAAAAATTATAACGCAACCACGTTTTTGTTTTGTTAAACCATCCAGCTGTCCCTCTGAAAGAAGCTGCCTCCTTGCTGTCAATCATGGCAGGGCTTCCATGCATGCTGCCTCGAAAGACATGCTTTGCAACAGGTGCTGCCATATTAACCAGTAAAGGCACATTTGATAAGGTAGCTCTAGTGTAGCAGTTTTCTATTTGCCTAGTAGAGAAAAAAATGATGGTGGTGTTATTGTTACTTTTGCAGCTAAAAAAAAGGATGTTAACATTTGAACAGCTCCAAATAAATATTTAGCAAGTACAGTACATTGGTTAGAAATTGACATAGCAAGCAATTTTGTTGTTATTTAATACAACACATTGTGGCCACTTGCCTTCAGACAGCCATAGTGCACATTTCCAGCTATTAAGTCCACCACCATCACTTCTTCAGCCAGCCCACAACTATTGCACTAGCCAGCCAGACTACCCATCCATCTACCAGTCAGTGAACCAGCAAATAATGCAACCTTGGGTCACTTGCTAGATAGCAAGTGAACCAACCAAGCCTCTTGTCGCACATGGGCCAGTGCTCAGCATTTTCTGGGAAAGTTTGTCTAATTGACCATGCATTAGATCACTGTAACATGCTTTCACTTCCCCATGCCCTACTGTATTTTAATGGGATGCCTTTTCATCCAATGCTTAATCAAAGACATTAGGCCTCCAATTAAAGGGCAATGTTAGGGCTGCTACTACAAAATAGAAGCTTGTTTTGTCTTCCTGAAGTGCAACTTGTGAAATTAGATACACTAAAGGGGCTATGGGAGCAGTCCTTAGGCAAAAATTACTAATGCAAATAACGAGGAGCTACTAATCTGATCAAACATTTTAACTAAGAAAGAAAAATATGGTTAGGAAGTGGGAGAGCTCAACTGCACATGCCAGAGTCCTCTAAGGGACAAGGAAGTAGCAGGCACGTATTACACACAGAGAGGGTCCTACTCTTTACTTTTTGGATTTGATCAGACCCTGCATGGCAACCATAAGTAGCTAAGGAGAAATGTAAGGATTTTTACACTTCACAATAGGGCCAGCAGTGGGGCAAATTTTAGTTTTGGGGGTGGACATTCTCTTTAATGTTTAAAACAGTTTATGGTTTGTCATTTAAAAAAAAAAATGTAGATTAGCTTAGGACACCAAGTTGGCATTTAGGGTTGCAGGGCCCCCTACATTATAATGTTTGGGGGTGCAGATACCCTTTAACTATAAATAAAGGATATTTGAAGTAAATGTTCAGAGTCCCTAAGGAAAATTGGTGTTCCTGTTTTAATATACCAGGAACCAGAACTCAATATATAGTGTTCAATATATCAGCATCATCCATCTTTTTCATATTTGCTTGACACATGGACATTTCATAGATTACTCATACACCACAGACATAGAAAAATGGTTCAATGCTGGAAGCTGTCACAAGAAACTTATTTCCAATACAGTACTTCTGCCATCTCCATGATTCCACACTGTTTGACACACTCTGCCTGCTGCATGAGCTCTATACAAGCTCAGACACACACACACACACACACACACACACACACACACACACAGACCGTGACGTCAGTTTGCAACCAGGAGCAGACTTTCCTCTGAAAAGTAAGTGAATGAACATTGCAGTGGCAATAATGTTTGTGTGACAACATTTAGAAATTAAACTAGCCATTGTAGGGTGAGAAATTTATAGTGAAAAAAATTGATTTTAGTTATTAACATACCCTTTAAACTAAAACAGAGAAAAGATGTATGAAACAAATACTGCACATGAAAATATGTATTAATGCAATAACCTAAACTTTTAACATTTTGGCTTTTGATTTAGTGTTCAATTTGTCCAGGATTTGTATATTTTTCTCTTAAAGGACATCTGTAGTAGGAAAATGAACTTTTTTTTTTTTTTCCATGTGTTCTATAATTCCCCCCAACTCCCAGAGTGTCTTTCCTTTCTTCAATTTCCCTCTGTGTCCTGAGATACACAAATTAGAAGAATACGTGATTGCATTCCTCTACGCACTTATAATGTCAGTCAAATCCCTGTGACATGACCCTCTTCCCTGCTCAAGTCCCTCCCTCCTCCCTGCTCTGTTACAAGCATAGAGATAAAAGCATTAGCAGGGGGAGAGAGGAAGTTTTGATGGCAGAGATAAGGCTGCACTTGACCCCGTATCTTGATACCTTTCACTGATTAATGATGGGTCACAATGAGAGAGAGATTATTTTGTAGCAGTAAATTGTGCTGTTCTCCCTTCTCTTCCGTGTCTCCAGGACAGCTTGCTTTCTATTGGCCGCTGTGGTGGGTATATTTTTTAGGATGTTGAACTTTTAACTCCTTCTGCACATGATAAGTTGTCGGGCTGCCGAAGTTAAGACATAGAGGAGGTAACAGAGGGGAGGGGGAAGGAGGAAGTGCTGCAGAGAGATCTGACACCAATGAAAAACAGAGTCACTGACAAAGGGTAGGAGAAAGGCAGTACGAGGACATGAATTTAATTTGCAATGGGGCAAATTGTGTTTTTCACTATAGATGCATTTTAAAGAGGAATTTGGTGAGAAAAACTGAAATGAAATTGGACTGGTTATTTAGTCCTTACCTTTCACAGTGTGTGTGCTCTCCAGAAAGTGCCTTAAAGCATGTAGGGAATCCAGTGATCTAAAAAGAAGGTAGCTCCAAAACCTCTCCTGGGTCCTAATTTCCTCCCGAAGTCGTCGGCGGGGACTTCACAACAGGTTCCACTCGGCCGTGTCTCTCTCGGGTCACGTGGTCACTCGCAATCTCAGGTACTTCAATCTTGATAAAAACACTCCTTTATTCCAACATATTAAAAAGATAAGCGCTCCAAGAGGAAATAGTTGGAATGTCTGACGCGTTTCGGGTCAGGTGACCCTTACTCCAGGTGTCCATCACTACTTTAAAAAAGACAACTTCAGCCAATCAGAACATAAATACATATTAACCCCTGCTAAACCTAAGAAGAGATACTGTTACCAAAAATTAAAGTGCATACAACCTAGATATATATCACAATATACAGATCTTGTTAACAATTATCCAAAAATCTTTTTAGAAAATATAGCGACATACTTAAAGCATATTTATCCATTAGAGGAAGAATAGATACTCAAATTCTCCATCTTAACCCTATACATAAGTAAGTATAAAAAACTAAATCAATCGATCACACCTTAAAGGGAATTTGGTAAAAAGATCCCCTAAATTGTATATTTTATCCAGTTAAGAAAAAGTTAAGATACCAGAACTTTTCATTTTTAACTAAACACAAACAAATATAGGGATTTGCAAACCTCAGCTCCAGGAGATATAGATTATACTATGAAACTAATGCCCCCCGGAAATGTTCCAGTTGGGTCCCCTCCACCTCCTCTGCAAATCCCACGAACCTCAAATTTTGTCTCCTGGAGCGATTTTCCAAATTCTCCAGCCTTTCTTTATGGGTAGCAATTTGTTATTTCAGTTCAGTAACATCACCTGCTACAGGCAGTAGGTCTGTCACGATCAAAATCTGCTTGTGACTTTATGAATTGCCTGCATGAACTTCCTCCTTTCCACCAGCAGATGTCATTGTTTTCCTCCGAGATATCACGTCTGGAACTTCTACCTGCCCACCAGCAGAGGGCTCTCTACCTTAAGAACTGTGTGTATTACAGACTATTGCTGGGAGGAGATTTGTCACCTGACCTTCCTATGTCTGCATTTATGGCCAGCATGAACAGTGCTTCAGTGCTAGTTCATTGTACTTACGTTTCCTGTGTCCTAGCCCTTCTAGCCGGAGTTAGCAGTCCTTGTATTAGAGTCCTGTATCCTGTTTCTGGTTGCCCTCCTGTGTTTTGACCTGTGGTCCTTGTGTCTATTCTCTGCCTAGCGATTCTTGTATTATTTTATATCCCGGTTTATATTTTCCCTGTTCTTCTACCCGTTTGCCTGCTGCCTCTTGTTTTGCGTATTATTGGTTTTTGTTATTTTTTATCTTCCTGGGTTTTGGGTCTGTGTGCACACATTTGTATATACACTGGATTACTCTGCATTGATATCTTATGCAGAGTAGGCTAATTGTATGTACTACAGACTGCAGGTGTATGCTCATTGAATACACTTGCCTGCAGGGACATTGTCTTGCATTACCTTTTTGTATGTATGCATGTTGTAGTGCATGAGGTTAATGTCTACAACTGCTTCATTATCATTTATATTCCTTGCAATTGTTAATAAATTGCCTTGTTCATTTATTCCTGGCTTGGTCGCTCAGTTTTTCCCCATAAGTGACATTTCCTGCATTATTGCACATCTTGTGCATTGCCCATGTTGGTTCAGGTGCAATGCATAAATGCAATCCTAACAAGGTCGTCTTCCAGGTAGGAGATATGTTCCTCCGTCCCTGTGACTCTTTGGCAAAGTTTATTCACATTGTGTCGAAGCAACCCCACGTTGATTTTGACCTCTTCCAGTAAGACAGTAAGTGAAGATTTCGTATCTGTAATTGCCTGGTGTAATTGGGTCATTGTGGGCTTGATGATTGCTGATTGTGTAACAGGTGCCTGCTGGGTAGCTTGGGCGGTTGAGCTACATGTGGTCTGCGAGGCAGATGGAGGTAGTGCTGAGGAGGCCGCAGGTTCAGTGTTAGTCTCTCCGTTTTTTTCCCGGTGTATGAACTAGCTCAATTTTTCGGCTGCCATCTGTCTCTGCTTGTCTTTATTATTATTTCTGGGCATAATTAGTCCAGTGATATTTTCTGGGCTTTAAGTAAAGTTTAAGGATAATCAGTGTGCGGAGCTCAAGTGCGACCGTTCACAGTGCCATCTTGGCCACGCCCCCCAAATCCTCCATTTTAACCTTTAAACTTAGGTAAGTATAAAAACCTCAATCAATTGATCAAGGGAGATGTCAGGTTATATTCTACAGCTAAACTCCCATCTAGGGTTTAATCACACCTTAAAGAGCATGTCCACCCGAATTTTTTTTTTTTTATATTGTAATCCCCATGGGCTCCCAGCCCCAACCGCATAATTTATTTTTTTTAAAAAGCCCCCCAAACTCTACTTACCTCCCCTCTTTCCTCCGCCGCGCTCCCGGCCCTCTGCTTGCTAGAAAATGCAAGCAGAGGGGCGGGACCGGCAGCCGCGTCTTTGATTGGCTGAGCGGCAGCCAATCACGGACGCGGCTGCCGGCAGCTCACTTCGCCGGAGGAAAGAGGAGAGGTAAGTAAAGTTTGGGGAGCTTTCTAAAGGTAAAAATATTGCGGTTGGGGCTGGGAGCCCTTGGGGAATATACTATATAAATCATTTTATGCTAGGGGGAGGGAATCGAGAGAGGGAGGGAGAGGGAGGGAGAGGGAGGGGGGAGAAGAGCTGCAGTACGCATGGCAAAAATCTACCTGAGGCCAGGAAGCAGGCAGTGTCCTATATGGACCTGCTAGCCTCCTGGTGGGCAGTTTTTGGGACTTTGGGGGGGCACTACCGGAGAACCCTATGGAGCTGGGATGTGAGGTAAGGATTAAACTACACTACATGGTGGGGCCAGTAGTTGGGGGGATTATAGTTTTGGGGGTGGACATGCCCTTTAAAGGGAATTTGGTATAAAGATCACCCTAAATTGTATATTTTATCCAGTTAAGAAAAAATGAAGATACCAGATTTGCAAACCTCAGCTCCAGGAGATAATAGATTATGCTATGCAACTAATGTCCCACCTAGAGTTTAAGCCTTGTGGTAATCTCATTTCTAATATCATTATCCAATAGGCTTCTCTTTTATTTAGACGCATCAAAATATCCCCTCCTGATCCCACATCTAACTTTCTCAATAATCTTGTTACATTTTAAAATGCTTTCTGACAGGGGATCTGACATCTTGTTTAGACATGGCATTGAGATGTTCTCGGACTCTTTCCTGTAAGTGTCGGATGGTCCTACCCACACACTGTTTAAAGCAGCTTGTACAGGTGATTAAATAAACAACATTGCTGGTATCACAGTTTACATATCCTGAAATATTATACTCCCTTTCTGTTACTGAAGACCTAAATGTGTCGCCAACTACTATTCTTTTGCATGTTTTGCAGATGGCTTTACCACATCTGTAGTTACCTTTCCATGACAACCATGTACCCTCCTTTTTGTTTCTCTCTCTATCGTTCCAACAGAGGCTGGGTGACAGGATACTACATAGACATTTTGATCTTATTGTCACCATTTTTACTCCATCTGCTAGAATCTGTTTCAAACACGGTTCCATTTTTAGGACCGGCAAATGTCTGTACAAGATGTTTTTAATGACTTATCATACTTATTTTATTTTCTGTTCCAATAATCTTGTTGTTAGCTCACTAGACGCTCTATCAAACAAATCATTTGTGGATCAGTTCCTATGGAGTCATATAAACTGTCCATAGGGAATGCTCCTGATTGTTTGTTTTGGATGACAACTATCTGCTAGCAGTATTGTTTTTTGTTACTGGTTTCCTGTAGACATCTGTCACTGCAGTCCCTATAGTAGAATCTCCTTTAGTTTCAAATCCAAATAAAAAACACTTTTTAAAATCAAATACTGCAGTAAATACCAGATTTAAGTCATTTGAGTTTACATATGCGACAAAGTCATTGATTGATTCCTCACTTTCCTTCTAAATGAACAACAGGTCATCAATATACCTTCCGTACCAATGATACAGTCCCTGAATGGGTTACTATCTCCAAAGATGCGGTAACCTTCCCACCAACCCATAAACAGATTAGCAAATGAGGGAGCGAAGGACACACCCATCGCAGTGCCGCATCTCTGGAGATAGTAACTACCATCAAACAAAAAATAATTATGCATCAATAGGTATTCAATCACTTTAAAACACTTCCAGCAGCTGAAATCGCTTACTCTCATTTACAACTGTGCTGCCTTCCCTTAGATATCACACAGCAAAGATGAGTGCTAAAAGCCCGCCTCCAAGAGGGCCCAGGGACAAGATTAACATATCACTTGTCATTGGCTGGTGGGAATGTCTGTTACAACCTCTCTCTTCCTCCTCTGCCAGTCAAACAAACTTGAACTGTTCGGTTGCTAGGATACAGCCTACATAATCAAGCTGATCAAGGGTGGGAGCAGTGTTTTCTCGCATGCTAGCTTTGAGTGACAGTTACAGGCAGACAGAATTGTTACGCCCCCTTCACAGCATGGCTAATTGAAGGCAGAGAGAAGCTCGAAATTAGGAACAAAAATGTATGGAGAGGGCTGCATACTATTACTCTTTTGAAAGCATTTTTTAAAAATGCAGTGAGGCAATACAGTTATCCTTTAAAGAATGCAAGAACGGTAATGTTACACGATGTAACGTGCAGATTATTGAGAGTTTTTTGATGCTTCTAAATAAAAGAGAAGCCTATTGGATAATGAAATTAGAAATGAGATTACCACAAGTATTAGACTCTAGGTGGGACATTAGTTGCATAGTATAATCTATTATCCTCTGAAGCTGAGGTTTGCAAAAAATGACAAGTATCTTCACTTTTTCTTAACTGGATAAAATATACAATTTAGGGTGATCTATATATCAATTTCCCTTTAAGGTGTGATTAAAACATAGATGGGAGTTTAGCTGTAGAATATAACCTGACATCTTCCTTGATCGATTGATTGAGGTTTTTATACTTACCTAAGTTTGAAGGTTACAGACTTCCGGGGGCGGGGCGCCAAGAGCGGCCGCATTTTAGAGAGGCTCCACACACTCGAGCCAAAAAAAAGAGAAAACAGCCCTAACTTAACCAACAATAGGGGTTAAAAAACATCATACCCCAACCGACAACCATCAGAGTCACCAGCGGCTGCAACCTCTTCACATCCCCTGAAGTCGGGCCGGACTGGCGGGAACAACCCACCGACGCCCGCTCACCGGCTGGAACCCACCGGTCCACAAACCCACCACCCACACCGGCTCCCATCGCCCCGACGCACACGGAGGCCGGAGCCTAGATATCAAAGACGAGACAACACGCCCGGGAAGTCTACCAAAAGACCGCAAAGACACCACACAGTCAGAATCGGCTCCGGGCCCGGAGGCCTCAGCAACAACTATGTCGGCAGGGACGGGACACTAAGGGGGGGAGCCGCGCGTGAGACACCGCACACACAAAGACATTCCCTAATACCCCCGCTTGCTGGGACGGGGAGCTCAGGCAAGTACACAAAAAACCACATACATTCACAACCCATGTCCGACACATAAACTAATCTGTGTTAACCCAGGTTAAAATGGTCTCCTGGAACGTAGACGGGCTAAATACTCCAGTCAAACGCAATAGAGTCCTCACCCACTTAAAGAGATTACATTCACATATAGCCCTGCTCCAGGAGACACACTGGAAACAATCCGAAGAAGGCTTTCTAAAGGCACCATGGATATCACACTGCATATCAGCTTCACACACATCAAAATCCAAAGGAGTAGCTATATTAATACACAAAGACCTACAGGCAACAATAATAGACACAATAAAAGACCCCGGGGGCAGATTCCTGATCTTAGATTTAGAAATAAAGAACACAATATATACCATAGTCAACATTTATGCTCCAAACGGGAACAACACGGAATTCTACTCTGATCTTTTGAGACGGCTGCTGGCCAAACCACACCGCCAAACCTTCATTGGAGGAGACTTCAACACAATCCTGAACAACACCATAGACAGATCAGGCCCTAGACTAACTCCAACCATCACACCCCCTCCTCTCCTGGAAATAATCACACAACTAAGTCTCTGCGACCCCTGGAGGCTACAACACCTAACAACTAAACAATATAGCTTCTACTCTTACCCCCATCACTCACATTCACGCATTGATAACATCCTAATATCCAACGACCTATTCCCTCATATATTAAACACATTCATAAACAACATAATAATATCAGACCACGCACCGGTCGAACTGTCAATAAACCTGAACACGCAAACTACAAGACCAAATCACTGGAGATTTCCAGCCTACCTTTACAATTTAGAAGACTTCAAAATGTTTATGACCACTCAATGGCAAAACTATGTAGATGACAATATAAACCACACCGAAAACCCGGCTCTTTTCTGGCAGGCCTCCAAAGCAGTGATGAGAGGCCATATAATAGCATATGTTTCACACAAGAAAAAAGCTCACTGGGAAAAATACTCCCAACTTGACCGTGACCTTTCGGGAGGCGTGCAGCCAATATATCAATGACCCCACAGAAGCAAACAAAGAACGCTATATATCAACAAAAAACCTACTAGACACATACCTCCTAGGTCAAGCACGCTGGTCAGTGGATGCTAGAAGAAACAAATATCATAGATGGGGAAACCGAACTGGCACACTACTAGCTAGACTGACTAAACCGCAACGCTCTCGTTGCTCTATACTAAAGATACTGGACACTAACACAAATCAAACTATAACTACCCAACCAGAATTACAACAACACTTTCTACAATACTACCAAACCCTATACACATCACATACAACCACATCTGAAGATGCTGACAACTACCTAAAATTATGCTCCCTCCCCCAACTAACATCAGAACAACAAGAATCGCTAAATCGCCCAATAACCCAACAAGAAATCTCCAAAGTTATCAAAACACTCCATAATACCAAAACCCCCGGCCCCGACGGCCTCCCCGCAGAATATTACAAACTACTAAACCCTCACATACTAACCGCCCTCACGGACCTATATAACAATATACTCAACCAAGACACTCATATCCAAAACTTTAACGACTCCCAAACCATTTTACTCCTCAAACCAAACAAAGACCCACTATTGGTACAATCCTATAGGCCAATATCACTATTAAACCAGGACTATAAAATCCTGACAAAGATGATGGCAAATAGGCTTAGTCACATAATGCCAGAACTAATCACAGACTCACAACTAGGATTCACCAAAGGTAGAAACACCACCAAAGCCGTCCGCACGGCTATAGCGGCCATATCAGCCTACCCCACCAAAGCTCACCCCCAGGAGATCCTCCTGAGCCTGGACGCCGACAAGGCCTTCGACAGAGTATCCTGGGAATTCCTACACAAAATCCTTACTACACGAAAATTCGGATCCAATTTCATCAGACTAATTACATTTCTCCACAAAAATACGAATACCTCCCTACTAATCAACAACACCAACTCCCACACATTTCAAACCCACAGAGGGACGAGACAAGGATGCCCACTCTCCCCCCTATTATTCAATCTCAGCATAGACCCACTACTTAGAACCATATCCAATAATAAACACATTACAGGCATCAAAATAGGCAAAGAGACCTTAAAACTCTCAGCATATGCTGATGATATCCTCTTATTCATATCCATACCAGCTATAATGAACGATCTGACCCAGTTCGGGAAATTATCGGGACTGCAAATCAACTATAACAAATCAGAGGCACTCCTTCTGGGAACAAACGACCCCCCAAATTGGTCAAAGAACTTCCCATTCAAATGGGCCAACACAACCATCACATACTTAGGGATCCGCCTACCCAAACAAACCGAACAGATATACTCAGAAAATATCCCCCTTTTCCTAACCCAAATGACAAACACACTTACAGCATGGGCAAAATTCCCTCTATCTTTCACAGGACGAGTCAATCTTATAAAGATGATATTGTTCCCTAAATTACTCTACCTACTACAAACCCTACCGATATTCCTAACTCAAAAAGACTTAAAGTATATAAATTCCACCTTCCGCAGATATATATGGCACAGCAAGCCCTCACGAATCAATTTCAACACACTCATGCTACCAAAAAACAAAGGAGGCATTGGCTTCCCAAACATTGAACTATACAATACGGCCTCCCACCTTAGAATAGTTAGGGACTGGCTGCACGCCTCCTCAGGCTACACCCACACCACCCTAGACCAACAACTGTGTGATTCTCAATCCCTGTCCTCGATGTTACATACTCGCTACACAGATCTGCCAGAGAGGACCAGGGACAACCCTCTTCTGATGTCGGGATGGAAAGCCTGGAATAAAGCCCGCCCAAAGATGGGCCTAAAACAATCTCACTCACTATGGCTACCATTCACAAACCATCCAAATTTCCAGAAGGGGAGGGCACACACAATATTCTACAGATGGCACACTGAGGGAATAAAAACAATTCGAGAACTAATAGACATAAATACCAGACACCCACTATCCTTTTCACAAGCAAAACTCAAATTCCCTATCATAGGACCGAACTTTTTCCACTACTTACAGGCCAGCAGCTACGTCTCAAAATCAATTTCCCAATTAAGAGAAATAGACTGGAACAACCCACTAGATACACTCCTCCACTCCCCAGAACAAAGTCTAAACTCCCTATCCAACTACCACAAACTCCTACAACACCACACAAACACCCAAACCACCCACCAAAAGATAAATCAATGGAAGCAAAACATACCCACACTAACAGAAAACACCACACAAGAAATTATAAGCCTACACACAAAATACCTCCCAGCAGTCTCATACCACGAAATGACTTTAAAACTACTACACAGAGGCTATATTTCACCATACAAACTGGGGAAGATCAGGGGTCTGCCTCAAACTTGTTGCCCAAAATGCAAAGACCCCAAACCAGATTTCTTCCATTGCATGTGGTCTTGTCCAGTTGTCCAAGACTTTTGGAATCAAGTAGCAACATTCTCCACACAACACTTAATAAACTACGTCCCTCTAACACCACTCTGGGCAATTTTTGGACATGCAAATACACAAACCTCTCGTATTACACTAGGAGCACAAAAATTGCTCCTTATCATATCAGCCGCAGCCAGAAAAACCATTTTCCAACAATGGATAACACCCACCCCACCATCCATAAAACTATTCAAAACTAAACTATCATTTCTATTCCGTATGGACTGGGTGGAAGCAACACTAGACAAGGAAAACAAAGTTAAACAATTCTTCAAGCTCTGGGAGAGCTTTATTGACATTCTACCAATACATATCAAACAACACATCCACAACCACTTCCATGTAACAGTGTGGTATACAGAACAAACCTTGGGTCACAACCCTCCAATTTCCCTACTATAGCCATATATATATGTCAGCACGCGCGCTACTCCCCCCCCCCCTCAACCTTCATCTATGCCAGGATATCCACACCAAATCCCTGACGACTGGTTACTGACAAGTATCGCTATTATAGTTAGAATAAGATTTAGGTATTAGTTAAGTATATTAATGTTATAGCCCCGCAACTTAATTGCGGCAGGCTATCCCAGTTGATAATAAAATGTTAAAACAAAGTTCAGAGACAGGGCTTAATGATATTTTCAGAAAGTAGATGCTATGCCAAATGTGAATTTATAGGTGAACTATCTTTATAACCTACAAACAGATACCACCCGGAAGACTACAGAGACACAGAAAACGCAAGAATTTACTGTAATGTCTTTATAAATGCCACCTAATCGACAATGTGTTTTGATATTTTTCTAATTTTCTTTATTCTGTAAAGCCTCATCTCTGATTCAATAAAAAACATTTATAAAAAAAAAAAAAAAGTTTGAAGGTTACAATGGAGAATTTGTGGGGCGTGGCCAAGATGGCACTGTGAACGGTTGCACTTGAGCTCTGCACACTGATTATCCTTAAACTTTACTTAAAGCCCAAAAAATATCACTGGACTAACTAATTATGCCCAGAAATAAGGATAAAGACAAGCAGAGACAGATGGCAGCTGAAAAATTGAGCCAGTTCATACACCAGGAAAAAAATGGAGAAACTAACACTGAACCTGCGGCCTCCTCAGCACTACCTCCATCTGCCTCGCAGACCACATGTAGCTCAACCGCCCAATCTACTCAGCAGGCACCTGTTACATAATCAGCAATCATCAAGCTCACAATAACCCAATTACTCCAATTAACCCAATTACAGATACAAAATCCTCACTTACTGTCTTACTGGAAGAGGTCAAAATCGACGTGGGGTTGCTTCGACACAATGTGAATAAACTTCGCCAAATAGTAACATGGACGGAGGAACATATCTCCCAGCAGGAAGATGACCTACCGCCTGTAGTGGGTGATGTTACTGAACTGAAACAACAAATTGCTAACCATAAAGAAAGGCTGGAAGATTTGGAAAATCGCTCCAGAAGACAAAATTTGAGTTTCGTGGGATTTGCAGAGGAGGTAGAGGGGACTCAACCAGAACATTTCCTGGAGGCCTGACTGGTGGCACAATTCGGGTGGGAAAACCTCAGCTTGGCTTTCACTGTCAAAAGGGCCCATAGAGTCTCAGGGAGGAACACTCCTCACCCCCCCCCCCCCGGGTGCCAGGGCGAGGCCCCTTATAGCACGCCTGCTTAATTACAGAGATATCATCTTGCGGCTGGCCAGAACAACTACCACTGAAGCACGACAATACAACTATTATGATATTTTTGGATTTTTCCCCCACCCTACAAAAAGGTAGGGCCACGTTCCTGGCAGTTAAACAGCAACTTTGGGAGATGGGTATAAGTTATGCCATGGAAGACCGGGGAAATGGAAGACAAGCTCCGACCCCCTTAAGAATCCCTACAAGGAAATGCAGACAATCAAGGACTCTACAAATGGTTGATCGCTGGATGGCCCCTGTTGAACCCTTCAGATGACCTATTGGATTACAAATATATATGGTATTGCCTTTACATCAAACAACAGACCAGTAAGATACATTCTGTCTTTATTGGGCCCGACCCGCCACCCACTTTATTGGGCCCGACAGCAGTTACTGTAACATCCGGTGGTAGGTACTAAAAACTATAGGTATGCGCTCCCAACACTGCCCATACCTATTTGGAACCTATAACGGGCGATTTAACCAAGTGCTTAACAACTACACAGGTTTAATACCCCCGTCACCAGAACTGTGAAATGATTGTTGAACTATACCAATAGCCTGTGTCACTTTTCTTATTTAAATGGGCATGTCCACCCCCAAAACTGAAATTTAACCCCATACTGGCCACATTCTGTAGTTTAAAAAAATTCTTACCTAACATTTCTACTCCAAATGGTTCTCCTTCAGTGACTGTTCAAAGTCCTGGAAACTGCAGTGTAGAAGCTGTCAGTGAGTCATCTGGCGCCTCTCTCTCCACTCCCCCCCCCCCTCCCGAAAGATTAAATTGTCCGACCATCTACATATTACTGTTTGGGTCTCAGACGGACATTGCAGATGCTTACCTGGATGATGCTTATTACCAAACAGATCTCCTCTAGAAGACACTAACTACTACCACCCTCAAATGGGCGAAACCTGATATATATATATGTGATGTTTGCATAATTATATATAAATAGATAACTGTTGCCTGTATAATATCACAGACAACAACAATTGCTATCTAGGCATTAATCGTATTATACTATCTTATATTTGAATATCTATATTTTATTGGCAAATCAAGCTGTCAGGTTCATTGGTCAATTTCAAAAGAAAAAGCTGGATGAGTTTCTGAAAACAAGGAATGTTGCAAGTTACTGGTATTGATTCATAAAGTATAGTTTATCCAGGGAAATTTCCGATTGCCATTGAATTTTTTCCCCTTCATAAATTTGGTGTTTTTTTTTTGCCTTGCTCTGGATCAACAGTTAGGCAGGAAATGAGGATATTAATAGATGGGTTGGACTGGATGGACATATATGTCTTTATTCAACCTTAAATACTATACTATACTATACTAGAAATAATAAATAAAGCTAGCAAAATATATTAAGAATGTTAAATATGTGAATATTGAAATGTATATGGATAAAGTCTAAAACTACTGGATATGCTTATTGTTTAATATGCTTCTTATATGCTTACCCCAAAATGGACAAAAAAATGGGCACACCCGGCTGAGTTCACTCTACCCCTCACCCCCCTCTTCTTATTAGGCCCTGTATTCTCCTTACTGTTTAAGTAAATGTTTACATATACTAGGATATCTAATTGAAATCTAACTCATACAGATCGCTGCCATGCCATGCAGTATGGAAAATATACAGAATTATATGAACATAGTTCATGTGCACACTAATCCGTGATGAGTAAGTAAGACTAGGGGGGCACGTGATGATATAAACATGCAAGGTGTGATAAAAACACAATTATACCTACTATGCTTCTGATTGCCCAAAACCCCTAATACTCTCTTCTAATCACCGATCTACAATTTATCTCTCATTAGATACAAAATATATGCATCTTACCTGCAAAATACAGCAAAAGGGAGGTACTGCTCCTTTGCAAGATATAGGGGACAGCACTCCTGCACACTATACCAATAAAACATGGTTAGATATATGGAAAATACGTGTATGAACTAGAGATGTCCGAACTTTGCAAAATCCGGTCCGCTCAAGGATCCGCGAATTTTCGAAAAAATTCGAAAATTCAAAAATCCGCGAGCGGACCCATTAAAACCTATTAAAATGAAAGTTCGGCAAAATCCGTTCTTCGAAAATATGAGGATTCCTTTCGAAAATACTAGGAATCTTCAAAAATACGGACCTGAAAATGTGGCTTGATCCATCCAAAAATGTGAAAAATCCGCAAAATTTTTAATTTACGCGGATTTCTCGTATTTTCCCGTATTTTCGAAAATATGAGAAATCTTCATAATTTTGAAAATTTTCGAAAACGCGGTTCGGAAAAGTTCGGAAGGCGGAAAATCTGCGATATCCGCCATTCGCGAAGGAAGTAAATCCGCCGCGGATCCGGGTTCGGATCCACGAACTGTGCCATCACTAGTATGAACATATTTTACAATTCCACCTAAATGAAGATAATTTAGATACCCAGGAAATAGACTACCTAATCAGATCACCTATATATAATAACTTGCAAAAGTGTGCCCGTTGGTGCACAGTGGGAAATATGTGGGTGTATGTTTAGCTATATGTACAAAAAATTTGTACAAAAAAATAAAGGCAAGATGTTAAAAATAAAAGAAATTCTATGAAATCCTGGTTCTATTAGTATCACATCCCCTAAATGAATATTTTACACAATATACATAGGCAGAAGGGAACCTATTGGGTTTACCCTGATAGGTATTAGAGGGGATATATATACACACATCTTTTAGCTTGTACTGTAAAAATACATGTTAAATATACATTAAGTGCAGCCTAACATCTAAATAAGACAGACATTATCCATCTTATATTTGTTGTATAACACTATCACATTTTTCTGTTGTGTTTATTGATTTGTTTTGATAAATCTATACAGGAATATATTTAAATGCAGGGTTTTGAGAGATAAAATCCGTACCACCAGTGGACTTCGAAAATGGTCTGGGGAAAACGTACATACATCAAGAATTTAAAAAAAAAAAAAAAATTCTAAATCGGTACCTTTAGGGAACAAGTGTAAAAAAATTAGGTCCTCTCCTGCATGGCTTAATGTTTAGGTAAAAAGGGAAATGGAAAAAAAGAAAAAGACTTTTGAAATTTTGAAAACAGAGGGAACAGAACAGGCTTACAGGGAGTACAAAAACTGTAATAAAGAGTGCTTGTGAAGGTTCTCATTCATCCAGGTCATGGTATATCTGTTGTATTCAATTAGATCAACTGGACTTGAAATGTAGTTCTTGAAGACGTTTCGCTAGTCATCCGACTGGCTTCTCAATTCAGAATGACTTGTACAAGAATCTGTGGCAATTATGTACCCTGGAAAATCCCAATTAGCATATCACAGCCAGGTGTTAAGGGTGTGATTAGATAGGGGCTAAGAGGTGTTATAGGAACGCCCAGAGTAAGGTGTTAAAACAGCATTGTACATGGCAGAAAACCAACACACACAGATCAGTATTTGATGTTTGACTCCCACCACCCTTTAGATCAGAAGCTGGGGGTCATCAGAACCCTGCAACACAGAGCCGAGAACATCCCCACTAGCACAGAGGCGAAGGCTAAAGAAAGAAACATCTCAGAGGAGCCCTTAAAACTTGTGGATATCCAGACTGGGCCTGTCAAAAGAAGTAGAAGGAAAGAAAAGAACACGAATACCAACAGTGAAGGGAAAAGCAAGACAGGAGGAAGAACATGGTCATCCCATATGTAGCAGGGGTCTCCGAGAAATTAGAAGAATTTTCAAAAAACATCGTATCCTGTCTGCTTTAAAACCGAACAACACACTGAGGCAGCGCAATTGGTAATCCGAAAGACCCAATACCAAAACACAAAAAAGCGAATCATATATGCAGTGCAGTGCAGTGAAGAATGCTCTGATTTGTATGTGGGGGAGACCAAACAGCAACTGCATCAACGTATAGCCCAGCACAGAAGAGCCAATTCCTCGGGTCAGGACTCAGCCGTGTATCTGCATCTTAAGGATAAAGGACTACCTTTGAAGATTGTTGTTAACATACTGGCGAAGGAACGTGACTGGTTCAAGAGAGGTGTTAAGGAGGCCATTTATGTGAAAATAAAGAAACCAAGCCTAAATAGAGGTGGGGGGGTTCGACACCAACTGTCTGCCATGTACAATGCTGTTTTAACACCTTACTCTGGGCGTTCCTATAACACTCTTAGCACCTATCTAATCACACCCTTAACACCTGGCTGTGATATGTAATTGGGATTTTCCAGGGTACATAATTGCCACAGATTCTTGTACAAGTCATTCTGAATTGAGAAAGCCAGTCGGATGACTAGCGAAACGTCTTCAAGAACTACATTTCAAGTCCAGTTGATCTAATTGAATACAACAGATATGTAATAAAGAGTGTAAGAAAGCAATTAAACTAGCTAAAATAGAAAATGAAATACGGATTGCCGAACAAAGCAAGTCCAACCCCAAAATGTTTTTTAAGTATATAATGGTAAAAAGATGAGGACCATTAAATGTGGGACCATTAAATAAAGGGGCTGAGGTGGATGTGAATAAAGCGCCAGGACCAGATGAATTGCATCTCGGATTTTAAAAGAGCTTAGTTCAGTTCTATCTAGACCACTGTTTCATCTTTCCGATCGCTTTGGTCTGGGGATGTGCCGCTGGATTGGAAAAAAGCCAAATAATACTAATATTCAAAAAAGGTAGTCGTTACAGCCTGGTAACTATAGACCGTAAGCCTAACATCGTGGTAGGGAAGGCTGCAAACTTTGTTACGGGATCAATCCTTGACTTTGTCTCCAGAGCTCATCTTTTATTAGTAGTCAGCATGGATTTATGAGAAATAGATCATGCCAGACAAATTTAATTGGTTTTTATGAAGAAGCGAGTAAGAGAGTAGAAGTTAGATTCAGGCACAGCAGTGGATGTGGTATATTTGGATTTTGCGAAAGCTTTTGTACTGTGCACATAGGCAACTAATGTATAAACTGAGGACTGTTGGCCTTGAAGAAAAAAATTTGTTCATGGATAGAGAACTGGTTATTGGATCGCAAACAGAGAGTGGTGGTAAATGGAGCTACATCTACCTATATACTCGAGTATAAACCGAGGTTTTCAGGGTTTTTCAGAAAATCTACCTCGGTTATATACTCGAGTCAATCTCCTCCTACTGTCCGCCGGCCGCGCGATCCGCAACCTCGGTGCGCATCCGGATGATGTCAATACCGGCGCCTCTCACTTTGCGGCGCCAAGTAGTGACATCATCCGGATGCGCACCTAGGATGCGGAGCGAGGAGCGAGCGGCCGCGGACAAGGTAGGAGAACTATACCTAATACAGGGACACCAGGCAACATCATAAGTGTCAAATACTTACAAATAAGAGTAAAACCTTCTTATTTGTGCATGTATGCACAAATAAAGGAGGATTTACCCCTATTTGCAAGTATTTGCCACTTAAGATGTTTGAAAACTACAACTCCCAGCAATAAAGCATGCTGGGATTTGTAGTTTTCAAAATCTTAAGTGGCAATACATTGCAAATAGGGGTAAATCCTCCTTTATTTGTGCATACATATGCACAAATAAAGAAGGTTTTACTCTTATTTGTAAGTATTTGACACTTAAGATGTTTGAAAACTACAACTCCCAGCAATAAGGCATGCTGGGAGTTGTGTTTCCAAACATCTTAAGTGGCAAATACTAACCCCCTCGGTTTATACTCGAGTCAATATCTTTTTCTCTTATTTTTAGCTAAAACAGGTACCTCGGTTTATACTCGGGGCGGTTTATACTCAAGTATATACGGTATGTGGGCTAAAGTTCTAAGCGGAGTGCCTCAAGGTTCTGTACTGGGGCCGCTTCTGTTTAATCTGTTTATAAATGACTTAGAAGGGGGCATTGAGAGCAAGGTCTCTGTGTTTGCTGATGACACTAAACTATGCAGAGCTTTGGAAACTTCCAATGATGTGCAAGTGCTGCAAGCAGACCTAGATAGATTATCAAAATGGGCAGCAGAATGGCAGATGAGATTCAATGTTGATAAATGTAAGGTGATGCATTTGGGATTTAATAATCCCTGTGCCACCTACACCATAAATAACTCTGTGTTGAGTGCATTTGTAATGGAAAAAAATTTGGGGGTTCTGGTTGATAACAGACTTAGCTATAGCAAACAATGCCAGGTAGCAACGGCTAGAGCTAGCAAGATATTGTCTTGTATAAAGAGAGGAATAGATTCAAGAAATATAATATTATTCTCCCTCTTTACAAGGCACTGGTAAGGCCTCATTTGGAATATGCGGTGCAGTTTTGGAATCCCATATACAAAAGGGACATCTTGGAATTGAGGCAGTTCAGAGAAGGGCAACTAAATTAATAAGGGGAATGGAGGGGCTTGAATATGCAGGCAGATTAGACAAGGTAGAGCTGTTTACATTGGAGAAGCGACGTTTGCGTGGGGACATGATAACCTTATACAAATATATTAATGGGCCATACAATGAACTCTTTGGTGCATTGTTTACTAATAGGTCATATCAGAGGACTCGTGGACATCCTTTAAGGTTGGAAGAAAAGAAGTTTCACCTTCAGGTTAGGAAAGGTTTCTTTACAGTGAGAACGGTGAAACTGTGGAACTGTCTTCCAGCAGATGTGGTAATGGCAAGTTCATTGAATAGCTTTAAAAAAGGCCTGGATAAGTTCCTAAAACTAAATATTGAGAATTACTGGTATTAATGAATATAGATCTGGTTGATCCAGGGATACTTTCCGATTGCCGTTTGGAGTCAGGAAGGAATTTTTTCCCCCTTTTTAGCCGTTTTTTTTTTGCCTTCCTCTGGATCAACTGTTAGGAAGGGTTAATAAAAAAAAATTAAAAAAAGAGGGTGGATAGGTTCGGACTTGATGGACATATGTCTTTATTCAACCTTAATTACTATGTTACTATGTTACTACTTCCCTCACGACCGAACTGTTTTTCCAGATTACACAGGTCACAGAAAATTTTGAAAATTCGAATTGTAAAGGAATTTTCGAAGATTTTGTAAAAATGATACAGTAACTTACTGTAAATGGCTCCGGAACCTTGGAAATGGTCTGGGGAACAGATAATCAGATTCTTTCAAATAAGAATTGGTTGTAATCAGATTTTTTAAGAAAGAAACTGATTGGTATACTAACCAATCAGATTCTTTCTGAAATAATCTAATTGTAACCAATTCTAATTGGAAAAGAATCTGATTGGTATACTAACCAAACAGAATCTTTCTGAAAGAATCTGAATATAACAAATTCTTTTTAGAAAATAATCTGATTGGTTAGTATACCAATCAGATTCTTTCTGAAAAAATTGGTTACAATCAGATACTTTTAGAAAGAATCTTATTGGTAAGCTTTCTGGAAGAATCTGATTTTAACTAATTAGAATTAGTTACAATCATGTTCTTTTAGAAATAATCTGATTGGTATACTAACCAATTAGACTCTTTCTGAAATAAGCTGATTGAAAACAATTCTGATTGGAAAAGAATCTGATTGGTTAGTATAGCAATCAGATACTTCCTGAAAGAATCTGATTGTATCTAATCAGAATTGGTTACAATCAGATATATTTAAAGGAGCCCATACACGATGCAATTTGGTCGTACAATCGTCGTACGAACTCCACAATTGTACATCAATTGTTTGGTTAATGGTCTAAATAAAGTCTGGTGCAATTAAATTGAGAAGATCTGATTGAATGTGAAGGTGATCTGTCAGGACGGAAAATTTTTATCTGCTACAACTAAATTTTTTATGTGTATAGATGATCGTAAACGTCTTCCAACTCGATCCAGGAGTGTCAAATAAACAACTTCCTGGAAAAAGCAGAGCTCACAGTCTGGAAGGTGTGAGAGACCATAGAGTGTATATTTTGTTCATGTTGGCAATATGTGATGCTGTACACATGACAACAACAGGCGCATTAATTGATGTACGAACGCACAGCGAGATTCGTTAGCAAATAAAATCTAAAAGAAAAATCTGCAAACACAATTGCAAATTACTTCATTCTTTATTACCATTCGAGACCTCGACCCAAGAATGTGCTTTGTACGTTCGTCATTTCCGCCACATTACACTATGGGCAACAATGAAATCTGCCCATGTATGGTGAATTGGTTGCTTTCTAGTGGCGCATTGTATTCTGCAACAATTTACATCTTACACAATCATATCTGCCTATTAATGCCAGATTGTACACAGCAATGCCAATTATTTTAATCTTGCTTGTTTATGTCAGATTGTACGATGGTCGTTTCCAATTTAAATCTGGTCGGTAGTCCATTGACCAATTTCATTGCATCGTGTATGGGCCGTTTAGAAATAATCTGATTGGTATAGTAACCAATGAGATTCTTTCAGAAAGAATCTAATTGTCTTTTCCCAAGACCATTTTCCGGATCCCAAAACTATTTACAGTAATTAACTGTATAATTTTTACAAAATTTTCGAAAATTCCTTGAAATTTTCTTTGAATTTTCGAATGTGTCTCGAAAAAATCTGCAAAGCGGAATTCCCGCAAAATCTGCAAATCACGGAAATCCGTCGCAGAACTTGGTTCAGATCTGTGATCTGGTCCATCTCTATTCTTGATCTATTTATTGTAACATTGTATAGAGTGTTATAGTTCAGTAGAAACACCACAGTGAAATACAACTGTTGTGCAGAGCTTGAATCAATCTTCCCCCTTAAATTTCCAACCATTAATAGATCAATAGGAGATCATTGGATCATTCTCTAATAAAAGTAATCAGTCTGTCTTTCAATACTCACCTTCCCCATTAACTCACAGCTGTCACCAGGGAATCTGTTAGAGAGGGATTACTATTGGTAAATGTGTTAGAGAGGGATGACTATTGGTCAATGTGTTAGCGAGGGATCACTATTGATCAATGTGTTAGAGAGGGATCACTATTGGTAAATGTGTTAGAGAGGGATCATATGGTCAATGTTTTAGAGTGGGATCACTGTAGGTCAATGTGTAAGAGAGGGGTCGCTATTGGTCAATGGGTTAGAGAGGTATCACTATTGGTAAATGTGTTAGAGAGGGATCACTATTGGTCAATGTCCCCCCCCCCACACCAGTTCCTTGCCCCAGGAGCTTCAAGGTTGGCGAATTTTCCTGACCAAATAATTCGCAAATTCCTGAACAATTCGCGAGCCCTCCCTCTTGTCGACACACTGTAATAACATACTTTTCGTATTAGAAATTGAAATGTTCGGATCAAATTCCCATAGAGCAGATTCACAAATACTGATGGACTTCTTTCCAAATCAATAATATGGATATCTCAAAACATACGCGACCTGAACAAATGTGGCTTGATCCATCCACACAATAATATGTGGAAAAATCCGCAAAATTGTGTTACTTTATTCTGCCTTTGGATTTTGTCTCTTATTTTCCCGTATTTTCTCTCTTCTCCCGAAAATATGACGTCAATCTTTCATATCAGTTTGAAACATTCTTTCGCAAAACGATCGCCCGTTCGGAAAAGTTCTGAGAAGGGACGAATAATGTTCTTGCCGATATCCTTGTTTATTATATTCGGAAGAGAAGTAAATCCGCCGCGGATTCCACCCCAGGTTCGGCATACCACGATACTGTATCGGCAACCATCACCTACTATGAACCACTCACGCTTCTACCATCCCACAATTACAACCCTAACTTCTGTCGAAGACAATTTTTAGTTATACCAGGAAATTGTAGTACCTTCTTATATTGACTACACAGACTCATATTTCATACTATGTCTGTAATACATTCGCACACAAAAGTGTACCCGCCCGCTTGCTAGTTGACCGTTGCGGTCGGATTAATATTGCCGGATGTATGGTTAGCCCCCATTATCATTGTATCAAAAAAATTGATACAAAACATCATATGGTAAGTAAGATGTTTAAAAATATAAATAAATTCTCATAAATCACTGTGTTACTCTTAGTATCACATCCCGCCACCCACCGGCCCCCCACCATATTCCCTTTTCTCTTTTACACAGACATCCATTTATCTTCAAGGCATGAAGCCGCGTAACACCTATGGGCTTTACCCTGATATTGTAACCGCTACTTAGCCTTTGGACGCGCACCTACTCACTCATACCAATACACTCACTCCCCTTTCCTTGTTAGCCCTGATGGACCTTGTTATTTTTACCCCTTTAACCCTACCACCTTGCTCTCACTTTATTACCTATACACCGTGCCAGTCCTGACTCCAGATACCCGATTCTCATATATGTATCAGTGCCACGCACTATTTATCCATCCGTACCTATTTTGTTGCTGTATGTCAACATTACTATCTACATTGTTTCTGTTATGTGTCCTTATTGTATTTGTGTTTCGGATCTACCCACATCTATCACAGGCTCACCACTATTTAACATGCTACGGGTTTTCTATGTTCCTGTATCCGCATATGTAACCTTCACCTATACCTGCTTTTCACCATTCCCACCTCCTAGTTTTCTTTGTGTTCCTCTGTCGCCGATTTATTACCCTGGTCTAGGGTGCACCCTAATCGTACTCGAACTCGAGCCACATCAAGTAATTTGTTACTGGATATCCACCATAGTCCCTTAAATCTCCAGTAATAGGTGATCATTTTATGGAACCAAGTGTTCTCTAACAAAATTTTGATGGTCACCCTCGTACCTTCCGCCCATGTGCTTACAGTTATGGGTAATAGAGGCGATGTATATGCGTAACAATAAGCCTAGAAAAGCATTGCTCTTTTTTCCAGCCCCCGATTCCAATTGTTTTTTGATAATCAGATTGTGTTGTTGTCTTGGTACATCCTGTATAACTGTTGTTACCTACAGCGAGTAGCAGAAACCACTGATATACAAAGAGTCGATTAGTCGAAGGTGATCCTACATTCATATCAGGTCAGCCGATAATCTGTTGTAGTCATAGGTCAGATCAACTGACTTGAATATGCTCAGTCTTGAGAAGATAGTTCATTCGTCTTAGCGATCAGCCTCTGTGCTTACGACGTATGGGCTATAGTCCATGCATACGATATGACTTGTACAGAATTCTGTGGCTAATTATGCTACCCTGGAATGAATCCCAATTAGACATATGTTCAGATTGCACCACGCCACAGCGTCCTGATTAAAGTGGTTAAGGTGTGATGTAGATAGATGCTACAGAGGTGTTATAGAACGCCCAGAATAGCCTGAAGCGTGTGTTTGAAAACAGTCGGATTGTCTATGCTATGAATCTGATCAAGTACAGCCGACAAATGCAATGTTTATCCAACATCACACATTGTAGCAGAACACGTTCATTTGTAGTTTGAGCTTAGTTCTTTCCTTTTCCCGCCACTCCTCCACACCCTCACACCTCCCTTGATACCGCCCATCCAAGCACATTTCGCTGTTCGGCGCCTTTTCGGCGGTCCACGTCATACATTGGACCCTTCGCCCCCAACCCAGAGACCTCGGATGCAGGAGAACATCCCCACTAGCACAGAGGCGAAGGCTAAAGAATGAAACATCTCAGAGGAGCCCTTAAAACTTGTGGATATCCAGACTGGGCCTTTGTCAAAAGAAGTAGAAGGAGAAGAAAAGAACACGAATACCAACATGAATGGGGAAGGGGAAAAGCAAGACGGAGGAAAAGAGGTCATCCCATATGTAGCAGGGGTCTCGAGAAATTAAGAAGAATTTTCAAAAAACATCGTATCCCTGTCTGCTTTAAACCGAACAACACACTGAGGCAGCAATTGGTACATCCGAAAGACCCAATACCAAAACACAAGAAAAGCGACATCATAATGCAGTGCAGTGCAGTGAAGAATGCTCTGATTTGTATGTGGGGGAGACCAAACAGACAACTGCATCAACGTATAGCCCAGCACAGAAGAGCCAATTCCTCGGGTCAGGACTCAGCCGTGTATCTGCATCTTAAGGATAAAGGACATACCTTTGAAGATTGTAATGTTAACATACTGGCGAAGGAACGTGACTGGTTCAAGAGAGGTGTTAAGGAGGCCATTTATGTGAAAATAAAGAAACCAAGCCTAAATAGAGGTGGGGGGTTCGACACCAACTGTCTGCCATGTACAATGCTGTTTAACACCTTACTCTGGGCGTTCCTATAACACCTCTTAGCCCTATCTAATCACACCCTTAACACCTGGCTGTGAATGCTAATGGGATTTTCAGGGTACATAATTGCCACAGATTCTTGTACCAAGTCATTCTGAATTGAGAAAGCCAGTCGGATGACTAGCGAACGTCTTCAAGAACTACATTTCAAGTCCAGTTGATCTAATGAATACAACGATATGTAATAAAGAGTGTAAGAAAGCAATTAAACTAGCTAAAATAGAAAATGAAATACGGATTGCCGAACAAAGCAAGTCCAACCCAAAATGTTTTTTAAGTATATAAATGGTAAAAAGATGAGGACCATTAAATGTGGGACCATTAAATAAAGGGGCTGAGGTGGATGTAGAATAAAGCGCCAGGACCAGATGAATTGCATCCTCGGATTTTAAAAGAGCTTAGTTCAGTTCTATCTAGACCACTGTTTCTCATCTTTTCCGATTCGCTTTGGTCTGGGGATGTGCCGCTGGATTGGAAAAAAGCCAATGTAATACTAATATTCAAAAAAGGTAGTCGTTCACAGCCTGGTAACTATAGACCTGTAAGCCTAACATCAGTGGTAGGAAGGTGCTGCAAACTTTGTTACGGGATCATATCCTTGACTTTGTCTCCAGAGCTCATCTTATTATAGTAGTCAGCATGGATTTATGAGAAATAGATCATGCCAGACAAATTTAATTGGTTTTTATGAAGAAGCGAGTAAGAAGTTAGATTCAGGCACAGCGGATGTGGATGTTATATTTGGATTTTGCGAAAGCTTTGATACTGTGCCACATAGGCAACTAATGTATAAACTGAGGACTGTTGGCCTTGAGAAAACATTTGTTCATGGATAGAGAACTGGTTATTGGATCGCAAACAGAGAGTGGTGGTAAATGGAGCTACATCTACCTATATACTCGAGTATAACCGAGGTTTTCAGGCTTTTTCAGAAAATCTTACCTCGGTTTATACTCGAGTCAATCTTCCTCCTACCTTGTCCGCCGGCGCGCGATCCGCAACCTCGGTGCGATCCGGATGATGTCACTACCGGCGCCTCTCACTTTGCGGCGCCAAGTAGTGACATCATCCGATGCGCACCTAGGATGCGGAGCGAGAGCGAGCGGCCGCCGCGACAAGGTAGGAGAACTATACCTAATACAGGACACCAGGCAACATCATAAGTGTCAAATACTTACAAATAAGAGTAAAACCTTCTTATTTGTGCATATGTATGCACAATAAGGAGGATTTACCCCTATTTGCAAGTATTTGCCACTTAAGATGTTTGAAACTACAACTCCAGCCAATAAAGCATGCTGGGATTTGTAGTTTTCAAAATCTTAAGTGGCAAATACTTGCAAATAGGGGTAAATCCTCCTTTATTTGTGCATACATATGCACAAATAAGAAGGTTTTACTCTTATTTGTAAGTATTTGACACTTAAGATGTTTGAAAACTACAACTCCCAGCAATAAGGCATGCTGGGAGTTGTAGTTTCCAAACATCTTAAGTGGCAAATACTAACCCCCTCGGTTTATACTCGAGTCAATATCTTTTTTCTCTTATTTTTAGCTAAAACTAGGTACCTCGGTTTATACTCGGGCGGTTTTACTCAAGTATATACGGTATGTGGGCTAAAGTTCTAAGCGGAGTGCCTCAAGGTTCTGTACTGGGGCCGCTTCTGTTTAATCTGTTTATAAATGACTTAGAAGGGGGCATTGAGAGCAAGGTCTCTGTGTTTTGCTGATGACACTAAACTATGCAGAGCTTGGAAACTTCCAATGATGTGCAAGTGCTGCAAGCAGACCTAGATAGATTATCAAAATGGGCAGCAGAATGGCAGATGAGATTCAATGTTGATAAATGTAAGGTGATGCATTTGGGATTTAATAATCCTGTGCCACCTACACCATAAATAACTCTGTGTTGAGTGCATTTGTAATGAAAAAATTTGGGGGTTCTGGTTGAAACAGACTTAGCTATAGCAAACAATGCCAGGTAGCAACGGCTAGAGCTAGCAAGATAGTGTCTTGTATAAAGAGAGGAATAGATTCAAGAATATAATATTATTCTCCCTCTTTACAAGGCACTGGTAAGGCCTCATTTGGAATATGCGGTGCAGTTTTGGAATCCCATATACAAAAGGGACATCTTGGAATTGAGGCAGTTCAGAGAAGGGCAACTAAATTAATAAGGGGAATGGAGGGGCTTGAATATGCAGGCAGATTAGACAAGGTAGAGCTGTTACATTGGAGAAGCGACGTTTGCGTGGGGACATGATAACCTTATACAATATATTAATGGGCCATACAATGAACTCTTTGGTGCATTGTTTACTAATAGGTCATATCAGAGGACTCGTGGACATCCTTTAAGGTTGGAAGAAAAGAAGTTTCACCTTCAGTTAGGAAAGGTTTCTTTACAGTGAGAACGGTGAAACTGTGGAACTGTCTTCCAGCAGATGTGGTAATGGCAAGTTCATTGAATAGCTTTAAAAAAGGCCGGGATAAGTTCCTAAAACTAAATATTGAGAATTACTGGTATTAATGAATATAGATCTGGTTGATCCAGGGATACTTTCCGATTGCCGTTTGAGTCAGGAAGGAATTTTTTCCCCCTTTTTAGCCGTTTTTTTTTTGCCTTCCTCTGGATCAACTGTTAGGAAGGGTTAATAAAAAAAATAAAAAAGAGGGTGGATAGGTTCGGACTTGATGGACATATGTCTTATTCAACCTTAATTACTATGTTACTATGTTACTACTTCCCTCACACGACCGAACTGTTTTTCCAGATTACACAGGTCACAGAAAATTTTGAAAATTCGAATTGTAAAGGAATTTTCGAAGATTTTGTAAAAATGATACAGTAACTTACTGTAAATGGCTCCGGAACCTTGGAAATGGTCTGGGGAACAGATAATCAGATTCTTTCAAATAAGAATTGTTTGTAATCAGATTTTTTAAGAAAGAAACTGATTGGTATACTAACCAATCAGATTCTTTCTGAAATAATCTAATTGTAACCAATTCTAATTGGAAAAGAATCTGATTGGTAAACTAACCAAACAGAATCTTTCTGAAAGAATCTGAATATAACAAATTCTTTTTAGAAAATAATCTGATTGGTTAGTATACCAATCAGATTCTTTCTGAAAAATTGGTTACAATCAGATACTTTTAGAAAGAATCTTATTGGTAGCTTTCTGGAAGAATCTGATTTTAACTAATTAGAATTAGTTACAATCATGTTCTTTTAGAAATAATCTGATTGGTATACTAACCAATTAGACTCTTTCTGAAATAAGCTGATTGAAAACAATTCTGATTGGAAAAGAATCTGATTGGTTAGTATAGCAATCAGATACTTCCTGAAAGAATCTGATTGTATCTATCAGAATTGGTTACAATCAGATATATTTAAAGGAGCCCATACACGATGCAATTTGGTCGTACAATCGTCGTACGAACTCCACAATTGTACATCAATTGTTTGGTTAATGGTCTAAATAAAGTCTGGTGCAATTAAATTGAGAATGATTGAATGTGAAGGTGATCTGTCAGGACGGAAAATTTTATCTGCTAACTAAATTTTTTATGTGTATAGATGATCGTAAACGTCTTCCAACTCGATCCAGGAGTGTCAAATAAACAACTTCCTGGAAAAAGCAGAGCTCACAGTCTGGAAGGTGTGAGAGACCATAGAGTGTATATTTTGTTCATGTTGGCAATATGTGATGCTGTACACATGACAACAACAGGCGCAATTAATGATGTACGAACGCACAGCGAGATTCGTTAGCAAATAAATCTAAAAGAAAAATCTGCAAAACAATTGCAAATTACTTCATCTTTTATTACCATTCGAGACCTCGACCCAAGAATGTGCTTTGTACGTTCGTCATTTCCGCCAATACACATGGGCAACAATGAAATCTGCCCATGTATGGTGAATTGGTTGCTTTCTAGTGGCGCATTGTATTCTGCAACAATTTACATCTTACACAATCATATCTGCCTATTAATGCCAGATTGTACACAGCAATGCCAATTATTTTAATCTTGCTTGTTTATGTCAGATTGTACGATGGTCGTTTCCAATTAAATCTGGTCGGTAGTCCATTGACCAATTTCATTGCATCGTGTATGGGCCGTTTAGAAATAATCTGATTGGTATAGTAACCAATGAGATTCTTTCAGAAAGAACTAATTGTCTTTTCCCAAGACCATTTTCCGGATCCCAAAACTATTTACAGTAATTAACTGTATAATTTTTACAAAATTTTCGAAAATTCCTTGAAATTTTCTTTGAATTTTCGAATGTGTCTCGAAAAAATCTGCAAAGCGGAATTCCCGCAAAATCTGCAAATCACGGAAATCCGTCGCAGAACTTGGTTCAGATCTGTGATCTGGTCATCTCTATTCTTGATCTATTTATTGTAACTATTAAGAGTGTTATAGTTCAGTAGAAACACCACAGTGAAATACAACTGTTGTGCAGAGCTTGAATCAATCTTCCCCCTAAATTTCCAACCATTAATAGATCAATAGGAGATCATTGGATCATTCTCTAATAAAAGTAATCAGTCTGTCTTCAATACTCACCTTCCCCATTAACTCACAGCTGTCACCAGGGAATCTGTTAGAGAGGGGATTACTATTGGTCAATGTGTTAGCGAGGGATCATATTGATCAATGTGTTGAGAGAGGATCACTATTGGTAAATGTGTTAGAGAGGGATCACTATTGGTAAATGTGTTAGAGAGGGATCACTATTGGTAAATGTGTTAGAGGGATAACTATTGGTAAATGTGTTAGAGGGATCACTATTGGTCAATGTTTTAGAGTGGGATCACTGTAGGTCAATGTGTAAGAGAGGGGTCGCTATTGGTCAATGGGTTAGAGAGGTATCACTATTGGTAAATGTGTTAGAGAGGGATCACTATTGGTCAATGTGCTAGAGAGGGATCACTATTGGTAAATGTGTTAGAGAGGGATCACTATTGGTCAATGTGTTAGAGAGGGATCACTGTTGGTCAATGTGTTAGAGAAGGATCACTATTGGTCAATTTGTTACAGAGGGATCACTATTGGTCAATGTGTTAGAGAGGGATCACTATTGGTAAATGTGTTACAGAGGGATCACTATTGGTGCATGTGTTAGAGAGGGATCACTATTGGTAAATGTGTTAGAGAGGGATCACTATTGGTCAATAGTGATCCCTCTGTAACACATTGACCAATAGTGATCCCTCTCTAACACATTGACCAATAGTGATCCCTCTCTAAAACATGACCAATAGTGATCCTTCTCTAACACATTGACCAACAGTGATCCCTCTCTAACACATTGACCAATAGTGATCCCTCTCTAACATAGGGGTACTCTTTGGTAAACTATATACCCTAAATGTGTGTGGGGCAGAGTCCTGATAGAGGTGTCTCTGCTTTTTTGTTATTGAGCCCGGTGATATTTTATCTTGGTTAATTGAGGACTTTCTTAAGTTTAGATTTTAAAGGAGAGGGGGGGAGGGGGAATTAACCCATAGTATGTTTGGGGTTAGACTGTTAAGTCTCCGTTTGGTGCAGTTCTCTGGTGGTAAGTTGAGTTACCCTCATATATATAAAAATATTTTCTATTTTGTGGAGATTGCATTGAGTTTTTAGAGTGTACTATGTAGGTGGGGGTGGGTAAAAGTAATATACATAGGGACAGTGTTATGTGTTGTTTAAGCACTAAATAAATAGTTATTCAATATTAACAAATATGTAGTAATGACATTAAAGTATATAGAAATGTAAATAAGGCAAAGTCTATAATAAATAAAATTACTTACACATCCTACACCTGTTTTGTAATGGGACTCCAAAATGGTGTGTTAAGACACACCCCAGGAAGTTTTACAGTTTTGCATGTGCTTACAAAGGAACATATTTCTCACTTCCCTTTTAGTGTGTTATCCAATGGTGTCCTTAATATTAGATTGACAGCAGTGTTAGCAAATCAAAACATTTCTGAGTGTTAGTAGGGAAGTAGGAAGTGTTAGTAGGAAGTTGCAAGACTTATGTCACTCCTTTGTAAAACATGTGACCGTCTCTCCCCTCTCCCCACCCCTCTCAATAGAAACAAAGGAGAGCTGCTGTTTGCTGGACATGAAGGGATAGCTATACATCAGGCAACCAGTAGATCTCCAGATGTTGGGAACTACAACTTCCAGAATTCCCTAACTACAGAGTGCTTGGAGAGGATACTGGGAGTTGTAGTTTGAATCCCTAACTACAGAGTGCTTATAGGGGAATGCTGGGAGTTGTAGTTTTCAAACAGCTGGAGATCTACTGGTTGCTTATCCCTGCTCTATATGATAGGGGGAACTGAAAGGAAAACATCTCCATACCCATTTCTCTGAGACAATGAAGTGAGTTTAATGGTTATTTATATTATTTACCAATAGACCCCAGAGAAGACACAGTCCTGAACTGAAAAATGTAATAAGATTGAAACTGACAGGATAGTATGGGTTCTTTATAGGACCTCAGATTTCCCAATAGTGATCCCTCTCTAACACATTTACCAATAGTGATCCCTCTCTAACACATTGACCAATAGTTATCCTCTCTAACACATTGACCAATAGTGATCCCTCTCTTAACACATTTACCAATAGTGATCCATCTGTAACACATTGACCAATAGTGATCCCTCTCTAACACATTTATCAATAGTGATCCCTCTCTAACACATGCACCAATAGTGATCCCTCTGTAACACATTTACAATAGTGATCCCTCTCTACACATGACAATAGTGATCCCTCTCTAACACATTGACCAATAGTGATCCCTCTCTAAACATTGACCAAATGATCCCTCTGTAACACATTGACCAATAGTGATCCTTCTCTAACACATTGACCAATAGTGATCCCTCTCTAAACATTGACCAATAGTGATCCCTCTCTAACACATTTACCAATAGTGATCCCTCTCTAACACATGCACCATAGTGATCCCTCTGTAACACATGTACCTAGGGGTTACTCTTTGGTAACTATATACCCTAAATGTGTGTGGGGCAGAGTCCTGATAGAGGTGTCTCTGCTTTTTTGTTATTGAGCCCGGTGATATTTTATCTTGGTTAATTGAGGACTTTCTTAAGTTTAGATTTCAAAGGAGAGGGGGGGAGGGGGAATTAACCCATAGTATGTTTGGGGTTAGACTGTTAAGTCTCCGTTTGGTGCAGTTCTCTGGTGGTAAGTTGAGTTACCCTCATATATATAAAAATATTTTCTATTTTGTGGAGATTGCATTGAGTTTTTAGAGTGTACTATGTAGGTGGGGGTGGGTAAAAGTAATATACATAGGGACAGTGTTATGTGTTGTTTAAGCACTAAATAAATAGTTATTCATATTAACAAATATGTAGTAATGACATTAAAGTATATAGAAATGTAAATAAGGCAAAGTCTATAATAAATAAAATTACTTACACATCCTACACCTGTTTTGTAATGGACTCCAAAATGGTGTGTTAAGACACACCCCAGGAAGTTTTACAGTTTTGCATGTGCTTACAAAGGAACATATTTCTCACTTCCCTTTTAGTGTGTTATCCAATGGTGTCCTTAATATTAGATTGACAGCAGTGTTAGCAAATCAAAACATTTCTGAGTGTTAGTAGGGAAGTAGGAAGTGTTAGTAGGAAGTTGCAAGACTTATGTCACTCCTTTGTAAAACATGTGACCGTCTCTCCCCTCTCCCCACCCCTCTCAATAGAAACAAAGGAGAGCTGCTGTTTGCTGGACATGAAGGGATAGCTATACATCAGGCAACCAGTAGATCTCCAGATGTTGGGAACTACAACTTCCAGAATTCCCTAACTACAGAGTGCTTGGAGAGGATACTGGGAGTTGTAGTTTGAATCCCTAACTACAGAGTGCTTATAGGGGAATGCTGGGAGTTGTAGTTTTCAAACAGCTGGAGATCTACTGGTTGCTTATCCCTGCTCTATATGATAGGGGGAACTGAAAGGAAAACATCTCCATACCCATTTCTCTGAGACAATGAAGTGAGTTTAATGGTTATTTATATTATTTACCAATAGACCCCAGAGAAGACACAGTCCTGAACTGATAAAATGTAATAAGATTGAAACATGACAGGATAGTATGGGTTCTTTATAGGACCTCAGATTTCCCAATAGTGTCCCTCTCTAACCATTTAGAGGGATCACTATTGGTCAATGTGTTACAGAGGGATCACTATTGGTCAATGTGTTAGAGAGGGATCACTATTGGTCAATGTGTTAGAGAGGGATCACTATTTGGTCATGTGTTGGAGAGGGATCACTATTGGTGCATGTGTTAGAGAGGGATCACTATTGATAAATGTGTTAGAGAGGGATCACTATTGGTCAATGTGTTACAGATGGATCACTATTGGTAAATGTGTTAGAGAGGGATCACTATTGGTCAATGTGTTAGAGAGGGATAACTATTGGTCAATGTGTTAGAGAGGGATCACTATTGGTAAATGTGTTAGAGAGGGATCACTATTGGGAAATCTGAGGTCCTATAAAGAACCCATACTATCCTGTCATGTTTCAATCTTATTACATTTATCAGTTCAGGACTGTGTCTTCTCTGGGGTCTATTGGTTAAATAATATAATAAACCATTAAACTCACTTCATTGTCTCAGAGAAATGGGTATGGAGATGTTTTCCTTTCAGTCCCCCTATCATATAGAGCAGGGATAAGCAACCAGTAGATCTCCAGCTGTTTGAAAACTACAACTCCCAGCATTCCTCTATAAGCACTCTGTAGTTAGGGAATTCAAACTACAACTCCCAGTATTCCTCTACAAGCACTCTGTAGTTAGGGAATTCTGGAAGTTGTAGTTCCCAAACATCTGGAGATCTACTGGTTGCCTGATGTATAGCTATCCCTTCATGTCCAGCAAACAGCAGCTCTCCTTTGTTTCTATTGAGAGGGGTGGGGAGAGGGGAGAGACTGTCACATGTTTTACAAAGGAAGTGACATAAGTCTTGCAACTTCCTACTAACACTTCCTACTTCCCTACTAACACTCAGAAAATGTTTTGATTTGCTAACACTGCTGTCAATCTAATATTAAGGACACCATTGGATACAACACTAAAAGGGAAGTGAGAAATATGTTCCTTTGTAAGCTTACATGCAAAACTGTAAAACTTCCTGGGGTGTGTCTTAACACACCATTTTGGAGTTACCATTACAAAACAGGTGTAGGGATGTGTAAGTAATTTTATTTATTTATAGACTTTGCCTTATTTACATTTCTATATACTTTAATGTCATTACTACATATTTGTTAATATTGATATAACTATTTATTTAGTGCTTAAACAACACATAAACACTGTCCCTATGTATATTACTTTTACCCACCCCCACCTACATAGTACACTCTAAAAACTCAATGCAATCTCCACAAAAATAGAAAATATTTTTATATAATATGAGGGATAACTCAACTTACCACCAGAGAACTGCACCAAACGGAAGACTTATACAGTCTAACCCCAAACATACTATGGGTTAATTCCCCCTCCCCCCCTCTCCTTGTAAAATCTAAACTTAAGAAAGTCCTCAATTAACCAAGATAAAATATCACCGGGGCTCAATAATACAAAAAGCAGAGACACCTCTATCAGGACTCTGCCCCACACACATTTAGGGTATATAGTTACCAAAGAGTAACCCCTATACAACTAGATTTAAAAAACAGTTACCCAACTGTTAAGGTTTACTATGTTATGTTTTAAATGCTTTGTTTATGCCATTAACTACTGTCTAAATATGGCTCTCTACAGCTTAACTGAAAATCTAATCTATCTCTACCTTGCTATCCCTTTTTTGGAAATAATAAAACTCATTAACCCTATCCTTCCTCTATCATCGACCGACTCGTAACGAATGCAGCTACCAATACCTTTTCCGTAATAATAAAAATGACTGAACTCTGTTCAGCTGGAACGTGAGAGGTTCCAGAGAACCTCTAAAAAGAATACAAATCCAAGATGTGATCAATAGACATAAACCAGACATAGTCTGCATTCAAGAAACGCACTTATACCAAAACAACTGGCTATTTAAACCCTTGGTCACATGGGCCACACATAGCTGCCACTCAACATACTCCAGAGGAGTCTCACTATTAATACGCCATACACTGCAGCACCGAATACTTCAGTTATATTTATGGATGACTTTAACAAAATGACCTATGGGATAGATACCCGGCAAGGACAACAACCCAACAACAACTTCAGATACCAAATTTGCACAATTTACAAAATCCTGGCAATGGATTGGTGCTTGGAGACAGAAGAATGCAAATGTCCAAGGTTTTACATGCCACTCATCAACATATGGAACTATGTCCCGATTGGACTATATCTTCTTGTCTCCAATGCTAGAAACCCAAATACAAGTATACAAATAAAGAACTATATGGAAATTGATTAGGGAGATGTCCCATATACAATCAAATGGGACACCCTAAAAGCATATATACAAGGATGTCTATCATCCACAGTAACTTATATCAAAAAGCAGTCTAGATTGGCTGAAGAAACGGCTGAACAAATAGACAAAACACTAAACTTGCCTTCCACCAAAACCCAACACCAGAAACCCAAGCAGAATGGCATAGAGCAGACGGAGAATACACTATTATGCTCCTTGAAATATCTCAAAAAAATCCTTCTTTTACAAACAGTCCTTCTTCGAACTTGGCAACCAGTCAGCCAAACTTCTAGCATATATGGCAAATAAACAAAACAACAATAAATGTAATCCTCAGGGTTGAAGATCCCCAACCCGGCACACTGACTGAAACCAACCAAATTTTAAAAAGTTTCTGAAAATACTACCAAGAACTGTATCAAAGTCACAATACACACACCCCGATAGAAATGCAAACTTACCTATCAAACATCTCACTACCCCAGCTCAATGTATCACAACGCATCCACCTTGACAGACCCATCTCAATTGAGGAAATAGCAGAGGCCATACAAGGTCTGAATCAAAATAAAGGGACTGGACGGCTTACCGATTGAGGTATTCCAATGATACATAGATCTCCTGAAAAAACCCTTCTGGATATGTATCAGGAGTCCACTGAGAACCGCCAATTACCAAAATCTCTCTATGAAGCCAATATTATATTACTACTCAAACCAGATAAAAATCCAGATGAACATGGCTCATATCGACCCATATCGTTGCTGACCTCAGACTATAAAATATTAGCCAAGATACTAGCAAACAGATTACAATCAGAAATTCTTACCCTTATTAACCTGGACCAAACAGGATTCATGCCTGGAAAGTCCACCACCACAAATATATACCGCACACTTATCCAAACTCAAATAAATCACTATAACAAGGGACGCAGAATAATGTTGTCGCTCGATGCACAAAAGGCCTTTGATTTATTGGAATGGCCATTTATGTGGGAAGTTTGGGTTCAGACAAAATTTCATAAACCTGGTGCAGCTCCTATACAAGGAACCTACAGCTAGAATATCCCTAAATGGTGAAACAACCCTTCCAACTAGGCAGAGGAACAAGACAGGGATGCCCCCTGTCACCCTACTTTTTTGCCATGGCAATAGAGATCATAGCCACCAAAATCAGATCACATCCGGATATAAAAGGATTACAACTAGGGGAATATACAGAATTGATAGGACTGTATGCAGACATAATATTATTCCTAGATGCAACAAATGAATCACTACAAGCAGTGCATAACACTATATCTGAATTTGGACCCATGTCAGGTCTATATATAAATTGGTCTAAATCCACGTTATATACTCTAGACATAAATCCTGAGATAAACACAGCTCTGCCATTTCCAATACCAATGGTACAATCATTTAAATACCTGGGAATCATTATAACCAAATATCCGAAAAACTTTTTAACAAACTAAATTTCCTCCCCCTTCTACACTGGATTAAACGGAAAACGCAATCCTGGCACCATCTGACACTCAACCTAATAGGGTGAACAAACCTAATAAAAATCTTTCTGCTGCCCAAACTCCTATATGTTCTACAACATTCCCTCAGTTATGTACCCAACAAATATTTTCAAACAGTCAACAGCATACTTATAGAATTCCTCTGGGGGAATAAAAGAAGACGAGTATGCCTGGCACAACTGCAGGCACCTAAAGACCTGGCCAGTTTATCACTCCCAAACCTTAAACTATATTATCTGGCAAGTCAACTTAGACTACTGAGAAGCTGGGCCAACCATTCAGAACAACCTACATCATCAGAAAATATGCTGACCATGTATCTTAAAGGACATTTCTTGGCCTACATAGCTAACCCAGAAGCACATATTATTGGCCCAGGAACTAAAATACATGCCCAAGCAACTAAGATATGGAAAGAAGCTAATGCAATCTGCAACCTCAAGGGATAGCTACTGTAAACACACTCCTCTTTGGAAAAACAATACATATCCACGACTAGCAGCCTATGGAAACTATGCTGACTTGGCGAACAAAGGTGTAACCACATTTGGTCAAGTGATACAAAACAATCAATTACTGTCATATGAATCTCTAGCCACAAAATATAATCTACCACAATCCTACAAATTCAGGTATTTACAATTAAGGCATTGTATATTTTCAGAATTTGAAGGACATATTCCCACTGTAACCACACACCCAGTAATATCTATACTGTTGAATACAACACCCAAGGGAGCAACTTCTCTTATTTATAAATTATTAATAGAAACCAGAACAAGGCCCGAAATGTCTGTGATGGCTGACAGATGCAAACAGAATATCTCAACCCTGCATCTATCTCTTGTACAGGCTATAGCAGAATCTCCTATACTAGCTTCACCTGCTGTGAACAACAGGCTAATACAATTCTATCTTATTCACCAGGCTTATTTGTCTCCAAAATGCATCGCACATATGCGACAAACAACAGAAGCAACATGCCCCAAATGCAAGACACCAGATGCGGATTTCTGGCATTTAATGTGGACTTGTTCATTTATTCAAAACTTTTGGCACAAAATCACCTCATTCCTGTCTATACACCTAGCACTACAAATACCCCAAAAAGCAGAGGAGTGTATCCTAGGAATCCTCTTTGAAAAGTACTAGCATAAACATCAGAAAATACTATTGATGGAGCTGTTGTTCTATGCCCGAAAAACAATTATTCTGAACTGGATGTCTCATACCTCGCCGAAACAGAAATAATGGATCCAAATAGTTAATAACGACCTGGCATATCACAAGATGCTATATAACCACAGAAAATGCCCAAATAAATACCAAAAAATATGGGATATCTGGGCCCAATCAGATGCAACTACAATACAGTGAACTGAAACATACTACGAGTCGGTCTAACCCCGAAACCCTCCCCCCCCACACTATATAACTAACAAGTAAAACTGTTAATAACCAAAATGTATACTGTTAAATAATATACAACAAATATATTGAAATATAACAAATATTGTATTTATTTGAGTACAAAAATAAAAACGGATTTAAAAAGAAAATGGAGAATTTGAGTATCTTACTCTTCCTCTAATGGATAAAATATGCTATTTAAGTATGTCGCTATATTTTCTAAAAAGATTTTTGGATAATTGTTAACAAAGATCTGTATATTGTGATATATATCTAATGTTGTATGCACTTTTAATTTTTTGTAACAGTATCTCTTCTTAGGTTTAGCAGGGGTTAATATGTATTTATGTTCTGATTGGCTGAAGTGTCTTTTTTAAAGTAGTGATGGACACCTGGAGTAAGGGTCACCTGACCCGAAACGCGTCAGACATTCCAACTATTTCCTCTTGGAGCGCTTATCTTTTTAATATGTTTGAATAAAGGAAGTGTTTTTATCAAGATTGAAGTACCTGAGATTGCGAGTGACCACGTGACCCGAGAGAGACACGGCCGAGTGGAACCTGTTGTGAAGTCCCCGCCACGACTTCGGGAGGAAATTAGGAACCAGGAGAGGTTTGGAGCTACCTTCTTTTTAGATCACTGGATTACCTAGCATGCTTTAAAGGGCACTTTCTGGAGAGCACCAACAACTGTGAAAGGTAAGGACTAAATAACCAGTCCAATTTCATTTCAGTTTTTCTCACCAAATTCCTCTTTAAAATGCATCTATAGTGAAAAACACAAATTGCCCCATTGCAAAATTAAATTCATGTACTCTGTACTGCATTTCTCCTACCTTTGTCAGTGACTCTGTTTTTCATTGGTGTCAGATCTCTCTGCAGCACTTCCTCCTTCCCCCTCCCCTCTGTTACCTCCTCTATGTCTTAACTTCGGCAGCCCGACAACTTATCATGTGCAGAAGGAGTTAAAAGTTCAACATCCTAAAAAATATACCCACGCACAGCGGCCAATAGAAAGCAAGCTGTCCTGGAGACACGGAAGAGAAGGGAGAACAGCACAATTTACTGCTACAAAATAATCTCTCTCATTGTGACCCATCATTAATCAGTGAAAGGTATCAAGATACGGGGTCAAGTGCAGCCTTATCTCTGCCATCAAAACTTCCTCTCTCCCCCTGCTAATGCTTTTATCTCTATGCTTGTAACAGAGCAGGGAGGAGGGAGGGACTTGAGCAGGGAAGAGGGTCATGTCACAGGGATTTGACTGACAGTATAAGTAGGCGTAGAGGAATGCAATCACGTATTCTTCTAATTTGTGTATCTCAGGACACAGAGGGAAATTGAAGAAAGGAAAGACACTCTGGGAGTTGGGGGGAATTATAGAACACATGGAAAAAAAGAAAAAAAAGTTCATTTTCCTACTACAGATGTCCTTTAAGAGAAAAAATATACAAATCCTGGACAAATTGAACACTAAATCAAAAGCCAAAATGTTAAAAGTTTAGGTTATTGCATTAATACATATTTTCATGTGCAGTATTTGTTTCATACATCTGTTTCTCTGTTTTAGTTTAAAGGGTATGTTAATAACTAAAATCAAATTTTTTTCACTATAGATTTCTCACCCTACAATGGCTAGTTTAATTTCTAAATGTTGTCACACAAACATTATTGCCACTGCAATGTTCATTCACTTACTTTTCAGAGGAAAGTCTGCTCCTGGTTGCAAACTGACGTCACGGTCTGTGTGTGTGTGTGTGTGTGTGTGTGTGTGTGTGTGTGTGTCTGAGCTTGTATAGAGCTCATGCAGCAGGCAGAGGTGTGTCAAACAGTGTGGAATCATGGAGATGGCAGAAGTACTGTATTGGAAATAAAGTTTCTGTGACAGCTTCCAGCATTGAAACATTTTTCTATGTCTGTGGTGATATGAGTAATCTATAGAGAATGTACATGTGTCAAGCAAAATATGAAAAAGATGGATGATGCTGATATATTGAACACTATATATTGAGTTCTGGTTCCTGGTATATTAAAACAGGAACACCAATTTTCCTTAGGGACTCTGAACATTTACTTCAAATATCCTTTATTTATAGTTAAAGGGTATCTGCACCCCCAAATTATAATGTAGGGGGCCCTGCAACCCTAAATGCCAACTTGGTGTCCTAAGCTAATCTACATTTTTTTTTTTAAATGACAAAACCATAAACTGTTTTAAACATTAAAGAGCATGTCCACCCCCAAAACTAAAATTTGCCCCACTGCTGGCCCTATTGTGAAGTGTAAAAATCCTTACATTTCTCCTTAGCTACTTATGGTTGCCATGCAGGGTCTGATCAAAGTCCAGAAAAGTAAAGAGTAGGAGCCTCTCTGTGTGTAATACGGTGCCTGCTACTTCCTTGTCCCTTAGAGGACTCTGGCATGTGCAGTTGAGCTCTCCCACTTCCTAACATCATATTTTTCTTTCTTAGTTAAAATGTTTGATCAGATTAGTAGCTCCTCAGTTATTTGCATTAGTAATTTTGCCTAAGGACTGCTCCCATAGCCCCTTTAGTGTATCTAATTTCACAGAGTTGCACTTCAGGAAGACAAAACAAGCTTCTATTTTGTAGTAGCAGCCCTAACATTGCCCTTTAATTGGAGGCCTAATGTCTTTGATACTAAGCATTGGATGAAAAGGCATCCCATTAAAATACAGTAGGGCATGGGGAAGTGAAAGCATGTTACAGTGATCTAATGCATGGTCAATTAGACAAACTTTCCCAAGAAAATGCTGAGCACTGGCCCATGTGCTGACAAGAGGCTTGGTTGGTTCACTTGCTATCTAGCAAGTGAACCAAGGTTGCATTATTTGCTGGTTCACTGACTGGTAGATGGATGGGTAGGTCTGGCTGGCTAGTGCAATAGTTGTGGGCTGGCTGAAGAAGTGATGGTGGTGGACTTAATAGCTGGAAATGTGCACTATGGCTGTCTGAAGGCAAGTGGCCACAATGTGTTGTATTTAAATAACAACAAAATTGCTTGCTATGTCAATTTCTAACCAATGTACTGTACTTGCTAAATATTTATTTGGAGCTGTTCAAAATGTAACATCCTTTTTTTTAGCTGCAAAAGTAACAATAACACCACCAATCATTTTTTTCTCTACTAGGCAAATAGAAAACTGCTACACTAGAGCTACCTTATCAAATGTGCCTTTACTGGTTAATATGGCAGCACCTGTTGCAAAGCATGTCTTTCGAGGCAGCATGCATGGAAGCCCTGCCATGATTGACAGCAAGGAGGCAGCTTCTTTCAGAAGGGACAGCTGGATGGTTTAACAAAACAAAAACGTGGTTGCGTTATAATTTTTAGTCTGGACATTCCTTTTAATAAACTATATTTCAAGCAGACAGACTAGACAAGTATTTTTAATATCTTTAAAATATCTTTCAATAAATAAATAACTTACTGGGTTGGTAGCCACTAAAGCCTGGTTGTTGGCCACTGCTGATAAGGAAATGATTGTAATGATCGAGTTGCATACAAAGGAAAAAAATAGGTTTTTATGCAGTGTAATTCTCTGGCAGCTTAAGTTCCTAAAAACAGAAAATAAATACTGTTATTCATTTATATTAAGAAATGTTTAAGCTGTCTCTGTACATTGCAGACCAACCACAATTTAATACTAAATGCATATTATTTAATGGACAAAGAAGGTGGAAAGGGAAATTAAAGCAAAACATTTTTTGGGTAATGCAAATGACACACGGTCATCACTATAATTAAATAATATTATACAGAGCAACACATTGGGCTGCATATAAGGTAAGTGTACATTTTTTTGGCTAACTATTACGGTTGGGGGGGAACTTACTGTATACATAAACTTCCTCTTTAAACTTTCCAAATGTTACAATCTTAGAAATTATTAACACTCTATAAACCATGTCGATTTTATCAATGAAATCCCTTCAATTCATTTACAAAAAATATGTGGAAAGGATGAGACAAAACAGTAGATATGCTTATGGCCATAAATAAAACATACAAAATTTATAAAGATGGGATTGTATACATCCATTATAAAGTGCAACTAGTGACCAATTTAATAGAATTCACATAAAAAATAGAAGCCGAGTGCACTCCCCATTCGATTTGCTTACCTGTTTATTCCCTCTATGATGCTGCTTTAAAAAGCCTGCCGTTCTCTCTGTTTAAATAAAAGTAATTAGTTCAATAACTTGGCCAAATTATTTTAAGACAAGCTACCACTTTAAGGTTTGCTTTTTCAACTGGGTACTATTTTTTGCGTCAAAATGGGGGTTTGACCAAGCCTCTGGGATTGTGTACTCCACCCAAGTTAAGGTCATGTGATCAGGTGAGTAAAGTACTTATAACAGGAGAGTTAGCCCAAAGGAAGCTAGCCACAGTGCAGCAAGGACTTTCAGCTCATACTGTAGGACCCAACTGAAAAAGCAAACCTTTAAGTGGTAGCTGGGCTTCAAACAATTTGGCCAAGTTATTGAACTAATTGCTTTTATTTATCAAGAGAGAATGGCAGGCTTTTTAAAGCAGCATCATACAGGGAATAAACATGTAAGCAAATTCAATGGGGTGTGCACTAGGCTTCTATTTTGTATCTGTATAAATAAAACATGCCAAAATAAATGTATATACACACAACTACGGAAGTGTGGGACTTAATAACAGAGAAAAGGCTAGCTTCTCGACTGTTAGGCCGCTGTAGAAGTCATGAGAAACTAACTGCTTCCTGTTTATACATTGTTGGAGCAGGATGTAATTTGCCTCATGGTCATGCAATGTCACGCAAACGGCCTACCTTCGTTTCCCGTTATATAGTCATATTGACAGATACGCTGACTGAACTAAGAGGTGACTGTTAATTGTCAATACAGGAAGGCAGCTAAGTATATAATTGTGTAGCACCATGCGCTTTAGGAATGCCACTTTTTTCAGCCTACTGTACATGAATTTACCATTGATTACTTTAACGGAAGAGGGTTGTGTGGTATATTGTATATATATATATATATTTATTTTAGTTTTGTCCTCTTTTACCAATATTTTTTGTGAATGAATTAAAGGGATTTTATTGATAAAATTGACATGTCTTATTGCACAATAATAGGGATTCTTTTTCTATTATTGCTCAGTATTTGTATTTATTCCCTGTTGCACTTCCACCTACTGTTAAAGGGGTTCCTAGAATCCAGGTTTTATTCAGTTGAGCATTGCTCCTATCAATAACCTTTGTAGGTCAAAAAGTCCCATGTTTGTATGGCTGCTAGTCCACCATCTATTCTTAGGCTGGGTACACACCAGCCAATATTTTTGGGCGACCGACCGATTCACGGCACTTTCGGTCGAAAATATTGGCTGGTGTGGGGCAGTGGCCGTGACTGACATCGATCGGGCATGTCGGAAAATTCCGATCGATCGTGCGGTTACCTGTGGGAATGCACGATCAATCGTTCACAAATTCGCTGGCGCCCGAATTTGCCGCGACCAACGGACATTTGTCCCAGCCGAGCGCTCATTCGTATTGCGCAATTGGTCGGGAAATAAAGTCCCTCCGTGTGTACCCAGCCTTAGTATAGTATAGTATTTCAGGTTGAATAAAGAAATAGTTTCTTCCAGTCCAACCCATCTAGCAATACTCTCATTTCCTGCCTAACTGAAGTATGTCGCTATATTTTCTAAAAAGATTTTTGGATAATTGTTAACGAAGATCTGTATATTGTGATATATATCTAATGTTGTATGCACTTTTCATTTTTTGTAACAGTATCTCTGCTTAGGTTTAGCAGGGGTTAATATGTATTTATGATCTGATTGGCTGAAGAGCCTTTTTTAAAGGAGTGATGGACACCTGGATACCCAAAACACGTCGGACATTCTAACTATATCCTCTTGGAGTGCTTACCTTTTTAATATGTTTGAATAAAGGAAGTGTTTTTATCAGGATCGTATCATGACTGATACTTTGAGGAAAATCGGAGGGATTGGTGCCGAGCCTTCATAGAATCTAGTGATCTACAAATGAAAACAGTTGTGTGCTTAACCATGTTTGGTAAGTTATGTCCTCTGCCCATACTTTGGTATCAGGAAATCTGTTATGCACCTAGCTACATTTTCTTTGATCCAAAAAGCCTCAACAAGAAAGTTTGCTTTTTTTTGTGAGATTGGTTTGTCACAAACCCTCCGGGCCGCGACGCCCAACCACCTATAAGCTACCGGAAAACACACTCCAAGCAACCGACAGTCGGACGAAACAGATCGGACCCGGTAGGGTTAGTGAACAATCGATATATTACACAATTAATATTACTAAATATCAATATACTCTCTGCCACCACATTCCGATAAAAACAGCGGAATGACCTGTTACCTATATCTATGGGGCTATCCGCACCCCTACTTCTAACAACCTGTAAGAAAATTGGTTATTCACCTCTAATATTCTATACACAGTTATACAGTATATCTATATACCTAAACAATACTTCTCTATAGTTGCGTATTTCGAAGACACAGGTTCGTTTTGGGATTTACTCAGAATAGGACAATAGTCTATAATGATTTTATATCATTTATTAAAAGTTGACAAAAATAGTGCATAAAAAAATATAAAGAAAAACTAAAGTAATTTACTGAACATAAAAATAGTGACACACTGGTGAGGCTGAGAAAGGGATAAAAGAATGAATACTTAAGGATATTTGGCATCTGAAATGTCCATGAGCAGAGTCCAGAACTTGTTAATCCAAATATCGGAAAAGTCCAAATAATAGTTCCTGCTGTAAGCCAATATGGTCCGTCCTGTTGGGTAGATGTTATTGTAGATGTTATGACGAACTCCAGAGCTGAGCCCCCGGCTCCCAATTTTATCCTTTGCCAGAAAATGGGAGCGGTCTGGTCTCTAGAGGGGGTGGACTTGGTTCTGCCCCCGAAGGTTGGTTCCTATTTTTGGAGGGAATTTTAAATGTCCAATTCCCCTCCAGTCCATAATCTGTGAACCATTCATGTCACATTCAAAATAATAGCATGATGGTCCATGACTAATTTTACCCAACAGAATAATACCAAATATGACATATCTGGTAGATCATAGGCATAGGAAGGAAAATATCCCAAGTTTGGTTCGGGCTATCATATTATATCAGGTATCTATAAATGCAGAATTAATTACTGGATATGCTGGGGGTATTTATGAAAACCTGAAATAATTCTACATCCTGAATTATTAAGGAATATGAATTAATTTTGATCTGCCAGTTGGTTTCTGCTCAATTCTCTACTAGGAGATTCCCTGCTGTGCTGGTGCCTACTAGCCTGTAACAGTGTATGCATATTACAGGGACTTCACACCTTGCCCCTTTGAAGTCAGACCTCTTGCTAGGTCAGCTAACTTAACACCAAATGGGAATGGCTATGGGAAAGTTAACATGAATTAACCCTGTGATTACCCATGACAGGGAAACAATGTTGGAGCTGCCATACTGCTGGACCATGGCAATAAGGTGAAATAATTGAAAATTAGGAGTGCAATTTCAGACATTGTCTATGGGGTTTTACATTGCACTCCTGTTCGTCACATGGTTTACTAAGGGAAGAAGTCTGTGTAAGCTTATGTCCTGCCAAGGGAATACACATAGGATAAGCTCCTGGGGTCAACAGTGAGGAGGAAGATGTTCATTTGCATGGATGCACCGCATACCGTTGCAGTGCAGAAAGGAAGGTGTTAAAGGTCTGCCTTGTTGTTGATACTTTGAGGGGCAGTCGTTACAGGCTATTTCACTGATGTCTGAGATCAGAGGTATGCAATACTGTACATACACACTCTCACACACATTCTACAGTCATACTCACACATACTGTACATACACACTCTCACACATACTGTACATACACACTTACACATACTGTAAAAACACTCTCTCCCACATACTGTACAGACACTCTCTCACTCATACTGTACACAGTGGTGGCTCCAGCTCCAGAGTTTTCCGGGGGCACAACATGGGCACAAAGGCTAACAAATAGGTCACATTAAAACAATAACCTTTGTTAATGTAAGGTGCATGAAACAGTTATTACACACCAAACAGTTAAACTGTGTGTGTTTTTAACTGAGAGGTTTATAAAATTAAACTACTACAGAAGTTGAAGAGCATTGCCTGGCTACATACATGGCAATGCCGCTGTCTGTCCATCTATATATATGTTTTTCTATCTGTCTGTCCAGTCTATATATGCATCTTTCTTCTTTCTCTGTCTGTCTATAGCTATCTTATTATCTGTCAGATAATTCTGGTTGGTGAACTGGAGTGTTAAACTTAAAGACTGGTTTCTGAACTGGAAGTTTGACTTAACACTGATTTTTTTTTGAACAGTAGGGATGTCAGACAGTGGTTTTTGAACAGAAGGATAGACACTGTTTATTGAACAGAAGGACTGACACTTTTTTAACAGAAGGACTGACAGACACTGGAGTTTGAAGTGAAGGACTGACAGACACTGTTTTTTGAACAGAAGGAAAGACACTGGTTTTTGAACAGTAGGGTAGACACTGGTTTTTGAACAGAAGAACTGACAGACACTAGTTTTTAAACAGAAGGACTGACAGACACTGGCTTTTGAACAGAGTGAGTGACAAACACTGGTTTTTGAACAAAGGGACTGATAGACAATGTTTTTGAACAGAGGGACTGACAGACACTGGTTTTTGAACAAAAGAACTGACAGACACTGTTTTGTTAAACAGAAGGACTGACAGACACTGGTGTTTGAACAGAAAGACAGACACTGTTTTTTGAACAGAAGGACTGACAGACACTGTTTTTTTAACAGAAGGACTGACAGACACTGGATTTTGAACTGAAGGACAGACACTTTTTTTTCAACAGAAATATACACTTGATTTTGAACAGAAAGACAGACATACACTGGCTGGAGGGCTGGTTTGGGGGATTTCCCATCTCCTAGACAGCAATTCAGTGTCTCCCAAACCTACTGACTTCAGCTTTATGGAAGCTTACAGAGCAGCAGTGGGACCCAGCAGTTTACTACTAGCACCACAGGCTGGCTGCTGATTTCATGTGTGACAGTGTGAGAAACATAAGATTTACTGCATTTATCTTAATAAAACAGTCTCAGAGACTCTCTGCTGATGCCCTGCTGCTGACCGACTGACCAGTTAGAAATTAGGGAACAGATCCCTCTCTCCAGTCTCCACTCTCCACGAGGACACAAACTGCTTTGCCCCCCCCTCCAAAGAACACCCGGGAAGTGGGGAAACAATAAGTGAAATAGAATGTGTGCATGGAGAGGGAGGGGGAGGAGTTCTTGATGCATTCGTTCTCTCAACTGTAAGTAGTTCCGGACTCCTCATTCCTCGGCTATCGCTTGGAAGGGGGGCAACTTTGGGGAGCACTGCATCTGTGAACTGGGGCTTGTGCACTCGTGTAGCTCTGCCACTGACTGTACCGACACACTCTCTCACACATACTGTACACACCCTCTCACACATACTGTACATACACACTCTTTCACACTTAAATACTCTCTCACACATAAAGTATTTTCCCATTTTTCCCCTTTATTTTTTAGCTCAATATGTGTTACTCAAACTCACTCCATTCAAGAGACTCAGAGAAGCCATCCGGCACGACGCCCGTATTCCTCTGCAGCTCTGCCAGCTGATGTGACTACTCGTGCCTGTCACTGTCGGGCAGTAAGTGAGACAGTCATAGGTGCCGAGTAGTGATGTCAGCTGGCAGAGCTGCAGAGGAATGCAGATGCCAAGCCGGGTTGCTTCTCTGAGTCTCTGGAGTACAGTAAGTTTGAGTGACACAAACTGAGCTAATCAATAAAGGGCAAAAAAGGTAAAACACAAAGGCAGAATTATTTAAACAGGGGTAAACAGAAGGAATGATTAAATGTCATGGGATTGGTCGGGATGTAACCATACACTGCTTCGACATTTCAATCAACTAGAAGAATTCGATCGAATTGATCAGTTTATCAAGGACATAGCGATATCATTGTCCCCCCCATCTACAAGAACTTAACTTTCTATAGTTTTCAAGCTAAAATATATGGAAGATATATGTAAAATCTATTCGGAATAACATTTGATCCTGTATGGGCCTTTAGCGACAGTCAATCTGGTCTAAATGCCTAATCCTTTTCTTCATCCATATTGTTAAATATACAGCAAAAGATCCATAGTGAGACTGTGTCTATTGTATTAAGGTGTGAAAAAAGAAATAGGACATTCTCACAGCAGGAAATATTTAGTCACTTGCCTTCATCTCACATCAGTCTGTCCATGCCCCCTAGAATTTCACATAAATTGGTTCACCAGGTCCCTTTGTACTTTATCCCCCCTCCAAATTATCAGAAAAGAAGGACTCCTACAACTGTTAGGTACGTTAGGTACAAACTTATTTTTGCAGCCACGACACGCAACACAATTTGCCTGATCATTAGTGACTGAACTCCCTACACAAACTAATTGTCATCCATAGTGAATGTTGTTGTCGTGGTTGCAGTCGTGTACCTAGATTATAATGTTACACAATTCATCCTACTTCACTGTACAGTAACAGAGCATAGGAGTATGCTTGTTTACCAAGTGGCACAGTGTCTTTATTTCCATACTGACATACACACATTTCAACATCTTTTCAGTCATTCCCACATTTTCTGGCCAGATCATGGTTTGTGACTGACATTACAGCCATTATGTTGGTCAAAAATTATTAGGTGGCAGTTTTCCAAATGGCAAAGGAATATTGGAAGGTAAGAACTTGCAGGGTTACCGTATTCAATATAAGTTCTTATCGTTTAAAATGGTGCTAATTTTGCCCCAACCAATCAGATGTTAGCTTTAAAATGTTAAACAAGATCTGATTGCTTGGGGCAAAGTTAGCACCATTTTAAACAATAAGAACTTTTATTGAGTCTCCCTGTTGGTGTATGGCAGATTCACTAAAGCTTCTTTGCAAACAGTGTAAAGGCATCGGAAAATAATGTGTCAGGCCTCCTATTGTCCCACTATATATACATGGAACACTACATGTTAGATTTAATTATATATCTTTTAGTATGGTTTTTAGAATGCCACCATAGCTTACTTATACTAAGTGGTGGTCCAGGTGCACCTGCCCTGGACCCTTCGCTTCTATTATGTGGAATTTTCTGTGATTCCCCTCGGTACACCTTCTAGCGGTCTCTATATCACATTTGCTACCCCCTATATACTGTAAGGAAACTCACTCACTGCACCTTCTCTGTGCTCCACGTGTGGCAAGCCCTGGACCCTTTGCTCGATCCGAACCATACTGTAGCAGTTACAGGACTTCTCACTGCTCCTCAACAAGGATTTAATCCGAACACGCCATGTATGTAAATGCAAATCTTTATTCTCAACACATGGCACACGTGGAATAAAACAAACACTTGCCTAACGCGTTTCAGACGTCTCTGTGTCCTTTCTCATAGGCTTGCATATTATCATATAAGTTATACTAGTACATGCTAAAATCTATCTTGTAATAAAACCAATAAAATCATCTCTAAACCTATGTGAATAAGTTACTAATCAGAGGCTAGGTAACATACTATACATATATTTTAAACATATTACATATCGTAAAATATTGCTATATCATTTTCTACTAGTAACATATTATCAGTAACAAAAGAAAAAATGTATGTGTGTTGGGAGCCCTTTACCCAAAACTGATGTGGGGATCACTGATAATTTACCCCTGCAGTACTGGAAGCCTGTTCCCCTGCAGAGCCGCAGCAGTAAGAGAGTCTCCATGAGGTCAGAGTTTCATAAAATTATGAAAACTGCCCTTTTCCAAGCTGCACAAAAACTGCCGACGCTGTGTGGGGCACTTATAGTTATCTGTGGGGTTTCTATTACAATTGTCCTTACTTTCCCCATTAACCACCAGTGACTCATTCCCGGTTTGTTCAAATTTTCCTTTGACTGGAAAAGCTTCCCAGTTATCTGCTTGCTATCAGCATATCTATCAATAGTAGTATCTATCTATTCGCCTACTATGCGCACACATCTAATACAGCTGGAAACAGCCTTTTTACAAAGTTTGACTCAGATGACAAAAAACCTAGAAGTGCCCTTGAGTGTGCCATTAAATATATTGTTTATGGAACATTTTGCCACATATAGGTTATATGAAGAGAAGGTCTGTTCATAGATTGAGCTGGATGCTCAATAAGTATAATGCCAGCATACGTTTGTAATTTGTTAGTACCCCAGCAGAGAGGGAGATTGGGTGATTTATTTAGTTTAACTTTAAAGGGTATCTATAGTGAAAAAACAAATTGCCCAATTGCAAAGTTAAATTAATGTATTCTGTGCTGCCTTTCTCCTACCTCTTGTCAGTGACCCTGTTTTTCCGTGGTGTCAGATCTCTCTGTCAGCACTCCCCCCTTCCCCCTCCTCCATGTCTAAACACTGACTGCCCCTCAAGCTTCTCATGTGCAGTAAGGGTTAAAAGTTCAACCTCCTGAAAAGCACACCTATGAACAGTGGCCAATAGAAAGCATGCTGCTATAGTTTTCTGGCTATTTCATCTTAGACCTATAGTTAATTGTTGGATGTATGTGTAGGTCTTCATTTTTTGGCAGTTATTATTATATTTAGTAGATTGTTTTATTTTATATATATATATATCATATTTATGTGTATGTTTTGAGTACGGCATGTTGTATATGTAATGCTGTCCGATGCCTGCCTTCCCCTTTCCCATTCTTAGGGCTATGAAAGCTCAAAGAGCTTTAACATACACTCATTAAGCTTTTGCAGTTCTCTGGAGAATAAGCTGCCGGAATTTGGCTGTGACTTAATCCATCATGACCATGACTGCAGAATATACCCATAAGGGCTGGCAGCTGCAGACCAGAGTAAGCAGATATCAACAAGCATAATTTCTTCTGTCAGCATTATCAGGCTGCGTGTGGTGTAAGGAAGAAGGGTTTGGGTTTATAGAGAACTGGGCAGACTTTGCTGTCGGCTACAGGTTCTTAAGTAGGGGTGGGTTGCACCTCACTGATGGTGGTGCAGCTGTTTGGGGGAGAAGATGGCTAGAGGGTTGGAGGAGATTTTAAACTAGGTTGGGGGGGAGGGTATTAGCAGGCTCACTGGGATAGAGAGCCCAGGAGGAAAGCAGGGTGTAGATAGGCCAGGGGTGGGTGGAAAGGGGGGTGAGGCTAGCATAGGGGGTAGGCGGGCATGTGTATTAAAGTGTATGAATAAATTACAGGATCATAAACTAAAATGTATATTTGCAAATGCGAGAAGCCTGGCTGACAAAATGGGTGAATTGGAGATAATGACATTGAATGAAAAGAATGATGTAATAGGTATAGAAGAAAAGTGGTTGAACAGTTCTCATGACTGGGTTGTAAATTTAGGAGGATACGTCTTGTTTAGGCAGGACAGAGAAAAAAGGAAAGGGGGAGGAGTATGTGTTTATGTTAAAAAAGAATTGAAGCCAAATTTAAAAGAAGACACATGGATGTTAAAGTGGAGGCAATATGGGTGGAATTAGGCAACAGTCAAGGTGGTAATGTCATTGTTGGTGTCTGCTATAAGCCGCCAAATGCTAGCAGGGAGGAAGTAAGTTAGATTCATATGCAGTTGGCAAGGGCTGCAAGTTTGGGGAGTGTACTCATTCTGGGGGACTTTAATTAGCCTGACAATGATTGGTGGAGTGGAACAGCCAACACAGAAAAGGGCGATGAGCTCCTGAATTTGCTGCAAGATAATTTTCACTCACAGGTGGTTGAAGTTCCTACAAGAAAAGGAGCTCTGTTGTATCTAGTAATATCTAATATCATGGAGCGTATTATAGATATAAAGGTAACTGGAGGCTTAGGAAATAGTGACCATGAAATAGTGTTTTTTGATGTATTTTATAGAAGGGAAAAGTGCGCTGGATTAACAAAGACTTTTAATTTCGGGAAAGCAAATTTTCCCAGGTTAAAAGTAGCTCTTCAGAATGTCAATTGGGATAAGGTATTATCAGGTAAAGGTACTGAACAGAAGTGGACTTTGTTTAAGGCAATTTTAAGTCATTTCACATCTAGATTTATACCCTTGGGAAATAAATGTAAAAAAAAATAAATCTGCTTCCATGTAGCTGAATTCTGATGTAAAGAGGCAAATGGAAAGGAAGAAAATGGCATTTAAAACCTCAGAGGGAATGGAAAGGGCCTTTAGCGATTATAAAAACTGTAACAAGGAGTGTAAGAAAGCAATCAAACTAGCTAAAATTAATAATGAAGTTAGGATAGCTGAACAAAGCATCACTAAGCCTAAACATTTTTTTAAGTATATTAATAGTAAGAAGATAAGGACTGAAAATGTGGCACCATTAATTAATGGGGATAAGTTAGTTACGGAGGATGGCGATAAAGCAAATGTCTTAAATTTTTTTTTTCCTCTTACACTATAGAAGATCCAAGTACAGATATCATAGCATATAGTAGCAATAATGGTATAAAAGATATGGTTTAACCGAGGATATGGTACAGAAACAACTAAATAAGGTTAATAATAATAAATCTGGTGAACCGGATACAATACATCCTCAGGTCCTTAGGGAGCTAAGTTAAGTTTTATCTAGGAAACAAAATAGAAACACCGCTGCACTGCGAAAATGGCCAATTAGTCCTGCAAGCAACTCACCACTCCGGTTCTTCATAAAAATATTCCTTTATTTGTCAACATATTAAAATAGCTTATTGTTAGAGCTTAGTTCTGGGGGACAGTGGTAAATGTCTGATGCGTTTCAGTCCTTGTCGAGGTTGAGGCTGAGACAGGCGCAGGATGAGTCCCCCAGACCTTCTACACTACACTTTCCTGTACTTTGGAGGGGCACAGCATGGCAACCATATGGAGCTGGGATGTAAGGTAAGAATTTTTGTACACTACAGAGTGGGGCCAGTATGGGGTTAAATTTGAGATTTGGGGGTGGACATGCCCTTTAAATGGGAACAGTGGAGATCTTTTCAGCACTATTGGCTTTGAAAGAATTTGAGAAGATATAAAGTGGTGGGTATCTACTATGAAATTATAAATGAATAAAAGGTTAACTAAAAGATATGGTCTGAAAAAAATAAAATACGTTGAATTACAACAACAAGATTAATTATCCTTAATTGGGGATGTGTATTGGAAAAAGAAAGTTAACAATGGGTTAACTAGGGGGATGGCCTAGTGCTTTCTCTCTTTTTACTCTGTTTTTAATTTGAGCTCCCAGATTTAAAAGGTGGGACTAAACTCAAGGAAACTAGTCTTTGGCCTGAAATGCGTCAGACGTTTACCACTGCGTCAGACGTTTACCACTGTCCCCCAGAACTAAGCTCTAACAATAAGCTATTTTAATATGTTGACAAATAAAGGAATATTTTTATGAAGAACCGGAGTGGTGAGTTGCTTGCAGGACTAATTGGTCGTTTTCGCAGTGCAGCGGTGTTTCTATTTTGTTTCCAAGTGAACTTTTTTATGTGCGGGGTAGAGGCACCCTGAGACCGCGGGCTCGTGGATTGGCTGGATCGTGATACGAGCGGAGGGTTCTATGAGGACGGGAGCCGCCACTGCTATCTTTAAGTTTTATCTAGGCCATTGTTTCTTATTTTTGCAGATTCCCTCATGTACGGATGTGTGCCTCTGGATTGGAAAAAGGCTAATGTTGTTCCAATATTCAAAAAGGGTAGTCGCTCACAGCCGGGTAATTACAGGCCTGTAAGTTTAAATTCAGTGGTGGGTAAGATACTGGAAAGTTTAATAAGGGAACATATTCTAGAGTATGTTTCAAGGACTAATATTATAAGTAGTAACCAGCATGGATTTAGGAGGAATAGATCTTGTCAAACTAAATTGCTTGGATTTTATGAGGAAGTAAGTGGAAATTTAGACTCTGGCATAGCAGTAGATGTAGTTTACTTGGATTTTGCAAAGGCTTTTGATACAGTCCCCGATAGGCGACTAATGTATAATCTAAGGTCTGTTGGTCTGGGGAGGCACATTTGTACATGGATAGAAAATTGTTTAATGAATAGGAATCAGAGAGCAGTTGTTAATAGGGCTTCATCATTATGGACTAAAGTACTAAGTGGGGTGCCACAGGGTTCTGTGTTGGGGCCGCTTCTAATTAATCTATTTATTAATGATTTGGAAGTGGGTATTGTCAGCAAGGTTTCTGGGTTTGCTGATGACACAAAACTTTGTCGACCATTAAAAACTTCAAATGATGTGCTATCTTTGCAGGGGGATCTAGATAGATTGTCACATTGGGCTGCTAAGTGGCAGATGAGATTCAATGTTGATAAATGTAAGGTGATGCATTTTGGACTCTGTGTTAAGTGAATCCCTGTTGGAAAGAGATCTTGGAGTTTTGGTGGATAACAAACTTCAGGCTAGCAAGCAGTGCCAGGCGGCAACAGCCAGAGCCATCATGGTATTGTCTTGTATAAAGAGAGGTATGGATTCAAGGGAGGAAAATGTTATTTTCCCTCTTTACAAAGCATTAGTAATGCCTCATTTGGAATATGCAGTGCAATTATGGAATTCTGTGTACAAAAAGGACATCTTTGAAATGGAAAGGGTTCAGAGAAGGACAACTAAATTAATAAGGAGATTGGGAGAGCTTGAATATGAAGAGACTGGAAAAGTTACAATTATGTATGCTGGAGAAAAGGTGCTTGCTCTGGGATATGATTACTGTGTATAAATACATTAATGGGCCATACAATAAACTATCTGGGGCATTGTTCACTAATAGAGCATGTCAGAAGACACGTGGACATCCCTTAAGACTTGAAGAAAAATGGTTTAGGCTTCAAGTTCGGAAAGGGTTTTGGGGTTGGTCATGCTCTTTTAACATGCTGTAGAGCAATTATGTTCTTGCTGAAAAGTTTCCACAAATATGCAAGTTTCAACAATGGCTGGGCCTTATGTTGATGAAGCTGCACACAAATCAGATCACTCTATACTGCACTGCATATACAGTGTTATTGCATTTTGGTATTGGGTCTTTTTAATATTTTTGACAACCCAGCTGCATACACCACTAGTTCCACTAGTTAAGGATGAGGAGCATATTCTTTCTTCTGTCATGCTTCTCACCGTCACTGGTGGTATAAGTGTTCTTTACTTTCCTTCTCTCAGTTTTGGCAAAGACCCAGTCTGGATATGCAGAAGGTTTAAGGGCTTCTTTTTTAATTTTCTTAGCTTCTGTGCTTTAAAGGGTATGTCCACTGAGTTTCTTTTATCTGATTAACTGAAGAATGGGGGATAAATGTGAAAGACATGTGCCGTAAGTGGTGTCAGAGAATGTAAGTGGTGTCAGAGACTGTCATTGGAGCGATCCGGGTAAGTTCTTTCTCCTCCCCTTCAAGTTTTACTGAAGAACTGGAGGCAAGACATGGATAGACAGATAAAGAAACGGATAAATGGAAAGAAAAAACAACGTCTTAAGTGTAGTTCAGTAAAGAGTGTTGTAAACTGAATCCAGGAAAGACTAAACAGCTGCTGCACTGATATATGGCCTAGGACCAATCAGGACTTGGCTATGTACCTGCATCTTATGAAACACATTTGAAGACTGTGCTGTTAAAATAAGAAAAGAAAATAAAACTTGAATGAAGGTGTGGTTATTTTTTTTTTTGACATTTGCTATTTTGATGTCTTACTATGGGCAATTTAATAACTCTGCTAGCTACAATGCTATCACCTTGCATTCAGGATGTTTCTAATACCTTGCTCTAGCTGAATATAACATTTCAAGGTATTTATTGCCAAAAGATTAATGTAAAATGACTTGAGAAAGCAAGTCGGATGACTTACGAAGTCCAGTGAATTCCACAGATATGCTATAGATTTTTCATTTAGGTCTATTTCAGTATAGATTGGTATTTTTTGGTATTAATAAGACATATTTTATTTCTTTCCTTTTACAGGTTAGTTGCAAAATATCACAGTTCATCCATCTTTACTTGATGGGATGCAACTATTTTTGGATGTTATGTGAAGGGATTTATTTGCATACTTTAATAGTAGTGGCTGTTTTTGCTGAAAAACAGCATTTGATGTGGTACTATTTACTGGGATGGGGTAAGTACTAAAAAATAGTTTTTCTGTATGTGTTTTTATAATATAAAGTATTGGTAAATTGTAATATAGAACATGCAAAATCTCTATTGTGGTTAATACATTTTTAGTATATACTTTTTGTGGATTTTGTATTACATACTGATATAAAGAATGCTTGTATTAATAATTATTAGTATGCTTATATAGCTGATTTTATTATCAATGCACAAAATAAAATTAAACATATACCTGTAATATTAGTATACATGTTTTAGCAAGCAGTGAAATAGCATGAAGTAATCGTTTCCTTGAGTCTCAGCCAATCACTGAGCAGTTGCTGGTCCGGCACCTTCTGCTGTTTCTGTAATTGGAATAAGCAGTAGGAGAAGAACGATGGAATGAGGGCTGGTAAGTTTACAATCCAAATTGGGGCATATAAACCTAGCAAGTTCTAGATTAGGAGGGAGGAGGGAGAGAGGAGGGAAACACCACTGCACATAACAGAAACCTCTAGGAGGTTAGAGGCGTAAATGGATTGCACCAGGGAAAGGCTCCTACTCTTTAGTTTCTTGGACTTTATTTCGGCCGTGCAGGACAACTATATGCAGCAAAAGAGAAAGGTAAGTGTCATTTAACACTACATAGTGGACTCAGCATTGGGGAAAATTTCAGTTGGAAGGTTGAAAATGCCCTTTAAACAGTCATGTAAGAATATGCAACAATTGGCCATGCCCCCTATATTTTTGAAGATTCCCAAATTTTTGAGGATTTTCATATCCCAAATTCACTAATGGCAGCTATTTTTATCAGTGTGAACCCTCTGGGTATAAAAGGCAGCTAGGCAGGTGCCGTTTTGTCTGTTTGTTAAAGGGCATGTCCACCCCCAAACTATAATCCACCCACTACTGGCCCCATTGTGTAGTGTAGTTTAATCCTTACCTTACATCCCAGCTCCATAAGGTTCTCCTGTAGTCCCCCCCCCAAAGTCCCAAAAACTGCCCACCAGGAGGATAGCAGAGTCCATATAGGACTCTGCCTCCTACCTGGCCTCCGGGAGAAGTTTGGCATGCGTACTGCAGCCCTTCTCCCCCTCCTGATTAGGATTCCCTCCCCCTACCATAAAAACCTTTAGGTAAATCATTCCCCCTGTCCCCCCATCCCCAACCGCTCTATTTATTTTATTAGAAAGTTCCCCAAACTTTACTTACCTGCCCTCTTTCCTCCGCCTCCCTGAACTCCCGGCAGCCGCATCCCTGATTGGCTGCCGCTCAGCCAATCACAGACGCGACTGCCGGTCCTGCCCCTCTGCTTGCATTATCTCGCAAGCAGAGGGCCTGGCAGCGCGGCGGAGGAAAGAGGGCAGAAGGTAAGTAAAGTTGGGGAACTTTCTAATAAAATAAATAGAGCGGTTGGGGCTGGGGGACAGGGGGAATACTATATCAAAAAAATTTTTTAAGGGTGGACATACCCTTTAAAGTGAGTTAGTGAAGGCCTGACAGTGTAGATGTTGGAGAGAGATTTTTTTTATGCTTTTTGAGTTTTCTCTGTGTGAATTTCAGTGTGGTGGACTAGCACTTGTTGTTTACTACTCCTGTATTTACACAATTTGGGTCCCAAAAGGACCAACCCCCCCCCTCCATAAGTTCTTTGGACAAATTTAGTGTTAGGCCTTTTAGAGGTCTAATTAACAAACAACAAATGTTTTACTTCCTGCTTGAACACTTACTGTTTTTAGCCATGGTCAGGCTGAATTTTTTTCCCCAGGTATTTCCCCAGCATTAAGTCTTAACTGAGCATGCTTCTTCCCCGGGGCGAATGGGCGGGGGGTCAGAGGTGAGGTGATGTCCCTCTGGAAGCAGGAAGCAGGAATTTGAACATTTACCCCAATGTATGTTTTCACAGGCGCCAGCTCATTTTAAAGGAAATACTGTAGGCTTTCATTTAATCCTAACTTGTTTGGAGACCACAGGTCAGATCACTGTCTCTGGGGGGCCAAGACAGGGATCTGAATGAGAGGCATTCGCGGAGCTATCACAAACAAATTTACCAGAGTGTTTGCTGTTAAGTATTTAATGCCAGCTAATAGCACACACATAACTGCACTTGAGCACATTGTCCTGCTGCACAGTAGAAGATGGAGGAGGGGAGGGTAGAGGATGAGGCACCACTTTACAAATCTAGTGACAGTGAAATGTCCTTATATACACACAAAGAGGTGGTATATAGGGAATTAGCAATATTAACTATGCCCATAGGGCCATATTTATAAAGCTGCGATATCAATTTTAAGTGATACTGCGACTTTAACAATCGGTATCGTAAATTTACAATCGTTAAACTGATGAGATACCGGTCATAAATCTACGATAACAAAATGTATAATCGCACATTTACGACTGCGATCATAAATTAAAAACGATACCGCAGCTTTATAAATATGGCCCTTATATACACAAAGAGGTGGTATATACACAACTAGCATATAGACAACACACTTAAATAGAGAAAGAGTTGGTATTTATGTAATTAGCATATTAATAATGAAATACACATTTTAATTATAAAAACATCAACACATAAAAACATGCAGTTACTGGGATTTCTAAGGTCCAAAAAATGAACTGTACCTTTTATTCAGTGTAGAATTGCAACATAGTTTCTATATCTAACATAGTTTCTTAACAAGGCCACTTATTTATTTGTGTTGATGTTAATCAAAATGCATATCTATTAATTGATACAAATAATAAAAGCAGAACTTCCTTACAACTTAAAACATTTTTTCAGAAGATTTATATGATATGGAGAATTTTACATGTCTCAGATAAAGTCTTCACTTTTACTGTAAGGTACTAAAATCATGCTCAAGGATCGATTATTTATTAACAGATAAATGGTTACTTCAGAATGTAATAACTGAAAAAATAGGTAACATCACATGGTCATAACATGCACTTCTATTTGTGATAAACAAACCTTCAAAACCTAATGATATCCAATAATTAGCTGATAAAACAAGAAGTAACAAAACATTTGGAGGAATTCAAGTACACAAAATAAATTGACTATTTTACACCATGGAATGCTCACAAAGCATTACATCACAGCTATACTGATTAATATAGTCCCAAGATAAAAGACAAGGTGAGACGGTAAATATTTTGACTTAGTACCTAAACTTAAACTAAAAGGATAGTGAACAAAAGGATCCTGCACACTCACAAAGTACTCCAATGGAGGAATATATGCTGGCTGCTCCAGTGCAGCAGCAAACTGTAAATTGTAGACAGGAACAAACTGTGCACACCAGTATTGCAGACAAAAGGTGTTTATTTAGACATCAGTCCAACACCAAATTGTGACGTTTCGGTGCTAACCACATCTTCATCAGACATATACAAACAATGATAGAGCACACTGCCCTTTAAATAGACTAGAGACAAATTGCTAAGGCCATCTAGTGGCCAATCACATTAAAACACATTAAAATATGCACATTTATTACACACCTTATTCAAGGGTAAATAAACCATAAGGTACACACCATGGTCTATTAATATACCCAACAGATTGTACTAGACCCTAATCAACCTTTATTCAAACACATTGTTGTTAAAAAACATATCAACATGAACGCTAAAAAAATTCCTAATAAGAATATATTGAGACACCATCAATATATAGCAGTAGATATTATTTTCTAGGGAAGAAACATGTAAGACCAAGATTGGCATTTAAGCCCCTAGGTTGTAATGTTTGTAGTGTAAAAATCCAATATGCTTCCTTAAGTAGGAGGGCATTGTGTCGATCGCCCCCTCGTTTAAGCGGAGGGACCTGGTCAATGACCATCCCACGAAGGTCTGAGACCTGATGTTTGGCAACACAAAAATGAGATGCTACAGGAGGATCATCCCCCAGGGAAGGGGCTCAGTGCTGTGCGCTACTTTCTGGCTAAGAAACACACAGGTAACCCTCCCAGTGAGTTTCTTGCTGATTGTTTAGATCTCATTCTACGTTATAGTTACTTTAAGTTTGAATGTGATTTCTTCCTACAAAGCTGGATGAGTTTCTGCAAACAAGGAATGTTACAAGTTACTGGTATTGATACATAAAGTAGAGTTGATCCAGGGAAATTTCCGATTGCCATTTGGAGTCAGGAAGGAATTTTTTCCCCCTTCATAAATTTGGTGGGGGTTTTTTGCCTTCCTCTGGATCAACAGTTAGGCAGGATATGAGGATATTGCTAGATGGGTTGGACTGGATGGACGTATGTCTTTATTCAACCCCAAATACTATACTATACTAAATCAATGAGACCAGAGATACCGAAAAGGTCACAAAAAATGTCATTAACAAATACCTGAAGGACTGCTGGGGCATGCAAAGAATGAAGAACATCACCAGATACTCATTATGTCTAGTTCTGGTGCTAAAGGCTGTCTTCCACTCATCTCCTTCCCGAACACGAATTAAATTATAAGCACCCCAGAGATCAAGCTTTGAAAAGATTTTTGCCCGATTTAGTTGGTCAAATAGTTCAGAGATAAGTGGCAGAGGATAATGATTTTTGATTGTGGGTTTTTTTGAGACCACGGTAATTAATACATGGTCGTAAACTTCCATCTCTTTTTTTCACAAAAAAGAATTCTGTACCTGCTGGAGAAGTGGAGGATCTAATGAAGCCTCGAGAAAGGTTCTCCTTGATATATTCCTCCATAGAGGTGGTTTCAGCCGGTGTCAGCGGATAGGTGCGACCACGGGGTGGAATGTTACGGGCAACAAATCAATGAGCAATGATAAGGCAGAGGAGGCAGATTTTCAGAAGATTTTTTATTAAAAACATCCTCAAACTTATGATACTGTCGGGGCAGGGAATTCTTAATTTTAATTTTCACAAGAAATAGAAGAACAGATCTATCTTAGGGAAAAAAAGACATCTGGAAATACAAGAAGAACACCATGAGACAAATTTGTTTTTGACCAGTCTATTATGGGATTGTGTAAACGCAGCCACGAAGTCCTAAAATGAGAGGAGCAGAGGGACTCTGTATAAACAGGAAGGATATCGATTCACAGTGAAGACTTCCAACTTGTAAAAAAATTTCAGTAGTATTTATATACAGGTGGGGGGGTTCGACACCAACTGTCTGCCATGTACAATGCTGTTTTGACACCTTACTTTGGGCGTTCCTATAACACCTCTTAGCCACTATCCAATCACACCCTTAACACTTGGCTGGGATATGCTAATTGGGATTTTCCAGGGTACATAATTGCCAAAGATTCTTGTACAAGTCATTCTGAATTGAGAAAGCCAGTCGGATGACTAGCGAAACGTCAATAAGTCAATAAAATTGCCGGCTGCTCCAGAATCCAAAAATGCTTCGGTAGAAAAAACTTTGGAATTAAGCATGAGAGTCGCTGGTAGAAACAACTTAAGTGAACTCTTGTGAAAAGGAGATTTGAATTTACCTAGATAAGAATCCTTCTCCAAATCTAGGGTTGTGAGTTTCCCGGCTTAGAAGGGCAAACTTAAGCCAAATGTCCCTGGGCGTCACAATACAAACAGAGTCCATGAGTCTGCCTTCAGAGTTTTTCCTCAGCTGATATATGTGTACCCCCAATCTGCATCGGTTCCTCTGACGGAAGGGCATTTGCTTATGGCCCTGGTCTTTGAGGGCGAGGAATGGATTTGGGAGGAAATGGATGGTAAAAAGATTTCTCTGCTTGCCTCTCTCAAATACAAGTATTCACCCGTATACAGATGGTAATCATTTCCTCCAGCTCCCTGGACAATAAGTCGTCCTTTATACGGTCTGACAAGCCCTGCCAGAAGGCTGCTAACAGGGCCTCATTATTCCAAGAGGTCTCTGTGGCAAAGTACGGAATTCAGTAGTATACTGTCCTACAGAATGGGAGCCCTGTCGCAATTGCATTAAACGAGAGGAGGCAGCAACAGTTCTGCCAGGGGCATCAAAGGTTTTCTAGAAGGTTTCAAGAAATAAAGAGATATCATTAACCACCAGGTCATTTTTCTCCCACAGAGGGGATGCCCAGGCCAGGGCGTTGCCTCCCAGCAAGCCAATGACATACCCCACTTTATTTCAGTCAGAGACGAAGTTGGAGGGTTGTAACTCAAAATGTATTAAGCATTGATTGACAAACCCTCGACAGGCTTGAGCATCTCCTTCGTACTGGACAGGTGGAGGTACCCTGTGGTTCTCTTTGGGGAAGGGGTTCCACCTGAGGAGTAGGAGAAGCATGAAGAGTAGGACCAGAGGGTAAGCAAGCTGCAACAGAGTCCATAAATTGAGCTGGGCAATTCTGTTGGTCCTCAAAGGCATCCATACGATGGGAAGTGTCTTCCTCAGGTACTTCCATGGCCTATTCATACTGTAAAGGAACTGAGTCCCAAAGGGATGAGGTGTCCTCTGTACCTTAGGAGGAATTCAATGAATAGTCCAGATGTGGAAGACGGCGTAAAGAGTAAGATCTGGATACCGGAAACAATGGAGTAGCTGGATACTGGAACGATGAAAGAGGCTAGGTACTGGAAACAATGAAGTAGCTAGATACTGGGGACAATGGAGTTTGCAGGATACTGGAGACAATGGAGTTTGCAGGATACTGGAGACAATGGAGTTTGCAGGATACTGAAGACAATGGAATAGCTGGATACTGAAGACAATAGAATTGCTGGATACTGGAGACAATGGAATAGCTGGATACTGAAGACAATGGAATAGCTGGAGACAATGGAATAACTGGACACTGGAGACAATGGAGTATGCAGGATACTGGATACAACGTATCCAGCTATTTCCATTGTCTTCAGTCTCCTGCAAATCTCCATGTCTCCAGTACCTGCAAACCCATTGTCTCCAGTATCCTGCAAACGTCCATTGTCCCCAGTATCTAGCTACTTCATTGTTTCCAGTACCTAGCCTCTTTCATCGTTCCAGTATCCAGGCTACTCCATTGGTTTCCGTATCCAGATCTTACTCTTTACGCCGTCTTCCACATCTGGACTATTCATTGAATTCCTCTAAGGACAGAGGACACCTCATCCCTTGGGACTCAGTTCCTTTACAGTATGAATAGGCCATAATGACGTACTGAGGAAGACCACTTCCCCATCGTATGGATGCCTTTGAGGACCAACAGAATTGCCCGCTCAATTTATGGACTCTGTTGCAGCTTGCTTACCCTCTGGTCCTAACTCTCATGCTTCTCATCTCCCATCCTCGTGGAACCCCTTCCCCAAAGAGAACCACAGTGGTACCTCCACCTGTCCCAGATACGAAGGAGATGCTCAAGCAGCTGTCGAGGGTTTGTCATCAATGCTTAATACATTTTGGAGTTACAACCCTCCAACTTCGTCTCTGACTGAAATAAAGTGGGGTAGGTCTTGGCTTGCTGGGAGGCAGACCCCTGGCCTGGGCATCCCCTCTGTGGAGAAAAATGACCTGGTGGTTAATGATATCTCTTTATTTCTTGAAACCTTCTAGAAAACCTTTGATGCCCCTGGCAGAAACTGTTGCTGCCTCCTCTCGTTTAATGCAATTGCGACAGGGCTCCCATTCTTTAGGACAGTATACTACTGAATTCCGTACTTTGCCACAGAGACCTCTTGGACATAATGAGGCCCTGTTAGCAGCCTTCTGGCAGGGCTTGTCAGACCGTATAAAGGACGACTTATTGTCCAGGGAGCTGGAGAAATGATTACCATCTGTATACGGGTGAATACTTTATTTGAGAGAGCAGCAGAGAAATCTTTTTACATCTTTCCTCCCAATCCATTTCCTCGCCCTCAAAGAACCAGGGCCATAAGCAAATGCCCTTCCGTCATAGAACCGATGCAGATTGGGGGTACACATTATCAGCTGAGGGAAAAACTCTGAAGGCAGATCATGGACTCTGTTTGTATTGTGACGCCCAGGGACATTTGGCTTAAGTTTGCCCTTCTAAGCCGGGAACTCACAACCAGATTTGGAGAAGGATTCTTATCTAGGTAAATTCAAATCTCCTTTTCACAAGAGTTCACTTAAGTTGTTTCTACAGACGACTCTCATGCTTATTCCAAAGTTTTTTCTACCGAAGCATTTTTGGATTCTGGAGCAGCCGGCAATTTTATTGACTTATTGACGTTTCGCTAGTCATACCGGACTGGCTTTCTCAATTCAGAATGACTTGTACAAGAATCTTTGGCAATTATGTACCCTGGAAAATCCCAATTACATATCCCATCGCCAGTGTTGGGTGTGATTGGATATGGCTAAGAGGTGTTATAGAACGCCCAAAGTAAGGTTCAAAACAGCATGTACATGCAGAAGTTGGTGTCGACCCCCCCACCTGTATATAAATACTCTGAATTTTTTAGCAAGTTGGAGTCTGTCACTGAGATTGGTGTATCTAGTAACCATTCCAGTTTATCAGGTCCCCTCTGCTCTCAACTGAGTGGCGCTATAAACACAGATTGCAGTCTAATGTGTCATGGTCAACAAATCGTTTCTGGCGGGGCTGTAATAGAGAGTGCTGGTAACAAAAAACCAGGGAGTACTTTGCAGGATGTTTTTTTTCTAAAGATACTGTCTCATTCTGTGAAAATTAAAAAGAACGCGACGCATAGTTGAGGGGTTGAATGGAAAAAATCTTGGAACTGCCTTAATGCTTATCAGTTTGCTCAGAGATTGATTGGTGGAAACAGACACCCCGTGGTCGCACATCCGCTGTGCTACGCGGAGAGGCTGAAACCACCTCTATGAGGAATATATCAAGGAGAACCTTCTCGAGGCTTCATTAGATCCTCCACTTCTCCAGCAGGTACAGAATTTTTTTTGTGAAAAAAAGAGATGGAAGTTTACGACCATGTATTAATACCGTGGTCTCAAAAAACCCACAATCAAAAATCATTATCTCTGCCACTTATCTCTGACTATTTGACACTAAATCGGGCAAAATCTTTTCAAAGCTTGATCTCGGGGTGCTTATATTTATTCTGATATGGGGAAGGGACTGAGAATGGAAGACAGCCTTTTAGCAAGAACTAGAAGACTAACATAATGGGAGTATCTGGGTGATTGTCTTCTTATTCGTTGTGCATGCCCCAGCAGTCTTCAGGTACATTCTAGTTAATAGCTTGTTTTTTGATATTTCGTTGGCATCTCTGGTCTCATTGATTTACTAGTAAGTAATAGGGAGTATATAAGACGAATGAACACGTCACAATCCGCCAACCAGTCAGCATACACCCCCTAACTGCCTCCCTAACACTATAGGGATTCCAGAGGGAAGGCAAAAACCCCCACCAAATTTATGAAGGGGGAAAAATTCCTTCCTGACTCCAAATGGCAACGGAAATTTCCCTGGATCAACTCTACTTATGTATCAATACAGTAACTTGTAACATTCCTTGTTGCAGAAACTCATCCAGCTTTGTAGGAAGAAATCACATTCAAACTTAAAGTAACTATAACGTAGAATGAGATCTAAACAATCAGCAAGAAACTCACTGGGAGGGTTACCTGTGTGTTTCTTAGCCAGAAAGTAGCGCACAGCACTGAGCCCCTTCCCTGGGGGATCCTCCTGTAGCATCTCATTTTGTGTTGCCAAACATCAGGTCTCAGACCTTCGTGGATGGTCATTGACCAGGTCCCTCCGCTTAAACGAGGGGGCGATCGACACAATGCCCTCCTACTTAAGGAAGCATATTGGATTTTTACACTACAACATTACAACCTAGGGGCTTAAATGCCATCTTGGTCTTACATGTTTCTTCCCTAGAAAATAATATCTACTGCTATATATGATGGTGTCTCAATATATTTCTATTAGGAATTTTTTTAGCGTTCATGTTGATATGTTTTTTAACAACAATGTGTTTGAATAAAGGTTGATTAGGGTCTAGTACAATCTGTTGGGTATAATAGACCATGGTGTGTACCTTATGGTTTATTTACCCTTGAATAAGGTGTGTAATAATGTGCATATTTTAATGTGTTTTAATGTGATTGGCCACTAGATGGCCTTAGCAATTTGTCTCTAGTCTATTTAAAGGGCAGTGTGCTCTATCATTGTTTGTATATGTCTGATGAAGATGTGGTTAGCACCGAAACGTCACAATTGTGGTGTTGGACTGATGTCTAAAATAAACACCTTTTTCTGCAAACTGGTGTGCACAGTTTGTTCCTGTCTACAATTACAGTTTGCTGCTCACGGAGCAGCCAGCATATATTCCTCCATGGAGTACTTTGTGAGTGTGCAGGATCCTTTTGTTCACTATCCTTTTAGTTTAAGTTTAGGTACTAAGTCAAAATATTTACCGTCTCACCTTGTCTTTTATCTTGGGACTATATTAATCAGTATAGCTGTGATGATGCTTTGTGAGCATTCCATGGTGTAAAATAGTCAATTTATTTTGTGTACTTGAATTCCTCCAAATGTTTTGTTACTTCTGTTTTATCAGCTAATTATTGGATATCATTAGGTTTTGAAGGTTTGTTTATCACAAATAGAAGTGCATGTTATGCCATGTGATGTTACCTATTTTTTCAGTTATTACATTCTGAAGTAACCATTTATCTGTTAATAAATAATCGATCCTTGAGCATGATTTAGTACCTTACAGTAAAAGTGAAGACTTTATCTGAGACATGTAAAATTCTCCATATCATATAAATCTTCTGAAAAAATGTTTTAAGTTGTAAGGAAGTTCTGCTTTTATTATTTGTATCAATTATGATATGCATTTTGATTAACATCAACACAAATAAATAAGTGGCCTTGTTAAGAAACTATGTTAGATATAGAAACTATGTTGCAATTCTACACTGAATAAAGGTACAGTTCATTTTTGGACCTAGAAATCCCAGTAACTGCATGTTTTTATGTGTTGATGTTTTATAATTAAAATGTGTATTTCATTATTAATATGCTAATTACATAATACCAACTCTTTCTCTATTTAAGTGTGTTGTCTATATGCTAGTTGTGTATATACCACCTCTTTGTGTATATAAGGGCCATATTTATAAAGCTGCGGTATCGTTTTTAATTTATGATCGCAGTCGTAAATGTGCGATTATACATTTTGTTATCGTAGATTTATGACCGGTATCTCATCAGTTTAAACGATTGTAAATTTACGATACGATTGTTAAGTCGCAGTATCACTTAAAATTGATATCGCAGCTTATAAATATGGCCCTATGGGCATAGTTAATATTGCTAATTCCTAATACCACCTCTTTGTGTGTATATAAGGACATTTCACTGTCACTAGATTTGTAAAGTGGTGCCCTCATCCTCTACCCTCCCCTCCTCCTCTTCTACTGTGCAGCAGGACAATGTGCTCAAGTGCAGTTATGTGTGTGCTATTAGCTGGCATTAAATACTTAACAGCAAACACTCTGGTAAATTTGTTTGTGATAGCTCCGCGAATGCCTCTCATTCAGATCCCTGTCTTGGCCCCCCAGAGACAGTGATCTGACCTGTGGTCTCCAAACAAGTTAGGATTAAATGAAAGCCTACACGTATTTCCTTTAAAATGAGCTGGCGCCTGTGAAAACATACTTGGGTAAATGTTCAAATTCTGCTTCCTGCTTCCAGAGGGACATCACCTCACCTCTGACCCCCCGCCCATTCGCCCCGGGAAGCATGCTCAGTTAAGACTTAATGCTGGGGAAATACCTGGGGAAAAAATTTCAGCCTGACCATGGCTAAAAACAGTAAGTGTTCAAGCAGGAAGTAAAACATTTGTTGTTTGTTAATTAGACCTCTAAAAGGCCTAACACTAAATTTGTCCAAAGAACTTATGGAGGGGGGGTGTTGGTCCTTTTGGGACCCAAATTGTGTAAATACAGGAGTAGTAAACAACAAGTGCTAGTCCACCACACTGAAATTCACACAGAGAAAAATCAAAAAGCAAAAAAAATCTCTCTCCAACATCTACACTGTCAGGCCTTCACTAAACTCACTTTAAAGGGTATGTCCACCCTTAAAAAAAATTTTTTGATATAGTATTCCCCCTTGCCCCCCAGCCCCAACCGCTCTATTTATTTATTAGAAAGTTCCCCAAACTTTACTTACCTGCCCTCTTTCCTCCGCCGGCGCCAGGCCCTCTGCTTGCGAGATAATGCAAGCAGGGGCAGGACCGGCAGTCGCGTCTGTGATTGGCTGAGCGGCAGCCAATCAGGGATGCGGCTGCCGGGAGTTCAGGGAGGCGGAGGAAAGAGGGCAGGTAAGTAAGTTTGGGGAACTTTCTAATAAAATAAATAAGGCGGTTGGGGATGGGGGGACAGGGGGAATGATTTACCTAAAGGTTTTTATGGTAGGGGGAGGGAATCCTAATCAGGAGGGGAGAAGGGCTGCAGTACGCATGCCAAACTTCTCCCGGAGGCCAGGTAGGAGGCGAGTCCTATATGGACTCTGCTATCCTCCTGGTGGGCAGTTTTTGGGACTTTGGGGGGGGGACTACAGGAGAACCTTATGGAGCTGGGATGTAAGGTAAGGATTAAACTACACTACAAATGGGGCCAGTAGTGGGTGGATTATAGTTTGGGGGTGACATGCCCTTTACAAACAGACAAAACGGCACCTGCCTAGCTGCCTTTTATACCCAGAGGGTTCACACTGATAAAAATAGCTGCCATTAGTGAATTTGGGATATGAAAATCCTCAAAAATTTGGGAATCTTCAAAAATATAGGGGCATGGCCAATTGTTGCATATTCTTACAGGACTGTTTAAAGGGCTTTTCAACCTTCCAACTGAAATTTTCCCCAATGCTGAGTCCACTATGTAGTGTTAAATGACACTTACCTTTCTCTTTGCTGCATATAGTTGTCCTGCACGGCCGAAATAAAGTCCAAGAAACTAAAGAGTAGGAGCCTTTCCCTGGTGCAATCCATTTACGCCTCTAACCTCCTAGAGGTTTCTGTTATGTGCAGTGGGTGTTTCCCTCCCTCTCTCCCTCCTCCCTCCTAATCTAGAACTTGCTAGGTTTATATGCCCCAATTTGGATTGTAAACTTACCAGCCCTCATTCCATCGTTCTTCTCCTACTGCTTATTCCAATTACAGAAACAGCAGAAGGTGCCGGACCAGCAACTGCTCAGTGATTGGCTGAGACTCAGGAAACGATTACTTCATGCTATTTCACTGCTTGCTAAAACAATGTATACTAATATTACAGGTATATGTTTAATTTTATTTTGTGCATTGATAATAAAATCAGCTATATAAGCATACTAATAATTATAATACAAGCATTCTTTATATCAGTATGTAATACAAAATCCACAAAAAGTATATACTAAAATTTATTAACCACAAGAGATTTTGCATGTTCTATATTACAATTTACCAATACTTTTATATTATAAAACACATACAGAAAAACTATTTTTTGTACTTACCCCATCCCAGTAAATAGTACCACATCAAATGCTGTTTTTCAGCAAAAACAGCCACTTATTAAGTATGCAAATAAATCCCTTCACATAACATCCAAAAATAGTTGCATCCCATCAAGTAAAGATGGATGAACTGTGATATTTTGCAACTAACCTTAAAAGGAAAGAAATAAAATATGTCTATTAATACCAAAAAATACCAATCTCTATACTGAAATAGACCTAAATGAAAAATCTATAGCATATCTGTGGAATTCACTGGACTTCGTAAGTCATTCCGACTTGCTTTCTCAAGTCATTTTACATTAATCTTTTGGCAATAAATACCTTGAAATGTTATATTCAGCTAGAGCAGGTATTAGAAACATCCTGAATGCAAGGTGATAGCATTGTAGCTAGCAGAGTTATTAAATTGCCCATAGTAGACATCAAAATAGCAAATGTCAAAAAAAAATAAACACAACACCTCTCATTCAAGTTTTATTTTCTTTTCTTATTTTAACAGCACAGTCTTCAAATGTGTTTCATAAGATGCAGGTACATAGCCAAGTCCTGATTGGTCCTAGGCCATAATCAGTGCAGCAGCTGTTTAGTCTTTCCTGGATTAGTTTACAACACTCTTACTGAACTACACTTAAGACGTTGTTTTTTCTTTTCCTTTATCCGTTTCTATCTTATCTGTCTATCCATGTCTTGCCTCCAGTTCTTCAGTAAAACTTGAAGGGGAGGAGAAAGAACTTACCCGATCGCTCCAATGACAGTCTCTGACACCACTTACATTCTCTGACACCACTTACGGCACATGTCTTTCACATTTATCCCCATTCTTCAGTTAATCAGATAAAAGAAACTCAGTGGACATACCCTTTAAGCACAGAAGCTAAGAAAATAAAAAAGAAGCCCTTAAACCTTCTGCATATCCAGACTGGGTCTTTGCCAAAACTGAGAGAAGGAAAGTAAAGAACACTTATACCACCAGTGACGGTGAGAAGCATGACAGAAGAAAGAATATGCTCCTCATCCTTAACTAGTGGAACTAGTGGTGTATGCAGCTGGGTTGTCAAAAATATTAAAAAGACCCAATACCAAAATGCAATAACACTGTATATGCAGTGCAGTATAGAGTGATCTGATTTGTGTCAGCTTCATCAACTAAGGCCCAGCCATTGTTGAAACTTGCATATTTGTGGAAAATTTTCAGCAAGAACATAATTGCTCTACAGCATGTTAAAAGAGCATGACCACACCCCAAAACCCTTTCCGAACTTGAAGCCTAAACCATTTTCTTCAAGTCTTAAGGGATGTCCACTGTCTTCTGACATGCTCTATTAGTGAACAATGCCCCAGATAGTTTATTGTATGGCCCATTAATGTATTTATACACAGTAATCATATCCCAGAGCAAGCACCTTTTCTCCAGCATACATAATTGTAACTTTTCCAGTCTCTTCATATTCAAGCTCTCCCAATCTCCTTATTAATTTAGTTGTCCTTCTCTGAACCCTTTCCATTTCAAAGATGTCCTTTTTGTACACAGAATTCATAATTGCACTGCATATTCCAATGAGGCATACTATAAGACAATAGAATTGCTGGTACTGGAGACAATGGAATAGCGGATCTGAAGACAATGGAAAGCTGGAGACAATGGAATAACTGGACACTGGAGACAATGGAGTATGCAGGATCTGGATACAATGGAGTTTGCAGGATACTGAAGACAATGGAATAGCTGGATACTGAAGACAATAGAATTGCTGGATACTGGACGCAATGGAATAGGCTGGATACTGAAGACAATGGAATAGCTGGAGACAATGGAATAACTGGACACTGGAGACAATGGAGTATGCAGGATACTGGATACAACGGAGTTTGCAGGATACTGAAGACAATGGGGTTTGCAGATACTGATGACAAGAACTAGCAGGAAACTGAAGACAAAGGGGCTATATTTAAAGGTTCGTTAACTTTTCGCGGCCGTTTTCGCGGACAATAACGCATAAATCGCGTTTACCGCGATTTATAAAGGTCCGAAAACGGCCGCGAAAAGTTAACGAAGCGTTAACCTTTCGCGCCGATACTTACCTGTTACCCGCCGCTTCTATTTATAAAGCGGCGGTACTGGTTTCGCTGGCTAGTATCGGCTGTTTTACTTCCACCCTTGAAGGAGGCGAAGTCACCGATACTAACCTCCCGCGGCGGGAATGGGCAGGCAACCCGCGGCGGGTGGTCGCACCCGCCCCGGGAGACACGCCCGCCCCGCCCACACACCCCGCGGCGGCAGCGGCGACCACCCGCCGCCGCCGCCGCCACTTCCCAGCAGCCCCTCCCAACCCGTTCCCCGTTCGCGGCAATCTCGGACGGAACGGGAGCTAGGAGGGGCTGCCGGGAAGGGGCCGCAGCAGGTGGTCGCGACCACCCGCCGCGCACCCCCTCCCCGGCAACCCCTCCAAGCCCCCCGCCCCGGCTGCTCCCGGGGAGGGGACGGGAGGGAGCCGGGGGGGGTGAGGCTCCCCCAGCGGGGCCCTGAGAAGGGCCTTTTGGGGCTTAGGGGGTCCCGCAGCTCGAACCGGGACCCCCCCTCCCCGGCCCTTATAGGGCCCTTGCGGCACTTACAAGTGTCCTTGCGGCTCTGACAAGAGCCTTTTGGGGTTAAGGGGTCCCGCAGCTCGAACCGGGACCCCCCTCCCGGCCCTTATAAGGGCCCTTGCGGCACTGACAAGTGCCCTTGCGGCTCTTATAAGAGCCCTTTGGGGCTTAGGGGTCCCGCAGCTCGAAACAGAACCCCCTCCCCGGCCCTTGTAAGGGCCCTTGCGGCACTTACAAGTGCCCTTGCGGCACTAATAAGTGCCTTTGGCGGGGTCCCGCAGCTCGAACCGGGACCCCCAGTGCGGCTCTTAAAAGAGCCCTTGGGCGACGTCTTCGGGCTGGCGACACAACCCCACTCCAGGTCGCCGATGCCAGGCAGACTCACTGCGGCCGACAGTGAGCCCGCTGGCACCCGCCGGCCTCAGCGGAGCCGATGTTGCCAGCCGCTTCTTTCTTCTTTCTTCAGCCATCTACTGCGATGGCATCTGAGTTCCTCGGCGGAAAGCTCCTCTTTATATAGGTTTGCAGAAATCCATAATCCGTTTCTGATTGGTCTTTTTAATACTTGCTTTACATTAACCAATCAGATTTCAGAACTTTCCAGAAATCTGATTGGTTAATGTAAAGCAAGTATTAAAAAATTGACCAATCAGAAACGGATTATGGATTTCTGCAAACCTATATAGAGGAGCTTTCCGCCGCGGAACTCAGATGCCATCGCAGTAGATGGCTGAAGAAAGAAGAAAGAAGCGGCTGGCAACATCGGCTCCGCTGAGGCCGGCGGTGCCAGCAGGCTCACTGGCGGCCGCAGTGAGTCTGCCTGGCATCGGCGACCTGAGTGGTTGGTGTCGCCAGCCCGAAGACGTCGCGTCGGATCAAGACGCCGGCAACATCGGCCTCGTTGAGGTCGCCGGCGCCCGCCGGGGGTACCCCTGGCGGCCGCAGGGGTACCTCTCGGGGTCGGCGGCCTCGGCGGAGCTGTGTCGCCGGGACTGGAAGAAAGAAGACGTCGCCCAAGGGCTCTTTTAAGAGCCGCACTGGGGGTCCCGGTTTCAGCTCGGGACCCCCGCCAAAGGCACTTGTCAGTGCCGCAAGGGCCCTTGTAAGGGCCGGGGAGGGGGGTCCCGTTACAATGGAGTTTGCAGGATACTGAAGACAATGGAATAGCTGGATACTGAAGACAATAGAATTGCTGGATACTGGAGACAATGGAATAGCTGGATACTGAAGACAATGGAATAGCTGGAGACAATGGAATAACTGGACACTGGAGACAATGGAGTATGCAGGATACTGGATACAACGAGTTTGCAGATACTTGAAGACAATGGGGTTTGCAGATACTGATGACAAGAACTAGCAGGAAACTGAAGACAAAGGGGCATATTTATAAGGTTCGTTAACTTTTCGCGGCCGTTTTCGCGGACAATAACGCATAAATCGCGTTTACCGCGATTTATAAAGGTCCGAAAACGGCCGCGAAAAGTTAACGAAGCGTTAACCTTTCGCGCCGATACTTACCTGTTACCCGCCGCTTCTATTTATAAAGCGGCGGTACTGGTTTCGCTCGGCTAGTATCGGCTGTTTTACTTCCACCCTTGAAGGAGGCGAAGTCACCGATACTAACCTCCCGCGGCGGGAATGGGCAGGCAACCCGCGGCGGGTGGTCGCACCCGCCCCGGGAGACACGCCCGCCCCGCCCACACACCCCGCGGCGGCAGCGGCGACCACCCGCCGCCGCCGCCGCCACTTCCCAGCAGCCCCTCCCAACCCGTTCCCCGTTCGCGGCAATCTCGGACGGAACGGGAGCTAGGAGGGGCTGCCGGGAAGGGGCCGCAGCAGGTGGTCGCGACCACCCGCCGCGCACCCCCTCCCCGGCAACCCCTCCAAGCCCCCCGCCCCGGCTGCTCCCGGGGAGGGGACGGGAGGGAGCCGGGGGGGGTGAGGCTCCCCCAGCGGGGCCCTGAGAAGGGCCTTTTGGGGCTTAGGGGGTCCCGCAGCTCGAACCGGGACCCCCCCTCCCCGGCCCTTATAGGGCCCTTGCGGCACTTACAAGTGTCCTTGCGGCTCTGACAAGAGCCTTTTGGGGTTAAGGGGTCCCGCAGCTCGAACCGGGACCCCCCTCCCGGCCCTTATAAGGGCCCTTGCGGCACTGACAAGTGCCCTTGCGGCTCTTATAAGAGCCCTTTGGGGCTTAGGGGTCCCGCAGCTCGAAACAGAACCCCCTCCCCGGCCCTTGTAAGGGCCCTTGCGGCACTTACAAGTGCCCTTGCGGCACTAATAAGTGCCTTTGGCGGGGTCCCGCAGCTCGAACCGGGACCCCCAGTGCGGCTCTTAAAAGAGCCCTTGGGCGACGTCTTCGGGCTGGCGACACAACCCCACTCCAGGTCGCCGATGCCAGGCAGACTCACTGCGGCCGACAGTGAGCCCGCTGGCACCCGCCGGCCTCAGCGGAGCCGATGTTGCCAGCCGCTTCTTTCTTCTTTCTTCAGCCATCTACTGCGATGGCATCTGAGTTCCTCGGCGGAAAGCTCCTCTTTATATAGGTTTGCAGAAATCCATAATCCGTTTCTGATTGGTCTTTTTAATACTTGCTTTACATTAACCAATCAGATTTCAGAACTTTCCAGAAATCTGATTGGTTAATGTAAAGCAAGTATTAAAAAATTGACCAATCAGAAACGGATTATGGATTTCTGCAAACCTATATAGAGGAGCTTTCCGCCGCGGAACTCAGATGCCATCGCAGTAGATGGCTGAAGAAAGAAGAAAGAAGCGGCTGGCAACATCGGCTCCGCTGAGGCCGGCGGTGCCAGCAGGCTCACTGGCGGCCGCAGTGAGTCTGCCTGGCATCGGCGACCTGAGTGGTTGGTGTCGCCAGCCCGAAGACGTCGCGTCGGATCAAGACGCCGGCAACATCGGCCTCGTTGAGGTCGCCGGCGCCCGCCGGGGGTACCCCTGGCGGCCGCAGGGGTACCTCTCGGGGGTCGGCGGCCTCGGCGGAGCTGGTGTCGCCGGGACTGGAAGAAAGAAGACGTCGCCCAAGGGCTCTTTTAAGAGCCGCACTGGGGGTCCCGGTTTCAGCTCGGGACCCCCGCCAAAGGCACTTGTCAGTGCCGCAAGGGCCCTTGTAAGGGCCGGGGAGGGGGGTCCCGTTATAACTGGACACTGGAGACAATGGAGTATGCAGGATACTGGATACAACGGAGTTTGCAGGATACTGAAGACAATGGGGTTTGCAGAATACTGATGACAAGGGAACTAGCAGGAAACTGAAGACAAAGGGGCATATTTATAAAGGTTCGTTAACTTTTCGCGGCCGTTTTCGCGGACAATAACGCATAAATCGCGTTTACCGCGATTTATAAAGGTCCGAAAACGGCCGCGAAAAGTTAACGAAGCGTTAACCTTTCGCGCCGATACTTACCTGTTACCGCCGCTTCTATTTATAAAGCGGCGGTACTGGTTTCGCTCGGCTAGTATCGGCTGTTTTACTTCGCCACCTTGAAGGAGGCGAAGTCAGCCGATACTAACCTCCCGCGGCGGGGATGGGCAGGCAACCCGCGGCGGGTGGTCGCACCCGCCCCGGAGACACTCCCGCCCCGCCCACACACCCCGCGGCGGCAGCGGCGACCACCCGCCGCGCCGCCCGCCACTTCCCCAGCAGCCCCTCCCAACCCGTTCCCCGTTCGCGGCAATCTCGGAACGGGAGGCTAGGAGGGGCTGCCGGAAGGGGCCGCAGCAGGTCGCGACCACCCGCCGCGCACCCCCTCCCCAACCCCTCCAAGCCCCCCGCCCCGGCTGCTCCCGGGGAGGGGACGGGAGGGAGCCGCTGGGGTGGATGCTCCCTCCAGCGGGGCCCTGAGAAGGGCCTTTTGGGGCTTAGGGGGTCCCGCAGCTCGAACCGGGACCCCCCCTCCCCGGCCCTTATAAGGGCCCTTGCGCACTTACAAGTGTCCTTGCGGCTCTGACAAGAGCCTTTTGGGGCTTAAGGGGTCCCGCAGCTCGAACCGGGACCCCCCTCCCGGCCCTTATAAGGGCCCTTGCGGCACTGACAAGTGCCCTTGCGCTCTTATAAGAGCCCTTTGGGGCTTAGGGTCCCGCACTCAAACAGGACCCCCTCCCCGGCCCTTGTAAGGGCCCTTGCGGCCACTTACAAGTGCCCTTGCGGCACTAATAAGTGCCTTTGGCGGGGGTCCCGCAGCTCGAACCGGGCCCCCAGTGCGGCTCTTAAAAGAGCCCTTGGGCGACGTCTTCGGGCTGGCGACACCAACCCCACTCAGGTCGCCGATGCCAGGCAGACTCACTGCGGCCGACAGTGAGCCCGCTGGCACCGCCGGCCTCAGCGGCCGATGTTGCCAGCCGCTTCTTTCTTCTTTCTTCCAGCCATCTACTGCGATGGCATCTGAGTTCCTCGGCGGAAAGCTCCTCTTTATATAGGTTTGCAGAAATCCATAATCCGTTTCTGATTGGTCAATTTTTAATACTTGCTTTACATTAACCAATCAGATTTCAGAACTTTCCAGAAATCTGATTGGTTAATGTAAAGCAGTATTAAAAATTGACCAATCAGAAACGGATTATGGATTTCTGCAAACCTATATAAGAGGAGCTTTCCGCCCGGAACTCAGATGCCATCGCAGTAGATGGCTGAAGAAAGAAGAAAGAAGCGGCTGGCAACATCGGCTCCGCTGAGGCCGGCGGTGCCAGCAGGCTCACTGGCGGCCGCAGTGAGTCTGCCTGGCATCGGCGACCTGAGTGGGGTTGGTGTCGCAGCCCGAAGACGTCGCTCGGATCAAGACGCCGGCAACATCGGCCTCGTTGAGGTCGCCCGGGCCGCCCGCCGGGGGTACCCCTGGCGGCCGCAGGGGTACCTCTCGGGGGTCGGCGGCCTCGGCGGAGCTGGTGTCGCCGGGACTGGAAGAAAGAAGACGTCGCCCAAGGGCTCTTTTAAGAGCCGCACTGGGGGTCCCGGTTTCAGCTGCGGGACCCCCGCCAAAGGCACTTGTCAGTGCCGCAAGGGCCCTTGTAAGGGCCGGGGAGGGGGGTCCCGGTTCGAGCTGCGGGACCCCCTAAGCCCCAAAAGGCCCTTCTCAGGGCCCCGCTGGAGGGAGCCTCCACCCCCCCAGAGGCTCCCTCCCGTCCCCTCCCCGGGAGCGGCCGGGGCGGGGGGCTTGGAGGGGTTGCCGGGGAGGGGGTGCGCGGCGGGTGGTCGCGACCACCTGCTGCGGCCCCTTCCCGGCAGCCCCTCCTAGCCTCCCGTTCCGAGATTGCCGCGAACGGGGAACGGGTTGGGAGGGGCTGCTGGGAAGCGGCGGCGGCGGCGGGTGGTCGCCGCTGCCGCCGCGGGGGGTGTGGGCGGGGTAGGAGCGGCGTCGGGAAGGGATTTTAAGTCCCTTCGCGGCGATACTGTATAGGGGCTTAAAATTACCGCAGCACATCGCGGCCGCGATAGGTATCGCGGGAATAGCGCTCGCCGTTATAAATACGGCGATAGCGCTATTTTCGCGGCCGCGATGTGCGGCGGTAATTTTTTTGCTATATTATCGATTCTTTATAAATATGCCCCAAAGAAATGCTGTCCAGACTGACAAAAAGAGCGGCCAGGAAGCGGGGACTACGAATAGGCACTCTCTGAAGAAGCAAATGCCTCATCTGATGCCACCTACGTCACCCGTCTTGGAACAGTGTAGGAGCGAGGCAGATAAGATCTTTACACATAACCTAATACTATTATTATATTATTAAATTAAACTTTGTGCATCAATAAAGCAGTGCCAGGCAGCAACAGCCAGAGCCAGCATGGATTGTCTTCTATAAAGAGAGGTATGGATTCAAGGGAGGAAAATGTTATTCTCCCTCTTTACAAAGCATTGGTAAGGCCTCATTTGGAATATGCAGTGCAATTTTGGAATCCTGTGTACAAAAAGGACATCTTTCAAATTGAAAGGGCAACTAAGTTAATAAGGGGATTTGGGGAGCTTGAATATGAAGAGAGAATGGGTAAGTTACAATTATGTACGCTGGAGAAAAGGCGCTTGCGTGGGCATATGATTACTGTGTATAAATACATTAACGGACCATACAATAAACTATCTGGGGCATTGTTCACCAATAGAGCATGTCAGAGGACACGTGGACATCCTTTAAGACTTAAAGATAAAAGGTTTAGGCTTCAAGTTCGGAAAGGGTTTTTCACTGTGGGAACGGTAAAGCTATGGAACTGTCTTCCAGTGGACGTTGTTATGACAGGTTCCTTGGTCATTTTAAAAAAAAGGCTGGATGAATTTCTGCAGACAAGGAATATTGCAAGTTACTGGAATTGATACATACAAGTAGAGGTGATCCAGGAAAATTTACGATTTTACCCCCTTCATAAATTTGGTGGTGGTGGGGGGGGGGGGGGGGGTGCCATCCTCTGGATCAACAGTTAGGCAGGAAATGAGGATATTGCCAGATAGGTTGGACTGGATGGACATGTCTTTATTCAACCTCAAATACTATACTATATGTTTGAGTACTATTTATACATAGTGATCATATAGCCACACAAGCACACATGTCTTAATATTCAAACTCCTAAGTCCCCATATTAATTTAGCTGCCCTTCTCTTAAGCCTTTACATTTCTAAGATGTACTTTTTGTACACAGATTTCCAAAACTGCACTCCAAAAAAAGCCCTACGAGTGCTTTGTAGTACTCATCCAAGCAATCCTCTTTTTACTATTTGAAGGATGAGTTCTTTTCTTGCATGGACAACTAGGTTTAAAAATAGTTTCTTTTCCCATGGCTATAAGATTATTTAATACTTGACTCTATTGAATGATACTATTAGGGGATAAGGAGATATGTATTTTTTTGCTCTGTAGATCAGTTTTTGATGTGTGTACTGTTCAACTCTTTACTATTATTATTCTTTTTATGTATATTGTACATTGTGCAATATATACAACAAAATTCATAAACAATGACAATAAAGATTTTATTATTATTATTTATTATTATTACTATTACTTATACTATATTATTATATATTACTATACTATTATTATCAAAATGGGTAGCAGAATGGCAGATGAGATTCAATGTTGATAAATGTAAGGTGATGCATTTGGGGTTTAACAATCTTGGTGCCACCTACACCATAAATAACTCTGTGTTAAGTGAAACTTGACTGGAAAAAAATTTGGGTGTTCTGTTAGATAACAGACTTGGCCCGTTAATGTATTTATACACAGTAATCATATCCTTTTGCGAATCCTTAACACCAGCTTAGTACATTGGTTGCGGCAGTCCAAATGCATCATCTTACATTTATAAACATTTAATCTTATCTGCCACTTAGCAGCCCAATTTGATAATCTATTTAGATTCACCTTCATCCACCTTCAAAGATTGCACTTCATGCTTTAAATGGTTGACATTTGTACATGGATAGAGGATTAGTTATTGGATCGCAAACAGAGAGTGGTGGTCAATGGAGTTACATCTATGTGGATTAAAGTTCTAAGTGGAGTGCCTCAGTGTTCCGTACTGGGACCACTTCTTTTTAATCTGTTTATAAATTACTTAGAAGAGGGCATTGAGAGCAAGGTCTCTGTGTTTGCTGATGACACTAAAATATGCAGATCTTTGGAAACTTCAAATGATATGTAATTACTGCAAGCAGACCTAGATAGATTATCAAAATGGGTAGCAGAATGGCAGATGAGATTCAATGTTGATAAATGTAAGGTGATGCATTTGGGGTTTAACAATCTTGGTGCCACCTACACCATAAATAACTCTGTGTTAAGTGAAACTCGACTGGAAAAAAATTTGGGTGTTCTGGTAGATAACAGACTTAGCTGACGCAAACAATGACAGACAGCAACGGCTAGAGCTAGCAAGATATTTTTTTTATTTAATTATTATAAAAAGGGGAATAGATTCAAGAGCAAAAACTATTATTCTCCCTCTTTACAAGGCACTGGTAAGGCCTCATTTGCACATTGCAGTTTTGGAATACCATATATAAAAGGGCCATCTTGGAAATGAAAGCAGTTCAGAGAAGGGCAACTAAAATAATAAAGGGAATGGAGGGGCTTGACTATGCAGGCAGATTAGACAAGTTAGGGCTATTTACATTGGAGAAGCAATGTTTGTGGTGGGATATAAACATTATTGACAGTAATCCAATACAGTAACCCCCATTCTTTAGCACTCCAGCATGCCTTAGTTGCTGGGAGTTGTAATTTTCAAACATCTGCAGTGGCAAGGAATTGGGGGTTACTGTATGGGATTACTGTCCCCCCCTCCCCAAGAGAGCCCCCCAGATCAGTGTGATGGTACGTTGCCTGGGCAGTCTTCAATCCAGGTAAGGTACTTAAGAAATGTGAAATCCAGTCGCTTAGTGTGAAATCTGGCAGCCACTTGCTCTGCCAGATTTGACCTGCTCTGACCTGACGTCACCAGGAGACAGGCGCTGAGTAGTGACATCAGCCAGCTAATGTGAAGCGAGCAGATGGTAGATTTAACACTGAGATGAGTGACTATATGTATGGTATACTGCAGTTCTGGTTGATCCAGGGATACTTTTCCGATTGCCATTTGGAGTCAGGTAGGAATTCCCCCTCCTACCCCCCCCCCCTTTTTAGTTTTTTTTTTGCCTTACTTTGGATCAACTGTTATTTAGGGTTAAAAAGAAGGGTGAAAAGGTTGGACTTGATGGAGGTTTATAGTTTATAGTATTTGAGGTTGAATAAAGACATACGTCCATCCAGTCCAACCCATCCAGCAATATCCTCATTTCCTGCCTAACTGTTGATCCAGAGGAAGGATCTAACCAAATTTATGAAGGGGGAAATAATTCCTTCCTGACTCCAAGTGGCAATCGGAAATTTCCCTGGATCTACTCTACGTATTAATACCAGTAAGTTGCAACATTCCTTGTTTGCAGAAACTCTTCCAGCTTTTTTTTTTGAAACTGACCAATGAACCTGCCATAACAATGTCCACTGGAAGACAGTTCTATAGCTTTACCGTTCTCACAGTGAAAAACCCTTTCCAAACTTGAAGCCTAAACTTTTTTCTTCAAGTCTTAAGGGATGTCCTCTGACATGTTCTATTGGTGAACAATTCCCCAGATAGTTTATTGTATGGCCCGTTAATGTATTTATACACAGTAATTATATCCCCACGCAAGCACCTTTTCTCCTGCATACATAATTGTAACTGTTCCAGTCTCTCTTCATATTCAAGCTCCCCCAATCCCCTTATTAATTTAGTTGCCCTTCTCTGAACCCTTTCCATTTCAAAGATGTCCTTTTTGTACACAGGATTCCAAAATTGCACTGCATATTCCAAATGAGGCCTTACCAATGCTTTGTAAAGAGGGAGAATTACATTTTCCTCCCTTGAATCCATACCTCGCTTTATACAAGACAATACCATGCTGGCTCTGGCTGTTGCCGCCTGGCACTGCTTGCTACCTTTAAGTTTGTTATCCACCAAAACTCCAAGATCCCTTTCCAACAGGGATTCACTTAACACAGAGCCATTTATAGTATAAGTAGCACAAGTATTTTTAAGTCCAAAATGCATCACTTTACATTTATCAACATTGAATTTCATCTGCCACTTAGCAGCCCAATGTGATAATCTATCTAGATCCCCTTGCAACGATTGCACAACACAGAACCCTGTGGCACCCCACTTAGCACTTTAGTCCATAATGATGAAGCCCCATTAACAACTACTCTCTGCATCCTATTCTTTAACCAATTTTCTATCCATGTACAAATGTGACTCCCCAGACCAACAGACCTTAGCTTATTCATTAGTCGCCTATGGGGGACTGTATCAAAAGCCTTTGCAAAATCCAAGTAAACTACATCTACTGCTATACCAGAGTCTAAATTTCTACTTACTTCCTCATAAAAGCCAAGCAAGTTAGTTTGACAAGATCTATTCCTCCTAAATCCATGCTGATTACTACTTATAATGTCAGTCCTTGAAACATACTCTAGAACATGTTCCCTTATTAAACTTTCCAGGATCTTCCCCACCACTGAAGTTAAACTTACAGGCCTGTAATTACCCGGCTGTGAACGACTACCCTTTTTGAATATTGGAATAACATCAGCCTTTTTCCATTCCAGAGGCACACCACCGGACATGAGGGAATCAGCAAAAATAAGAAACAATGGCCTAGATAAAACTGAACTTAGCTCCTTAAGTACCCGAGGATGTATTTTATCCGGTCCAGGAGATTTACTAATATTAACCTTATTTAGTTCTTTCTGTACCATATCCTCGGTTAACCAAAGTGAACTTGAGTCTTGTATACCTTTATTGCTACTATACTCTATGATATCTGTACTTGGATCTTCTATAGTGTATACAGAGGAAAAAAAATTATTCAAGACATTTGCTTTATCGCCATCCTCCTTAACTAACTTATCCCCATTAATTAATGGTGCCACATTCTCAGTCCTCATCTTCTTACTATTAATATACTTAAAAAAATGTTTAGGCTTAGTGATGCTTTCTTCAGCTATCCTAACTTCATTATTAATTTTAGCTAGTTTGATTGCTTTCTTACACTCCTTGTTACAGTTTTTATACTCCCTAAAGGCCCTTTCCGTTCCCTCGGGATTAAAGGTTTTAAATGCCTTTTTTTCCTACTCATTTGCCTCTTTACATCAGAATTCAGCCACATGGGCGCGGTTCTATTTTTTTTAGCATTTATTTCCCAAGGGTATAAATTTAGATGTGAACTGTCTTAAAATCCCCTTGAACACAGTCCACTTCTGTTCAGTACCTTTACCTGATAATACATTATCCCAGTTGACATTCTGAAGAGCTGCTTTTAACCTGGGAAAATTTGCTTTCCTGAAATTAAATGTCTTTGTTAACCCAGCGCACTTTTCCTTTCGATAACAAAGTCCAAATGCCACTATTTCATGGTCACTATTCCCTAAGCCTCCAGTTACCTTTATATCTATAATGCGCTCCACAATGTTAGATATTACCAGATCCAACAGAGCTCCTTTTCTAGTAGGAACCTCAACCACCTGTGAGAGAAAATTATCCTGCAGCAAATTCAGGAACTCATCGCCTTTTTCTGTGATGGCAGTTCCACCACACCAATCAATGTCAGGGTAATTGAAGTCCCCCATAATGAGCACACTCCCCAAACTTGCAGCCCTTGCCAACTGCATATGAAGTTGACTCACCTCCTCTCTGCTAGCATTTGGCGGCTTATAGCAGACACCAACAATGACATTACCCCCTTTCCTGTTGCCTAATTCCACCCATATTGCCTCCACTTTATCATCCATATCACCAGCTATCTCTTCTTTTAAATTTGGCTTCAATTCTTTTTTAACATATACACATACTCCTCCCCCTTTCCTTTTTTTTCTGTCCTGCCTAAACAAGGCATATCCTTCTATATTTACAGCCCAGTCGTGAGAACTGTTCAACCACGTTTCTGCTATACCTATTACATCATACTTTTCATTCAATGCCATCATTTCCAATTCACCCATTTTGTCAGCCAGGCTTCTCGCATTTGCAAACATACATTTTAGATTATGATCCTGTAATTTATTCGTACAGGATCTTTAAGTCTTAACCCAGCACACTTTTACTTTCGATAACAAAGTCCAAACGCCATTATTTCATGGTCACTATTCCCTAAGCCTCCAGTTGCCTTTATATCTATAATGCGCTCCACAATGTTAGATATTACCAGATCCAACAGAGCTTCTTTTCTAGTAGGAACCTTAACCACCTGTGAGAGAAAATGATCCTGCAGCAAATTCAGGAACTCATCGCCTTTTTCTGTGATGGCAGTTCCACTACACCAAAACTTGCAAACTTGCCAACTGCATATGAAGTTTACTCACCTCCTCTCTGCTAGCATTTGGCTGCTTATAGCAGACACCAACAATGACATTACACCCTTTCCTGTTGCCTAATTCCACCCATATTGCCTCCACTTTAACATCCATATCGCCAGTTATCTCTTCTTTTAAATTTGGCTTCAATTCTTTTTTAACATAAACACATACTCCTCCCCCTTTCCTTTTTTCTCTGTCCTGCCTAAACAAGACATATCCTTCTAAATTTACAGCCCAGTCGTGAGAACTGTTCAACCACGTTTCTGCTATACCTATTACATCATACTTTTCATTCAATGCCATAATTTCCAATTCATCCATTTTGTCAGCCAGGCTTCTCGCATTTGCAAACATACATTTTAGATTATGATCCTGTAATTTATTCGTACACTTTAATACACATGCCTCCCTATCCCCTATGCTATCCCTACCCCCCTTTCCGCCCACCACTGTCCTATCTACGCCCTGCTTTCCTCCTGGGCTATCTATCCCAGTGAGACTGCTAATACTCTCCACCCCCAAACCTAGTTTAAAATCTCCTCCAACCCTCTAGCCATCTTCTCCCCTAAAACAGCTGCACCACCATCAGTGAAGTGCAACATCAGTGAGCACCCTTACTAAAGAGCCTGTAGCCAACAGTAAAGTCTGCCCAGTTCTCAATAAACCTAAACCCTTCTTCCTTACACCACTCTCTTAGCCACGCATTAATGCTCCTAAGCTCCCGCTGTCTCCCTGGCTTAGCACGTGGCTGCGGTAGTATAGGACCTCACCTCCTCCTCTAACTTTGTCATTGGCGCCAATGTGAACCAAGACCGCCGGGTCACACCCGGCCCCACCCAATAATCTGTCTACACGATCCACCACATGCCGAACCCTAGCACCAGGCAGGCAACACACAGTTCGGCATGTAGGGTCTTAGCGGCAGAATACTCTATCTACCTTCCTTATAATGGAGTCCCCTACCATTACCACATGCCTTGCATTCCTGATCCTTCGTTCCTCCTCCCTTGTATCAGAGATGGCAGTCCCCTGGGTGCTCAAGGGAGTAGCCCCCTCCATACACAGTAATTCCGAGGTGTCCTCCTCCACTTCATTACCTAAGGCGGCAAATCTGTTGGGATGGACAATCTCGGAAGAAGTCACCCTACCCTTCCGTCCCCCACTTCCCCTAGTAACCCTAACAAACCTCCCCCCTCAACCTTCCCTTCCCACCCACCTCTATACTGGCCCCAGCCAGTGCCTGCTGACCCCCCAGCTCTGCCAATCCCCGCAATCAAGGTAATCAAGGATTAATATCTAAACTATATTTCATACTGTACTTTTTGCTCCTTTTGGTCCACCTCTCTATAAGCTTATATTAGTCCACTTATTTTATCGATCGATCAATAGGGGTTTATTTGAATGCATCTAAAATATCAGTCACAAAGATTTGTGAGTTGCCCATATGCTAAATTTGTATACTTAGGTATTTAGAATTTCTTTCATAAGTTTTGCCTTGGGTGGATCCAGTGAATTTTTTACTAGATAAATTTAAATAAGTCTCTATTCTAAAATTAAAGGATATGTCCAGCTTGTGAAGGTTCTCATTCATCCAGGTCATGGTATATCTGTTGTATTCAATTAGATCAACTGGACTTGAAATGTAGTTCTTGAAGACGTTTCGCTAGTCATCCGACTGGCTTTCTCAATTCAGAATGACTTGTACAAGAATCTGTGGCAATTATGTACCCTGGAAAATCCCAATTAGCATATCACAGCCAGGTGTAAGGGTGTGATAAGATACGTATTTGTATGTGGGGGAGACCAAACAGCAACTGCATCAACGTATGGCCCAGCACAGAAGAGCCAATTCCTCGGGTCAGGACTCAGCCGTGTATCTGCATCTTAAGGATAAAGGACATACCTTTGAAGATTGTAATGTTAACATACTGGCGAAGGAACGTGACTGGTTCAAGAGAGGTGTTAAGGAGGCCATTTATGTGAAAATAAAGAAACCAAGCCTAAATAGAGGTGGGGGGGGTTCGACACCAACTGTCTGCCATGTACAATGCTGTTTTAACACCTTACTCTGGGCGTTCCTATAACACCTCTTAGCCACTATCTAATCACACCCTTACACCTGGCTGTGATATGCTAATTGGGATTTTCCAGGGTACATAATTGCCACAGATTCTTGTACAAGTCATTCTGAATTGAGAAAGCCAGTCGGATGACTAGCGAAACGTCTTCAAGAACTACATTTCAAGTCCAGTTGATCTAATTGAATACAACAGATATGTCCAGCGTTTTTTTAACTTTCTTTTTTTCTGTTTAACTTAAGAATGGGGGTAAATTAGATATATATTACCTCCAGTAAAGCTGCATTTTCTTCTTTACGGGTCTCTCATGTTATTCCATTTTATGTTTTATATATATATGATTAACGGACAGGTGGATCTTTTCACATGCTTTAATAGAGCCTCTACACACTTTGCAACTACCTGCAACTAGAGATGGCCGAACTTTCAAAAGTTCGGCCCGTTTTTGAACTTTCGAACTATATGGACCCAAAGTCAATGGGAGTCAAATAGTTTTAAAAGTTCTAATGAAATACAATTAAATATCAATGGTAACTTAATGTAAATGGCTGTGGGACCTGGGAAATGCTCTGGGGAACATGTTCGAATGGCCAGGACTTTCGAAAACTCGATTTTACTCTCACGCGCGCTACTTTCGAGCTCTTGCGTTCGAACATTCGATAATTATCCCATGAACGACTCCCGGATTCGATGCTCGCGCCTAGGTATAATAAACATTTTACTCGCGGACTCGATGCTCGTGTATTGGTACATAGACATTTTACTCGTGGATTTGATGCTCGAGTCTAGGTATAATGGACATTTTACTCACGGATTTGATGCTCGCGTCTAGGTATAATGGACATTTTACTCACGGATTTGATGCTCGTGTCTAGGTATAATGGACATTTTACTTGCGGATTCGATATTTACTCACGAATAGGTATAACAGACCTTTTACTCACGGATTCGATGCTCGCGTATAGGTATAATAGACATTTTACTCGCATATTTGATTCCTCGAACAGTCAAACATTCGATAATTATCGAAAGTCCGGAAAATATCGAAAATCCTGGTCCGGGATAGTTCGAGGAGTCCGAGTCCATTCAAACTCGAATAGTTCGGCTCGAACTCAGGTTTGCGTTCGAATTCTAGTCCATCTCTACCTGCAACCTAAAGGGACCCCTTGATGCAAAGTGGGAATTGTGTGTTTATTTTTAGCTATGTGTGAATACAGTGGATAAAAAATCTTTACAACCTTATAAAATTTCAGGGTTTTGTACAAAAAAAAAGAAAGGCAAGAATTTAAAAATAAATTCTAATAATAAAAAGCAGTTTATAAAGAAGTCCTGGTTCTGTTAGTGTCACATCCCTTAATTTAATACTACCAGAAAAATTGTGCCCGTTGGGGCACAGGGGGAATTATTGTATGTGCATGTATGTTTGACTATGTGTAAATACATGGGATATAAAATCTTTACACAAACACACACCCTGTAAGAATTGCAGCGTTTTATACAATTAAAAAAAAGAAAGGCAAGAAACGAGAAACCATTAATAAAGAAATCCCAGTTCTATTAGTGTCACATACTTTACCTTTAACTAATACTTTGTTAAATCACTTGTTGATTTTATAACAGTACTTAGTTGTTTTGTATAAGAGTCTATTAGTTTGAGATATCTGGAATTTTTGGTAACTATTTATAGAAATATCATGAGAAATGTTTACTAATATATGGGAACCATAAAGGCCCAGGAGTCAGTTATTTAAAGTTCTGTTGGCATTACTGAATTTGTTGTCCTATTATAGTTCCACAGCACCAAACACCAAGTACTCTTTGAACTTGTGCATGCTCTGTAATATATGGGAGATTATATAACACTATTATTAAAGATATTTACGTATTGGCAGAGACATTTGGACTTGTGTAATGGGACAGTCTTTATTAATATCATTGTGTTGGTGTGACTTTGGATACATTTATTATGAAAGCACTTGGTTGCCTGTACTTCTGGTTGGAACCCTGGAGAGTTATTTAAATTACTGTAGATTTTATCACAGTTGCACAACACATTGCAATAGCTCTGCATAAATCTCAGTTTGTGCAGGTCAGCTGTGCAGGTGATTTTTGCGATACTAGTGCAGCTTTGTATGTGTGTGTGTTTGTGTGGGGGGGTACGTGGATATGTGGACAGTGTTTATTAATATGAATATATTAATATATTATTGTGTATGTGCTAAGTTGCCCACAGTAGTGACTGGCACTTGCAAATTGTCCACACTAGTGACTGGTACATGCAAGCTGCCCAGAGTAGTGACTGGTACATGCAACTTGCTCACAGTAACTGTTAAAATAAGTTTTATCCTTCTGTGTCAGGAGTAGAGATGGGCTTGAACTGGAACCTTAGTTCAAGCCGAACTATTCTAGTTTGAACTGACTCAGACTTTTCAAACTATCCCAGACCCGGATTTCTCAGACTTTCAATATTTTCCAGACTTTCGACTATTATCGAATGTTTGAACGTTCGAGGTGTGCGAATATGCGAGTAAAATGTCTATTATACCAATACGCGAGTAAATATCGAATTATTCGAATCCACATTAAAAATGTCTATTATACCAATACGCGAGTAAATATCTAATTATCGAATATGCAAGTAAAATGTCTATTATACCAATATGTGAGCAAATATCGAATCTGCGAGTCGTTCATAGGACAATTATCGAATGTGCAAACGCAAAAGCTCCAAAGTAGCACGCCTGAGAGTAAAATCGATTTTTCAAAAGTCCTGGATATTCAAACATGTTCCCAGGTGCCACAGCCATTTACATTAAGTTACCATTGATATTTTAATTGTATTTCATTCAAACTTTTCTAGCTATTTGACTCCCATTGACTTAAATGGGTCCGTTTTCGAACTATCAAACTTTCCATTTAGTTTGAAAGTTCAAAAACGGACCAAACTTTTGAAAGTTCAGCCATCTCTGGTTAGCAGATGTGATGTCATGCAGGCACAGACAGGCATTAAAGTTTCTTTAGGTTTTAACGAGTCTAAACGCATGCAGAGGGTTAAGCAGTGACAGATGGGTGGCTAAAACTTCCATTATGACTGTTCCAAATTAAAATAGGAGTAGCAGCTAGTGAAAATACTTTTATAACTTAATATATTTTGAGGTATCAAAACAAATTGCACCTGACCATACCAATATAGCAGGGGTGACCAAACTTACCCAGGTTGGGTGCCACACTAGCGACACCACAGACAGTAACTAGGCTTGACTTCTGTCCTGATCTGCCCATAACCTACCCCAGACTGCAGAGACTTATCTCTTGACCTGTTAGACCCCCACAAATAGCAATTGTGTGCTTGTGAACCTTCCGGCGACATCTCTCTTGTAAAGATTCCAAACAGTGTTTCTAGTACCGGACCCTACCCTGCTTTTACAAGCTCCTACAGTAGTTTAGGACTAGGAATGTGTGTGTGTGAGAAACATAACAGTCATATTAATATTACATGTTAATATAAAGTGCTTATAAATTAAACTAAATTACATGTTAATTAACTGTAAAGTTTTATTGCTTTTTTTTGCCAATATCTACACAAATCTCTTTTTTTCTGCTTCAGGTTTTCCACTGATCCCTGCATGCATTCATGCAGTTGCTAGAAGCTTATATTACAACGATAAGTAAGTATGCTAATATGTATTTGATATGTTTTATGAATTTTAGTTAATATGTCAGCTCATGCCATGGTTCTTATACATATTTGGTGTTTGTTTTTTTTAGTTGTTGGATTAGTTCTGAAACACACTTGCTGTATATCGTTCATGGACCAATTTGTGCAGCTCTGTTGGTAGGTAATTTACTTTTATGTGTACTGCATATTTTACATGACCTGAATCAAACCATATACCACATTTATGGTATACACTGACATGGCCACCAACTAAGAAGCTTAACATATTTAAACAATAACACCCTCTGTCTTGAAAATCCCTCAACAAATTATATATTTAAGTACACACCTTCAGCTACCTTATGGTACCATTATTTTACTCTTATGTGCAGAATTCCAGTCAGTTAAAATGTGCTTTTTGTAGATTTTCTGGGGAAAAAAGTTTCCAACTTAGAACTCTTGACCAAACCCCTAGTACAAATAAAAGAGCCCAAAATCTCAAAATCCAAAATTTACTAAATAAAATATCTGTTGTATTCAATTAGATCAACTGGACTTGAAATGTAGTTCTTGAAGACGTTTCGCTAGTCATCCGACTGGCTTTCTCAATTCAGAATGACTTGTACAAGAATCTGTGGCAATTATGTACCTGGAAAATCCCATTAGCATATCACAGCCAGTAGCTTGTGAAGGTCTTATTCACCAGGTCAGGTATATCTGTTGTATTCAATTAGATCAACTGGACTTGAAATGTAGTTCTTGAAGACGTTTCGCTAGTCATCCGACTGGTTTCTCAATTCAGAATGACTTGTACAAGAATCTGTGGCAATATGTACCCTGGAAAATCCCAATAGCATATCACAGCCAGGTGTTAAGGGTGTGATTAGATAGTGGCTAAGAGGTGTTATAGGAACGCCCAGAGGAAGGTGTTAAAACAGCATTGTACATGGCAGACAGTTGGTGTCGAACCCCCCCACCTCTATTTAGGCTTGGTTTCTTTATTTTCACATAAATGGCCTCCTTAACACCTCTCTTGAAACAGTCACGTTCCTTCACCAGTATGCTAACATTACAATCTTCAAAGGTTAGTCCTTATCCTTAAGATGCAGATACACGGCTGAGTCCTGACCCGAGGAATTGGCTCTTCTGTGCTGGGCCATACGTTGATGCAGTTGGCCCAGCACAGAAGAGCCAATTCCGGGTCGGACTCAGCCGGTGTATCTGCATCTTAAGGATAAAGGACATACCTTTGAAGATTGTAAGTTAGCATACTGGTGAAGGAACGTGACTGGTTCAAGAGAGGTGTTAAGGAGGCCATTTATGTGAAAATAAAGAAACCAAGCCTAAATAGAGGGTGGGGGGTTCGACACCAACTGTCTGCCATGTACAATGCTGTTTTAACACTTACTCTGGGCGTTCCTATAACACCTCTTAGCCACTATCTAATCACACCCTTAACACTGGCTGTGATATGCTAATTGGGATTTTCCAGGGTACATAATTGCCACAGATTCTTGTACAAGTCATTCGAATTGAGAAAGCCAGTCGGATGACTAGCGAAACGTCTTCAAGAACTACATTTCAAGTCCAGTTGATCTAATTGAACAGATATACCATGACCTGGATGAATGAGAACCTTCACAAGCATACTAAATAAAATGTTACCCCTCTTTTATGACTGCATACAGAGACAAAGCCAGCCAATAGTCCCAAAGGGAGCCAATGCATAACTTTGGTGCTGCACTCTTAATTTTTTCGGACTAAATACCCCCTAATCTGGGAAACAATTCCAATAACAATACATGTTATGAATACACAAATATACACACCTCCGGATTTAAAAATCATATTTTTAAAGATTTTTTGAAAAAAATTTAAAGTATGAGATTTATAAATCACGCCCAAGCTCACAGTACAAATAAAGAAACTCTCCAAGTGTCATGGATGAAATGGTAACCGACTTGCATTGGTAAATACCAGAATGTGGTCAGAAAATAATCAGCAAAGCATAACAGCCATTGCATTTATACATTTCAGCTGCCCCTGTATTGAAACAGTTATTTTTAGTTTTTTTTTAGTTATCATAAATTTACATCTAAAATACCTAAAAAAACTAAAGATTTTTGTAAAATGCTCACCTTCAGAGACATTGATAGAAATTTGAGCTTTTAGCATATTTACTAAAAAGGCAGAGAAAATAAAAACAGACTTAAATTTCTCATCCTAATTAGTGATGGCCCAGTTTGCTGGATCCGAACCTGAACCGCGGCGGATTTACCGTTCCCGAACAGCGGATATGCGGATTTTCCGGTTTTCCGCCTTCCAAACTTTCGAACCGCGTTTTCAAAATTACGAGGATTCACGTATTTTCGAAAATGCATGAAAATACGTATTTTCGAAAATTTTCGAAATTACGAGGATTTCTCGGATTTTTGAGGATTTTTTCATTTTAATGGGTTTTAATGTTTTTTTTCGAAAATTCGCGGATCCTCGAGCGGACCGGATTTTGCGAAGTTCGGACATCTCTCATCCTAATCTAATCTTCACAATATTGTCTTTTTTTGTTACAGTACCTATGCAAAATAGGTATATTTTTTACACAATAAATATTAAGGCTTCTGAACAATCATCAAAAGCCTTAATATTTAATGCATTATAAATTTGTTAGAACTTAATTGCTAACTGAATGTGTAGACATTGTACGTCTCTTAGCTGTTTGAGTCTGTAATCTCTATGTTTTTATTGGTTTATCGGGTCATTGTGGGTTAATGATCAGTTGATTTTTAACAGGGAAGGAGATGTGCTATATATTATATTGGACAATTGTTTTGCCTGTTCAGCTCTGTAATTTCACATCCCCATAGGGCAATATGTGGGGTAGACTGTATGTTATAATGCAATTTTCACGAAATTAGATCTCAGAGGGGCCTACAACTTGATCCGAATAAGAGAGGGTGACGAATGGAAAACCGCTTTCCGCTCCCGATACGGACATTTCGAGTATTTAGTTATGCCTTTTGGACTCTGTAACGCACCTGCCACGTTCCAACACTTTGTTAACAATATTTTTCGAGATTTCGTCGATGATTTTCTGGTGGTATATCTTGACGATATTCTCATCTTTTCTTCTAATCTCCAAGAACACCGTATTCAAGTTCCAATTGTTGTTTTCACTGACCATAAGAATTTGGAGTATTTACAGACAGCTAAAAGACTAAAGCCTCGTCAAGCCAGGTGGGCTCTCTTTTTCACCTGTTTCAATTTCCACATCACTTTTCGTCCTGGGTCAAAAAATGGAAAAGCGGATGCACTTTCAAGACAGTTTTCCGAGGATATGTCCTCCGATAAACCCGATATGATTCTTTCCAAGTCAAATTTTTTGCTTTTCCACTCCGATCTGGCTAAGACCATCAAACAAGCCTCTCTTCAATCCTCTTCTAACGGCCCACCAGCCCAGGATGGATTCATCTATTTCCAAGACAAGGTGTTTGTTCCTCCTTCGGCGAGAGCTGCGGTATTACAAGATTGCCATTGCCACCCTTTAGCAGGACATTTCGGACTTCACAAGACCTTGGATCTCCTGAATAGACATTTTTTCTGGCCTAACATGGCTAAGAATTGTAAGGATTTTGTTGCTGCTTGTGCTAGATTCAAGGCTCCTAGGCAGAGGCCCTATGGGTTATTATGTCCTTTGCCGGTTCCTACTCGCCCTTGGGACATGATTTGCATGGAATTTATCGTGGAACTTCCCAGATCCAAAACTTTCAATACGATTTTCGTGGTAGTGGATCGACTAACCAAGATGTTCGCCAATTTTTATCGTAGGTTCATTAAAAACTTTTCTTCCATCATTCTTCTACTTACTCAACTTACCCGGACTCATATCCAGTTCGATTGGTCTGAACTAGCTCAAAAAGCCTTTGAACGATTGAAGTCAGCTTACACCTCAGCTCCGGGCCTCATCCATCCAGATCCTTCGCTTCCTTTTCTGCTAGAGGTTGATGCGTCTGAAAGTGCTTTAGGGGCAATTCTGTCTCAACGCCGAGGGCCCAAAGCTCTACTTCATCCAGTGGCCTTCTTTTCTAGAAAACTCTCTCCTTCCAAAAAGAACTATGATGTGGGAGATCAGGAGCTGCTTGCCATTAAGTCCGCTTTAGAGGAATGGCGATATCTTCTTGAGGGAGCTAACCACCCAATTGTTGTTTTCACTGACCATAAGAATTTGGAGTATTTACAGATGGCTAAAAGACTAAAGCCTCGTCAAGCCAGGTGGGCTCTCTTTTTCATCCGTTTCAATTTCCACATCACTTTTCGTCCTGGGTCAAAAAATGGGAAAGCGGATGCTCTTTCAAGACAGTTCTCCGAGGATATGTCCTCTGATAAACCCGATATGATTCTTTCCAAGTCAAATTTTTTACTTCTTCACTCCGATCTGGCTAAGACCATCAAACAAGCCTCTCTTCAATCCTCTTCTAACGGCCCACCAGCCCACGATGGATTCATCTATTTCCAAGACAAGGTGTTTGTTCCTCCTTTGGTGAGAGTTGCGGTACAATATTGCCATTGACCTTGAATCTCCTGAATAGACATTTTTTCTGGCCTAACATGGCTAAGAATTGTAAGGATTTTGTTGCTGCTTGTGCCACTTGTGCTAGATTCAAGGCTCCTAGGCAGAAGCCGTACGGGTTATTATGTCCTTTGCCGGTTCCTACTCACCCTTGGGACATGATTTGCATGGACTTTATCGTGGAACTTCCCAGATCCAAAACTTTCAATACAATTTTCGTGGTAGTGGATCGACTAACCAAGATGGCCCATTTCATTCCATTAAAGGGGGTACCTTCAGCTGCAATAACGGCAGACGTTTTTATAAAAGAGATTGTTCGCCTTCATGGAGTACCCAGGGATATCGTCTCGGATAGAGGGGTACAGTTCACCTCTAAATTCTGGAAGGAACTATGCAAATCCTTACGCATCTATGTATGGTGGGAAGAAGTTCAAATGGGTTATTTGGTGGAGCGCACTGTTTTTTGTATAAAGGGGTTATATATATATATTTGCACTATCTTTTTATTAGAGGATATTGGTTATATCTTTAATTGAAGCAGGTTTATCCCACAGATTCTATGTTTTAGCACCTACGATATGGATAGATCTTTAATGGATTCAGTAGTTATGGGGTTAAGTTTCATGTAACATGAGTGTGTGTTTTTTTATCTACTCTCTCCCTCCGTAGTTTGTTACGGGAGGATGCAACAGGGGGAGGGAGTTAAAACAGTTTAAAAGGCTGTTTGATGGTGTCCCGGGTTAAGCCTATGAGTAAGAGCAGTCGGCTCGAAACGCGTAAGGCTGTGGATCTGATGTACACTTGTCTTTTGTCTTGAGGATGTATTGAATAAATTGAATTGAATTTTGAACAAGCTGCTGGATTTTGTCTACCAGAGTGCGCGGCCGTATTGTATTTGGTAAATCCTTACGCATTCATAATTCCTTTTCCTCAGGTTACCACCCACAGTCCAATGGACAGACCAAAAGGACCAATCAAACGCTTGAACAATACCTTCGTTGTTATACTTCTGCCTCTCAGGAGGATTGGTCTTCCCTCTTACCATTGGCCGAGTTTGCCCATAATAATGCTATTCATTCCTCCATTAAATGCTCGCCATTTTTTGCAAATTACGGATTTAATCCAACTTTCCTTGTTGATTTTCCGGCAGCAGTTGATATTCCAGATCTTCAAACTCGGTTGGAGGTATTAAGACAGAGATTCACGGAACTGAGGTCTTTCATCACTCAGGCTCAAGTCCAGGCTCAAAGGTCTGCTAATAGAGCTAGGAGGGATTCGTCAAATTTTAAGGTTGGACTCTGTTTAGCTGTCAACACGAAATCTGAGGTTGAAGATCCCTTCTACCAAGCTGGGCCCTCGTTTTATTGGACCATTTTTGATTAAGAGGTGTATTAACGCCATTGCTTTTGAACTGGAACTTCCTCAATCTTTGAAAGTACACCCAATATTTCATGTTTCCTCTTTTAAGAAGGAGATCACTAACTCCTCTTTGGCTCATCCACCTCCTCCTCCGCCGCCTATCTTGCTTGAGAATGTTGAGGAGTATGAGATTGAAGCTATTCTGGATGCCAAGGTGTCTGCAGGGAAGTTGCGATATCTGGTCAAATGGAAAGGTTTTGGCCCTGAAGAAAATTCGTGGGACCGGCTGAGCAGGTTTACGCTCCTAGGCTGATCAAAATTTTTCATTCAAGACACCCAGAGAAACCTGTAGGCACCCGGAGGTTGCCCGTGGGGGGGGGGGGTTTTATTGGACCATTTTTGATTAAGAGGTGTATTAACGCCGTTGCTTTTGAACTGGAACTTCCTCAATCTTTGAAAATACACCCAGTATTTCATGTTTCATCTTTTAAGAAGGAGATCACTAACTCCTCTTTGGCTCCTCCACCTCCTCCTCCTCCGCCTATCTTGCTTGAGAATGTTGAGGAGTATGAGATTGAAGCTATTCTGGATGTCAAGGTGTCGGCAGGGAAATTGCGATATCTGGTCAAATGGAAAGGTTTTGGCCCTGAAGAAAATTTGTGGGAACCGGCTGAGCAGGTTCACGCTCCTAGGCTGATCAAAATTTTTCATTCAAGACACCCAGAGAAACCTGTAGGCACCCGGAGGTTGCCCGTGGGGGGGGGGGGCAATGTAAGGCTTCGGGTCTTTCCTGGGGCCACGTTCCTTCGCTGCCGCACGGGCAGGCGCGCCGCGGGCACCCCATGCGCGCGCGTGTAGTGACGCATGGGGGGCGTGGAGTCCGGCGGCCGGATCAGGGTTCGGCAGTCCCTCTTCCCTAGCGCGCGCGCTAAGGGTGATGACGTGGGGGGTCCTTCTTAAGCCTCCCCACGCGGTGATCTCTTGCTGCCAGTTCAGAGTAATTTTGTTCTGTTCTTCAGCTCCTTCTTGTGTGATTTGCCTGCCCAGTTTGTTCCTGATTCTTGTCCTTCAGCATCCATATTGTTCCAGCCAGCTTCTGTTTCCAGTTCAGCCTTCAGCATCCATATTGTTCCAGCCAGCTTCTGTTTCCAGTTCAGTCTTCAGCATCCATATTGTTCCAGCCAGCTTCGTTTCCAGTTCAGTCTTCAGCATCCATATTGTTCCAGCCAGCTTTGTTTCCGTTTCCAGTTCAGCCTTCAGCATCCATATTGTTCCAGCCAGCTTGTTTCCAGTTCAGCCTTCAGCATCCATATTGTTCAGCCAGTTTCTGGTTCCAGTTCAGCCTCCTGGTATTTATATCATTCCATCTGTACCTGTTTCCCGTAGTGTCTGGTATCCTTTCTACTCAGTTGTTACTCACCTCCAGTGCTCTTGCCGTACTTCTACCTGTTCCCGTTTACCAACTGCCTTCTCACATGCGGGTTGGTCTCGGTGGACCTTGATCTGGAACCGCAACCTGGTGTCTGTCCTGCAGTCAACATCTCACCATCAGAGGCTCTGGAGAAGACCAACAGACACTTAGGGCCATATTTATAAAAGAGCGAAAAGTAGCGAAATGTTTTCGCATTCGCTTTTCGATGGGTTTTCGCCAAAAGACAGTTAACGCTATTTATAAAGGTAGCGTTAACGAATGGCGAAACCGTTTCCGCGAGCTATCACTAAAACCCTTTTGCCTTACTTTGCAATGGTAATTTTAGCGAAAAGGGAGCGAAAAGGCATAACGCGATTATAAAAAGAGTGAAAGGTGTTTTTGTCATTAAAAAGAGCGAAAAATTAGCGCGACCCTGAAGGTGGTGAAAAGTCATTGTTTGAGGGAAAAGGCATTCTAATGGGTAATATGTCTTGAAAAAGCGAACGCGCATTAGAGGGCGATCGCGCATTAGAATGTAATATGCCTTGGAAAAGCGACATTAGAAAGGCGATCGCACATTAGAATGTAATATGCCTGGAAAAGCGAACGCGCATTAGAAGGGCGATCGCGCATTAGAATGTAATATGCCTTGGAAAAGCGACATTAGAAAGGCGATCGCACATTAGAATGTAATATGCCTTGGAAAAGCGAACGCGCATTAGAAGGGCGAACGCACATTAGAAAGGCGATTGCGCATTAGAAAGGCGATTGCACATTAGAAAGGCGAACGCACATTAGAAAGGCGAACACACATTATAATGGAATATGCCTTGGAAAAGCGAACGCGCATTAGAAAGGCGAATGTGCAGTGCAAAAGAAAATTGTATTCCAATTGAGAAATTCTAAGAAGATTGACTAAATAAGACAGGCTGACTTCTTGGTAAATGTGAGGTGGCCATTTTGAACTTGACATCATTTTCTAGTGGGCTTTTCTGGTTTCGAATGGTTTTCACAATGCAGTCTTCTTAGATGCGTTAAGTTTTCGCTGCGATACTTTACGCTCTTTATCGCGCCGTTCGCCTTTTTCAGACGCGAAGTGTGTTTTTTTCGCTTTTTTTAAATAAGGCGAAACGAAGCCCCAAATGGCGCTATTTTCGCTGCGATGTGCTGCGCTAATTATTTGGCGAAAAAGACAATCCTTTATAAATATGCCCCTTAGACTCTGCGTCCAGTGAGAGGTTTGCTGGGGCTCTCCCTGAAGAGTCGTAACAGTAACATAGTAACATAGTAAGGACGTCCATCAAGTCCAACCTATTCACCCTCTTTATATATATATTTTTTTTAACCCTACCTAACAGTTGATCCAGAGGAAGTCAAAAAAACACAGCTAAAAAGGGGGGGGGGGAAATTCCTTCCTGACTCCAAACGGCAATCGGAATGTATCCCTGGATCAACAGATCATATGCATTAATACCAGTAATTCTCAATATTTTTAGTTTTAGAAACTTATCCAGGCCTTTTTTAAAGCTATTCAATGAACTTGCCATTACCACATCTGCTGGAAGACAGTTCCACAGTTTCACCGTTCTCACTGTAAAGAAACCCTTCTTACAGGTTATCTAATTTCAGCTAAATAATAACTTGGGTACTTTGTTCAGTAAACAAAGTTCCCTAAAAGCTACATTAAGGCTTCCCTTGTTTATTTTTTTAAATATGTCTGCCCATGATATGGGGTCTGTGGTTTCCTAGAAATCCACTTGCAAGTTGGAATTTATATTTAACTACATATTATCTAGGCGTAAGCCAGCTATATAGCTTTGACAGCATATGTTTGGTTGTTGTGACGCTCCGGATTCCTTCGTATTCCTTCAGTCCGAATACCCCAATTGCGCGAGCATGTACGGACGTGCTCACGCAAGAAGAGTGTGCGTGCGTGCCGTCACCACGCACCGAGAGCCCGGACCGGAGAGAGACGACGCGGGATCTTTGAGCAGGTAAGCCCCTTGTTACAGTTAATTAGGCATAACTTTTTAAACCCTTTCAAGGTTTCAATGTGTTAACAAACAGATTTGTAAAATTTGGAAAATGTCCTCTTGGAGGGTTGGGATGACGTATTGTATTTGGGGGTACTTATGTCCCCCGTCTCTATTATAAAAATGTGCTATCCTAACATTTCCCACTTCCCTCTAACAACTGTATCCTTTATCTTATTAGCCAGATCTAAAGGCTGGGTTATATAAAACTGAGAATTACTGGTACTATATTTTTTACAACTGTTTCTTGTTAAATTCTGTAACAAAGAAGGCTTCCATGTTGTTGCCAGTACAACTCATAGCCCATCTTTGCTTCAAAGAGCCATGCCCCCTGACCCCAGGATTCAATCTTTCTGCACAGAGTTTCTAGCTTTTGTTTCTAGCAAAATATAACATTTCTGAATGTACTTGTATTTGTTGCTGGGATGGTGGTGGTGCAACATGTAAATGGCATGTTTTTAGGGACATACAGCCCAAGAAGTCACAAGTTCAAATCCCCATGTTTACTTATGAAACAATGCAACATAGTCTACTGTCTGAGTTTATAGCTTTGTTTGTTTGTTTCCATCATGTTTCTAAAAAAATCTTAAGTTTCTACATATGTACAATCTTTATTTTTAGCAGCCATTGAAAACATGGAAACTACCCAGAAGTCTCTGTTGCTTATTTAAGTAATGGATTCTGTAACAAACAAGGCTTCCATGTTGTTGCCAGTACAACTCATAACCCATCTTGGCTCCAAAGAGCCACGCCCCTGACCCCAGGATTCAATCTCTCTGCACAGAGTTTCTAGCTTCTGTTTCTAGCAAAAGATAACATTTCTGAATGTACTTCGTTGTTGGGTTGGTGGTGGTGTAAATGCCATGTTTTTAGAAACATATAGCCCAAGAAGTCACAAGTTCAAATCCCCTGGTTTACTTATGAAAGAATGCAATATAGTCTACTGTCTGAGTTTATTGCTTTGTTAATTTGTTTCCATCATGTTTCTAGAAAAATCCTAAGTTTCTACATATGTGCAAGCCTTATTTTTAGGAGCTTTGTTTCTTATTTACCAACCATTGGGAATTGCTGACAGACTTCCTGGAGCAATACAAAACTAATTTTACTGACATTTACTCAAATGTTCTTTTATCTATTCCATCTGCAGTGGTTCGCGGGCTGCTAAAGTGCTGGGTTTGGAAACTAATGGACCATTGAGACACAGGTTCAATTCCCCAAGCTTACCTTTTTTATAAGCCCTTGTGGCATAGAGTTAGGAAGCTTTCTTTTTAGCAAGATAAAGTATAGAAGGTTGCAAGTTTGATTCCCCACACATACTTTTATTTTTTACTGAAATTTTAATATTCTGTTTCTTACAGCCATGCTAGCATAGAAATAAACTGCAAAGATTCATTTTCTTTTTTTGTATGGAAAACAAAGGCATTTTTAATTGTTAGGGACAGGAGCATTTGTAATGTGTTTACACAAAAACTGCACTGAAATCTGTGTTCTGTGTCAGGAAGAGGGATTATCTCTTAGCTGTAACATAATTGGTTGTCAGCCTCATGCTATTACTAGTACCAGGACACTTACTTTTCATGTCTACATTTTGGCTCCCATTGTTTTAATTCCCTTTCAGACCCACACTCCTTATACTCTCTGATGACCTCAAAGTGGCAGAACTGCTGGTAACTATATGCCTGCAGAAAAGAGGGATTCTGTGTACCTGTGTAGAAAATATACATGCGTCTACATTTGCATATGTTATGTAAGTCATAGGGTCATAAGACATCACTCACCAAGGAATAGATTTTGGTATTTATTATACAAAAATATTACAGACAAACAAATTATAGAGCCAGTCAAACATATAATTGACAGCTTACAATATTCAAATAAAATAAAGGTATAAAGTATAATATGTGGGATAAATTATGTGTATATAATTATGTATGTATGCTTGTTACAAATGTGTGTGTGTGAGGTGAGAGAGCAAGAGAGAGCCCCCTGACCTGTCTTGGAATATGTGCAGCTTAATATCCCTAATATATCCCTATAAGGAAAGTTAATCACATCACCTTTTAGTGTTTTAGATCAGGCTGCTTTTCAAAGATACACAAATAAATGGATATTGACAAGACAGAGGTACATTTTTAACAACCTGTGTAAAATTAGACTTGTAGGTGAGTTTGTCACTTACAGAAAATACACCTGAAGCGGAGTTCAGGGTCTGGGAGTAGGCTTGCAATTCCACACCTAGGGGCATATTTATAAAGCTTCGTTAAGTTTTCGCGGCCATTTTCCCTGACATTAATGCATAAACGCGATTTATTAAGGTCCGAAAATGGCCACGAATAGTTAACGAAGCGTTAACCCTTCGCAGCGATACTTACCTGTTACCGCCGCTTCTATTTATAAAGCGGCGGTATTTGTTTCGCTCTGCTAGTATCGGCTGTTTTACTTCGCCACAGCAGCCCATACTAGCCTCCCTGCGGCGGAGATGGGCAGGCAACCCCAACCCGTGGCGGGTGGTCGAACCCGCCCCGGGAGGCACGCCCACCCCATCCACAACCCCCCGCGGCGGCAGAGACCACCCGCCGCCGCTTCCCAGCAGCCCCTCCCCAGCAACCCTTCCAAGCCCCCCGGCCACTCCCGGGGAGGGGAAGGGAGGGATCCACTGGGAGGGGTGGAGGCACCCTCCAGCGGGGCCCTGAGAAGGGCCCTTTGGGGCTTAAGGGGTCCCGCAGCGCGAACCGGGACCCCCCTCCCCGGCCCTTGTAAGGGCCCTTGCGGCACTGACAAGTGCCTTTGGCGGGGTCACCCCCAGTGTGCGGCTCTTAAAAGAGCCCTTGGGTGGCATCTTCTTTCTTCCAGTCCTGGCGACACCAGCTCCGCTGAGGCCGCTGAACCCAGAGAGGTACCCCGGCGGCCGCCAGGGGTACCCCCGGCGGGCGCCAGCGACCTCAACGAGGCCGATGTTGCCGGCGTCTTGATCCGACGCAACGTCTTCGGGCTGGCGACGCCAACCCCACTCAGGTCGCCGATGCCAGGCAGACTCACTGCGGCCGCCAGTGAGCCCGCTGGCACCGCCGGCCTCAGCAGAAACGTTGCCAGCCGCTTCTTTCTTCTATCTTCAGCCATCTACTGCGATGGCATCTGAGTTCCGCAGCGGAGTGCACCTCTTTATATAGGTTTTCAGAAAACCCTAATCCATTTCTGATTGGTCAATTTTTTAATGCTTGTTTTGCATGCTTTACATTAACCAATCAGATTTCTAGAAAGTTCTGGCGGCCGCAGGGGTACCTCTCGGGGGTCGGCGGCCTCAGCAGAGCAGGTGTCGCTGGGACTGGAAGAAAGAAGACGCCGGCCAAGGGTTCTTTTAAGAGCCGCACACTGGGGGTGACCCGCCAAAGGCACTTGTCAGTGCCGCAAGGGCCCTTACAACCGGGGAGGGGGGTCCCGGTTCGCGCTGCGGGACCCCTTAAGCCCCAAAAGGCCCTTCTCAGGGCCCCACTGGAGGGTGCCTCCACCCCTTCCAGCGGATCCCTCCCTTCCATTCCCCGGGAGTGGCCGAGGTGGGGGGCTTGGAGGGGTTGCTGGGGAGGGGGTGCGCGGCGGGTCGCGACCACCTGCTGCGGCCCCTTCCCGGCAGCCCCTCCTAGCCTCCCCTTCCGAGATTGCCGCGAGCAAGGAAGGGGTTGGGAGGGGCTGCTGGGAAGCGGCGGCGGGTGGTCTCTGCCGCCGCGGGGGGTTGTGGGCGGGGTGGGCGTATGCCCCGCCCCCTTAGCAGAGGCGTCGGGAAGGGATTTTAAGTCCCTTCGCGGTAATGGCGCTCGCCATTATAAATACGGCGATATCGCTATTATAGTATGCCCCCTAGAAATGTTCTGAAAAAATGTGTGCCAAATTATAAAAATTTACAAAGACTTGGATAAACCTGTATTTCAGTGGTGTAAGTAGGAATCACTGGGCCCCCCAGCAAAACTATGATGTGCCCTCTATCCCTGCTTCTTCCACAGTGATTTTTTCCCTGTCATAGGAAAATGAAGATGATGGGCCCCCGCTGAGGTTGCTCCCCCTGTTCTTCTGATAGTTATGACAAAGTTAGAGGTGGAGGTGAGGTCCTTAAAAATGATTTCCGAGAATTAGGGGCCAAATTACAAGCAAGGACCTCAAGGGTAGTGATTTCAGAAATACTACCGCAGCCACATGCTACGCTAGGGATGCAACGGGAGCTCAGGAGTATAAATGCGTGGCTAAGAGAGTGGTGTAAGGAGATGGGGTTTGGGTTTTTAGAGAACTGGCTGAATTTTCTGTTGGCTACAGGCTCTTTAGTAGAGATGGATTGCACCTCAATGGTGATGGTGCAGCTGTTTTAGGGGAGAAGATGGCTAGGGGGTTGGAGGAGATTTTAAACTAGGTATGGGCGGGAGGGTATGTTAAACTACACAGGGGAAGTTAGGGATCAGGGGGCTATTAACACAACAGAGGATGGAGAAGGGGGAGGGGGGAGCATAGAGGATAAGGAGGCATGTACGACCATGTATGGAAGTAAATCAATTGATAATCTAAAATGTATGTTTACAAATGCAAGAAGTCTGGCTGGAAAAAAACGGGGAACTTGAAATAATAGCTTTAAAGGAAAGGTATGATGTGATTGGTATAGCAGAATCATGGCTTAATGATTCACACGACTGGATAGTAAATATTGAAGGATACTCATTATTTAGACATGACAGAGTTAATAAGAAAGGAGGAAGAGTATGTATGTATGTTAAACAGGAATTGAAGCCAAATTTAAAAGATGGAATAGATGGGGGAGTAAACGATATGGCAGAAACAATATGGGTGGAACTGTGTACACGAAGCAAGAAGGTAGGTAAATTCATTGGTGGAGTATGTTATAAGCCGCCAAATGCCGGGGAGGAGGTGGAAATGAATCTCCATATGCAGTTGTGAAGACTGCTGGTATGGGGCATGTTCTGGTTAAGGGGGATTTTAACTACCCTGACATAGATTGGAGTAAGAGAACTGCCAGCACTTCAAAAGGTATAAAGTTCTTAAATTTCCTATATGAGCATTTTCTTTCACAGAAAGTAGAAGTTCCGACTACACAGAATGCGTTGTTGGATCTCGTGATATAGTAGTAACATAGTAACATAGTAATTAAATTTTAATAAAGACATACGTCCATCAAGTCCAACCTATTCACCCCCTTTTTTTTTTTTTTTTTTTAACCCTACCTAAACAGTTGATCCAGAGGAAGGCAAAAAAAACCCAGCTAAAAAGGGGGAAAAAATTCCTTCCTGACTCCAAACGGCAATCGGAAAGTATCCCTGGATCAACCAGATCTATATGCAGTAATACCAGTAATTCTCAATATTTAGTTTTAGAAACTTATCCAGTCCTTTTTTAAAGCTATTCAATGAACTTGCCATTACCACATCAGCTGGAAGACAGTTCCACCCTGAGCTCATTTTGGAGATGAAGGTAATGGGAAGCTTAGGGAATAGTGACCATGATATAGTGTAATTTCATATAGGTTGCAAAAAAAGTGCACTGGGTTAACAAAAACATTTAACTTTAGGAAAGCTAATTTTATGCTGTTAAAGAAATCACTCCTGCTCATATACTGGGGGGGAATTGTTTCTGGGTAAAGATACAGAGCAGATGTGGACCACTTTTATAGGGATATTAAACTATTACATTTGTAAATGTGTACCTTTAGGGAACAAGTGTAAAAAAATTAGGTCCACTCCTACATGGCTTAATGCTCAGGTAAAAAGGGAAATGGAAAAAAAGAAAAAGGCTTTTAAAATTTTGAAAACAGAGGGAACAGAACAGGCTTACAGGGAGTACAAAAGCTGTAATAAAGAGTGCAAGAAAGCAATTAAACTAGCTAAAATAGAAAATGAAATACAGATTGCCGAACAAAGCAAGTCCAACCCCAAAATGTTTTTTAAGTATATAAATGGTAAAAAGAATGTGGGACCATTAAATAATGGGGCTGAGGTGGTTGTAGTGGATGCCGAAAAGGTTAATCTGCTAAACCGTTTTTTTACATTGGTTTTTACTGTTGAGAATCCTTGTCCTTACAGCAGGGATTGTAATAATATGCAGGTAAGAAATAAAGAGTATTCACATTGGCTAACAGAGGATATGGTACAGAAACAATTAGACAAAGTTAATATCAATAAAGCCCCAGGACCAGATGGATTGCATCCTCGGATTTTAAAAGAGCTTAGTTCAGTTCTATCTAGACCACTGTTTCTCATCTTTTCAGATTCGCTTTGGTCTGGGGATGTGCCGCTGGATTGGAAAAAAGCCAATGCAATACCAATATTCAAAAAAGGTAGTCGTTCACAGCGTGGTAACTATAGACCTGTAAGCCTAACATCAGTGGTAAGGAAGGTGCTGGAAACTTTGTTACGGGATCATATCCTTGACTTTGTCTCCAGAGCTCATCTTATTATTAGTAGTCAGCATGGATTTATGAGAAATAGATCATGCCAGACAAATTTAATTGGTTATTATGAAGAAGCGAATAAGAAGTTAGATTCAGGCACAGCAGTGGATGTGTTATATTTGGATTTTGCGTAAGCTTTTGATACTGTGCCACATAGGCGACTAATGTATAAACTGAGGACATTTGTTCATGGATAGAGAACTGGTTATTGGATCGCAAACAGAGAGTGGTGGTTAATGGAGCTACATCTTTGTGGGCTAAAGTTCTAAGCGGAGTGCCTCAGGGTTCTGTACTGGGGCCGCTTCTGTTTAATCTGACTTAGAAGGGGGCATTGAGAGCAAGGTCTCAGTGTTTGCTGATGACACTTAACTATGCAGAGCTTTGGAAACTTCAAATGATGTGCAAGTGCTGCAAGCAGACTTAGATAGATTATCAAAATGGGCAGCAGAATGGCAGATGAGATTCAATGTTGATAAATGTAAGGTGATGCATTTGGGATTTAATAATCCCTGTGCCACCTACACCATAAATAACTCTGTGTTAAGTGCATCTGTAATGGAAAAAGATTTGGGGGTTCTGGTAGATAACAGACTTAGCTATAGCAAACAATGCCAGGTAGCATTGGCTAGAGCTAGCAAGATATTGGCTTGTATAAAAAGGGGAATAGATTTAAGAGAGAAAAATATTATTCTTATTCTCCCTCTTTACAAGGCACTGGTAAATCCTCATTTGGAATATGCAGTGCAGTTTTGGAAAATAAATTAATAAGGGGAACGGAGGGGCTTGAATATACAGGCAGATTAGACAAGTTAGGGCTGTTTACATTGGAGAAGCGACGTTTGCGTGGGGACATGATAACCTTATACAAATATATAAATGGGCCATTCAATGAACTGTTGGTGCACTGTTCACTAATAGGTCATATCAGAGGACTTGTGGACATCCTTTAAGGTTGGAAGAAAAGAAGTTTCATCTTCAGGTTAGGAAGGTTTTTACAGTGAAAACTGTGAAAATGTGGAAACTGTCTTCCAGCAGAAGTGGTAATGGCAAGTTCATGTAGCTTTAAAAAAGGCCTGGATAAGTTCTAAAACTAAAAAATATTGAGAATTACTGGTATTAATGCATATAGATCTGGTTGATCCAGGGATACTTTCCTATTGCCGTTTGGGGTCAGGAAGGAATTTTTTCCCCCCTTTTTAGCTGTGTTTTTTACTTCGTCTGGATCAACTGTTAGGTAGGGTAAAAAAAAAAAGAGGGTGAATAGGTTGGACTTGATGGACGTATGTCTTTATTCAACCTTAATTACTGTGTTACTATGTTATGTACCTACTGTATTTGTAAATGGATCTCTCTGATAATGCTATAATTAGGTGGCATTCAATTCCTGCTTACTATAGGCGGTAGTGAACTGCGATTAGGTAGCAGATCACAGCTAACTAGACCAGCAGGCAATGAACGGGGGGGGGGGGGGGGAGTCTCGGGGGGATTCAGGGGACAAGGAGGCTTTCTACAGCTCTTTAAAAGTATGAAAGCCTTGTGTTTGCCTTCCTCTGCCTGTGTAAACCTTACTGGCTTTTTTCCAGAAAAGTGTTTCTCAGTGTTTTCTAGGGATGGCACTGATAACATCAGTGTTTCTCAACCTTTTTATCTGAGGGGTCCCCTTGAAACTATTTTCCAGTCTCAGGGAACCCCTACATAAAATTATTATTATATATTATTATTTCTCAGTCATCAAATCATCAAAATACACAATTTATACAAATATAAATGATCTATATCAATATATCTCTATTTAAAAAAATGCACTCAAACACATAATTCATACAGAATATTGATAAATTTATAGAAAAATATATCTGTATCCATCAAAATGGTGGATCCATACAGTTTCTGTCAATGTCTTGAGGACCCAATGCAGCCTCTCAGGGACCCCTGGTTAAGAAACACTGTTATAATATCTCTATATCTATTTATTTATTTATTTAATACATATTTTGATTATCTCTGGAGGCAAGGGGAATTGCATGTACTACAATCATTTTAGAGTTGTGTGTAGTGGCACTGGGAAGGCTTTTTTTTTGCAGTGATAATTAAAGGGCTGGGTCACACAACCAAGGTCCCAAAAATCTTTATATACTGTATTTGCTAGTACATGTTATAATGTAACTCTAAGGTGTAATATATTTTTAATTAAAAATATATCTTCTATTACTGCCTGTAGTTAAAATAAATAAATATGTTTTTTGTTAACTTTAGACTTTTTTTTTTTTTTAAAGGTAAACCTCTTTTTTCTCCTGAACATTGTGCGGGTTCTTATAACAAAACTTAAAGTTACGCATCAAGCAGAATCAAATCTGTATATGAAAGCTGTGAGGGCAACACTCATTCTTGTGCCTCTTCTTGGAATTGAATTTGTATTATTTCCCTGGAAACCAGAAGGTCGAATAGCAGAGGAAGTCTACGACTATGTTATGCATATTCTTATGCATTATCAGGTAAGAAGCATTGAGAAATGTTTTTATAAATATTGACTGCTTCTGCATGACTTCTGTTCTGAGAGAAGACAAATTTATTTATCCTTGCTTCCTCCTCAGTTCCTACCCCCCACCTTTTTGTACAGTTAAATCAAAGCCTATAAAATGTATGTTTTAAATTTCTCTGCTTTTATAAATCTTAAGAACGAGGAATATTTACATTTTCCCAGGGCCACATCTACCATTTGGCAGAGTGAGACACTTGTCTCAGACGACACCCCTCTGCAATGAACAAGAAAGGCGGCAGACAGGCAGCAGTGGAATTTTTTTTTTCCCCTTGACCAGTCAATATTCCCCTCAATACCAAGTGTACTAAATTAATGTACATACAATCCATTTTAGTTTTGTCAGGCTATTACGATTATAGGCCACGTGCATTGTGGGAAAACTACTTATCCTGCAGCTTATGAACCATCACTGTCAGACCTCACTTGGGATAACCATGCCTGCTTAGTATACTAAAACTTAAGCCTAATAGAATTAAACAGGCAGACACAAGAGTTGGGTGAATAAATAGGCCACAGCTTTATTAACACTTTACAACATGTGTTCACACATTGCCAACCTAAAGTGTACATCCTTGCCTTGCCTCGTGATCCAATGACCACCCCCAGCCGTAGCCAAAGCTAAATGCCACGCCTCTGGGTCCCCAGAGGCATGTTAACGGCTCAACACCATAACCATTGCAAGGATGACACCGCCCCGCTGTGACTCCAACATATTTCTTTAACCATAACACATAACATAATAACATAACTTTAGGGAGGGAGGGAGGGGACCTCTCTGTTCTTCCTAGCAATTCTATTAAAATGGCGCCGACTCCTAGAACATGGCCACCTCTTATAGGCCCGGTGACGTCATCCGTGACGTCACATTCCCGTCCCCCCCGCGAGATCCGGTGCAGCCAATCCGCTCCCGCGCATGGCGATGACGTCACCATGGACGCGACCGGACCCGCGAGAAGGGAGAGAAGAACTGGACCCACCGGACTACAACTCCCAGCATGCCTGGCGGGACCACCCCCGCCCGAGGTCAGTCGCCCCGCCCCCTAACACGCGCCGGCGCTTCCAGACCTCACTTGGGATAACCATGCCTGCTTAGTATACTAAAACTTAGTAATTCTCAATATTATATAGTATCCCTGGATCAACCAGAACTACAGAATATGTATTAATACCAGTAATTATCAATAGTTTTTAGTTTTAGAAATGTACCCAGCTTTTCAATGAACTTGCCATTACTCCTTTTACTGGAAGACAGTTTCACTGTTCTTACTGTAAAGAAACCTTTCTTAAACTGAACATGAAACTTCTTTTCTTCTAATCTTAAAGGATGTTCACGTGTCCTCTGATATGACCTATTGGATGATGGATGCACCAGACAGTTTATTGTATGGCCCATTAATATATTTGTATAAAGTATAAACCAGCACAGTATTTGATTGTTTTATTTGCACTGCATACGTCTCACTCCAGCACTTATACCCATTCTATTGTATCTGTGTGTTACCCACCTAACTAGATTGTAAGCTCTACGGGGCAGGGACCTCATTACCTCTTGTGGCAAAGCCCTAGCACTTCTATTTATATAAGTTATATATTTATGTACTGAACTATCTATGTATTTATCCCCTTGTATGACTTTATTGTATTTTAATACAGTACAGCACTGCGTCCCCAAGTGGCGCTATATAAATAAACATATACATACATACATATCCCCGCACAAATCTCGCTTCTCCAATTTAAACCGCTTCCTAACTAGTCTAATATGCACCTCCATTCCGCTTATTATTTTAGTTGCCCTTCTCTGAATTGCTTCCATTTACAAGATGTCCCTTTTAACTGAGCATTCTTCTCCCCTGAGGAGGACGGGCGGGGCAGAGGTAAGGTGATGTCACTCAACCTACTGGAAGCAGGAAGTTTGAACATTTACCCCAGTGTAATGTCTCCAGGCTCCAGCCAGAGATGTGATTGTCGGCTCTTTTAAAAAAAATACTGTAGGCTTTCAACTTGTTTTGAGTCCACAGTTGCCCTTTAAGGACTAGGATTCACCGTAGTGAATACAGAGGCAGACATCCCACCCTGCCCTTTCAGGCTTCCGGGAAGGGTGGAGAAGGGGCGTGGCTAACGGGGCGTGATGTTACGTGGGGATGGGCGTGATGTCATGCAGAATGGGGCCCCCATTCTAGGGGTGGTGTGAGGCGGGGTTAGGGAGGAGTTAGGGGTGTTCTGGGGGAGTGGCCACTGAAAGGGGGCGTGACTTGGGAGGAGACTCAAGTATCCTCTCAAGTCCGGGAGTCTGGGGTGGTCTCACTGGTGTGCTGGAGACCACCCCAAAATGAGGGAGACTCCCGCGAGATGCGGGAGGGGTGGGATACCTGCAGAGGGTAGAGTCCTGCGCAGGTCCAATTTTCTAGACCTGAAAAACCTGTATCCGCACCCGACCCACAACCCGTTTTATATACATGTGATACCCATGACCTGACCCGCAAGTTGCAAACCCAAAGTCTTTCTTTCTAAAATTGTACAGGGAAGTTAAAATAGAATAAAATGTTTATTTTAACGTAATAGTTCACTACCAAAATAATTAAGGGCCTACGCCAGAAACGTGTAAGACTATTAGCCCCCATTTCCCTGACTGAGGCAAGTTTTTAAATAAATGTTACCAATAAAAATGTGTTGTTTTTAATGAAACACGGGGATCCGTGCCATCTTGCTGTAAATAACTGACAAGCTGTGCAGCGACACTGCTTTTCTCTTTGATGTTTTAGATATAAGAATATATTAGATATTAGAAGGAATGACCCCACTGTCACTGGCACACTGAAGACATGGTTTGGAGATAGAAACAGAAAGGAGGACAACAAGCTTGGAAAGATGTGAGCAGCCACATACCTTTGCAGGGAAAGGAGCTATGCCTCCCAGACCTCACTTGGGATAACCATGCCTGCTTAGTATACTAAAACTTAAGCCTAATAGAATTAAACAGGCAGACACAAGAGTTGGGTGAATAAAATAGGCCACAGCTTTATTAACACATTTACAACATGTGTTCACACATTGCCAACCTTAAAGTGTACATCTTTGCCTCGTGATCCAATGACCACCCCCAGCCGTAGCCAAAGCTAAATGCCACGCCTCTGGGTCCCCAGAGGGCATGTAACGGCTCAACACCATAACCATTGCAAGGATGACACCGCCACCAGGAGTAATGCCTGCTCAATTCCATCTTGGAGCCCAGATAGGAAGATGTCTAGTCCTATATCATTAAGATGAACTCCATCCTGGCGCATGAGTGCCCTATTGTCCCCTTCCAGCTGTCGATGTCTGACTACTACCCCTCCTTGCGACCTGACAAATCTAGAAATCCTGGTATTCAGTACTCTCCTGGCCTTTTCCACTGAACCCACGTCCCTAGCCCCTTGCCACTGAACCCTGGGAACTACCTCTGACCATACTAAGATCACCTCCTTAAAAAATGCCCTGAACCTTAACAAGTCTGCCTTCATTAAAAACAATAAATCAGACAACCGATTACGGCAGAGATCGTTCCCAGCTGCGTGAATAAGCAGGATCGTGGGTCCGGGGTCCGCTTTGCTGATCTGGACCACCTCCATGAGGACCTGCCACCATGACAAGCCCCGAATCCCTTTCCAATGTAGAGTTGCCGTCTGAAATCCAAGGTTTCTGCCACCAGGTCGCACCTCTGCCCTCTGTGTCGCCCAAAACAGATATGAGTGGCCGACCAACCAAACCGATGGTTGCTGTACATCTGAAAGAAAAATTAAATTCCGGGCGGATGTAACGCGCTACACAATTAGACCGCCAGCGCCCTAAGCTACGCACCCTCTCTTCAGAGAAACCCAAGGAAAACGCTTCTGTTGCTGCACCTATCCGAAAAGAATGCGTACCAAATTCTCTGGGCCTAAGACCCAGGGAACCCAGTGCCTTCCTTAACACGGCCCCAAATTGAAACCGCGTTAAAGGAAGACCGTCTTGATGTATTAAGAATGACGACACTGGGGGCCTAATAGAAGAAAATCTCTGTATAGCTTGAACTGGACACCATGCTGACTGAAGTGGAAAAATAGAAAACCAACGGCCCTGACCAAATATGTCTGTTTTAGAGCGCTTAATCCTAACTCTCACAACTGACTGAGAGATAAATAAGTCCTCAGCCAGCAGACCGCCGGGCTTCTTAGAACTGGCGGATACAAGTTCCCCCACCCTCATGGCCCCGAAAAAAGCCAGCGCGAAACCAGTCTCAAAAAGCAAAGACTCAAAAGGGGAGTTACATATAACAGGTAAGGTCCCTATCAACTTGATCAGCAGATTGAAGGAGATTGGCCGTCTGGACTCTGATGACACATGCTCTTTTTTCCAACCTTTAAGAATCGCCCTGATAATAAACTCTTTTGAGACGTCTTTCCAACCCAACAACCTGAAAAAGAAAGACACACCTCCCATCCTTCTCTGAGCCATTAAACCGGACGATCCGGACGAACGTAAATGTTCGAGAAAGTCCAAAGAAACCTCCAATCTATCATTGGGGTTACCGATTACATCCCTCCCTTTTATAAAGCCCGCCCATTCAGACCAAGCCTTACCGTGGTTCCTCCATGTGGTGGGTGCTACAGACGATCTGACCAACTGCATCAGTTGCTGTCCACGATCTTCCATAAAGATTGAGGGCACTCCTGTCCCAGCAGGTCCGCATCCGGCCTCAATTGATGGAAGTCCTCCCAGTGAAAACGAGATAGAGCATCCGCCACAACATTACATACACCTGGTATATGCCTCGCTCTAAATGAAATATTTCCCTTGAGACACCTGAGTACTAAATGCCTTAACAATGATAAGACTGGGTAAGAAGAGCTAGTGAGATTGTTAATAGCGTAAACTACACTCTCATTATCCGTCCAGAAACTAATCTTTTTGTTTCTCATATGTTGACCCCACAGCTCAACCGCCACCACTATGGGGAACAACTCCAAGAGAGTGAGATTCCTACAGTGTACGCCTTCTTTCCAGCCAGCCGGCCAGCTATCTGCGCACCATGCTCTTCCAAATATAGCCCCAAAACCTACGGACCCGGCCGCGTCCGTGAACAGCTGTAACTCCTTGTTAGTTACTTCCTCTTCCTGCAAACATGTCCTACCATTGTAGTTCACCAAGAACCTCTGCCATACCCTCAGGTCTTCCCTCAGTACCTTAGTGATGCGAATGTGGTGATGAGGGGACGGGACACCCCGAGAGGCTAAAGACAACCTCCTAGAAAATACCCTCCCCATGGGCATGATCCTACATGCGAAATTCAGTGAACCCAGTACTGACTGCAGCTGTTTCAAAGTCACTTTCTTAACCTGAATAAACATAGAAATCACATCCAAAATGCCTTTAACCTTCTCTGCGGGGAGCCTAAATTCCATTCTTACGGAGTCTATCTCTATCCCCAGGAAAGAGATAACAGTAGCAGGGCCAACCGTCTTTTCCACCGACAGGGGTACCCCAAACTTTGTCATCAAAAAACGAAAGGAATTTAACAAGAAACTACATTGAACTGAGTTACCCGGACCTACAAACAAGAAGTCGTCCAGGTAGTGTATAATATCCGTGGAACTAGTCTCATATGCTACAGCCCACTCTAAGAAAGAGCTAAACACCTCGAATAGTGAGCATGATATGGCACAGCCCATCGGTAGACATCTATCATAATAGTATTTACCATCGAGACAGCAGCCCAGCAAATGAAAGCATTCGGGGTGAATTGGTAGCAGGCGAAACGCCGACTCAATATCTGCTTTAGCTAAAAGAGCTCCCACCCCAGCTTTCCGTACCAGGTGCGTCGCCCTATCGAATGACACATATGACACTGATGACTCCTCCTTGCTAATGCCATCATTCACTGAGCTCCCTTTCGGATACGATAAATGGTGTATTAAACGAAACTTCCCTGACTCCTTCTTTGGCACTAACCCCAAGGGGGAAATCCTCAGATTGTGAAAGGGGAGCTCGCTGAATGGGCCAGCTAGGCGACCGAGTTCAACCTCCACCTGAACTTTCTTCCTTACAACCTCCGGGGCCTCCAAAACTGACGTTAAATTTTTTGCAAACTGGGGAAACTGGGAAAATTCAAACGGGATCCTAAAGCCTACCTTAAACCCCTCCCTGATTATGTCTGCCGCTGCCCTCTCCGGATAGACCCTTAACCGCCGGTCTACCCCCACTATTTCGTTTACCGGGGGGGCGGGATTTTCTAAAACACTTGGCTGCTGAATGGCCTCCCCCGCCACAAAAGGAACATTCGTGGCGAAATCTGCATGCCGCCCCGAATTTACAATTCCCTTCATTGAAAAGCCAACAAGGGCCCGTCTTCTTAACCCCAGTTGACTGAAAACTACCCTGGCCTGCTATGCCCCCTTGTCCCTGAGGGGGTCCAGATGGCGCCCGCTGTACTAGCATTATTCTAAGCCAAGAATCCGGTGCCTTGATATCCCAGCTCATCTCAGGTCTAACTGCTAGTCTCCTCCTAAAATCCTCGTCGTATTGACGCCACGCCACCCCCCCATGTGTTTTGTAAGCCCCAAATATCATGTCTAAATAGACAAACAATTGCGAGCACTTCTGAGGGACTTTCTGCCCAATTACCCCGCCCAAAACACAAAAGGCTTGTAGCCAATTCCCAAACGTTTTCGCTACCTTGTATTTTTTCTCCCCCTTTTCGGTCTTAGCCACCTCCTTTTCGACCGTCACCATATCCGTAGTCAAGAGCGACCATATGTCTACATAGTCGTTCTTCCATATTTTCTCCTTCACCTCGCTTGCTAGGTGCACCCCCAGCGGGCTAACCCCGCAAAAATAGGTCTCTTTCAATGCCTCAGCAGAAGGAGCTTCTAACACAGGCGAGGGCCCTGCGGCCCCCCCTGGAGCTGGACTCACCGTGGAGCCAGATGGTAGGGTATCAATCTTCCCCATCAGCGCTTTCAACACTTGTACCAACTCCCCACCTTCAGTTCCCCCACTATTCCCCCATGCCCCGGCACATGAGTACTCACCACCGACAGTTGTATTGGTGCCGCTCACAAGTGGTCTCTGCTCCACAGGGGGTCCTTGCTGTTGCTGCTCAACCTGTGGGGCAGAATTCACGCTGGTGGCTTCCCGTGCTGAAGCCGCTACCGAGGATACCCTGCTCCTATCGGACGTAGTAGAGCGGGATGCCCTGTACCTCCTATCCCTAGACCTAGATCGCCGCCTGCTGCTATGGCCACTGGAGCGTGAACGATACCTGCGGCGCTCCCTCCTACGGTACCTCCTACGACTCCCACTACGATACTCCTCGCTACTATCCTCGGAGGAGGAGTATCTCCTTCTCCTACCACCCCGTCTAGGGCTCCTCTCCTCCCTTCTATGGCGACTCCTCCCCCCAGGGGACCTCCCCCCTTCACAATCCCCAAGCCGCGTAGCGGCAGGCGTAAGGCCTCTCACGGTGGACCTTGCGTCCACAAACTGTTCTCCCTCGTCCGACACCTCCCCTGACTCTATCACTTGGGCATCTCTCGCCCTCTCACCCGCCGCTGCTGCTGCTACAGCTGGGCGGGTCAATCTCTGCGCCCAAGGGGCCCGGCTTCCCCTGCCCCTAGGCCTCCCCCTACTAGATGCTGGAATAGGGACGGCAGCCGGTTCAGGCTCTTCCACCAATGTATCCAGAGGTGGGGAATGGACCTCCACCTGCACCAAACGTGACGGGTGCACCATATTGAAGGCTCCCAAAAGACCCTCCGTGGCTGCGCTAGGCTGCCGAACCTGTGGCCCCTGCCGTCTCCTACCGGTGCACGGGGGACTGGGACTCAAGCGAAGAGGGGGACCAGAGCGGCGTACAGGCCTACCGGAAGACCGGATTGTTGTCCTGGCCCCAGGCCCAAAACCTGCACTCCTACCACGAGTGCTGGGGGAAGCCTCCCCCATCAGTGCCTGAAGCCACCCATCCCCCTCCAGCCTGATCCTCTCCCTTACCCTTTCCAGCATCTCAGTGTCCTGTGCTGCCATAATCCTTTCTCCAAAATACTGTAAATCCAGCCAAATTACCACCGTTGCTCAGAGGAAGAAACAGACCTCTCTGTTCTTCCTAGCAATTCTATTAAAATGGCGCCGACTCCTAGAACATGGCCGCCTCTTATAGGCCCGGTGACGTCATCTGTGACGTCACATTCCCGTCCCCCCCGCGAGATCCGGTGCAGCCAATCCGCTCCCGCGCATGGCGATGACGTCACCACGGACGCGACCGGACCCGCGAGAAGGGAGAGAAGAACTGGACCCACCGGACTACAACTCCCAGCATGCCTGGCGGGACCACCCCCGCCCGAGGTCAGTCGCCCCGCCCCCTAACACGCGCCGGCGCTTCCATGCTATGCCTCCCATGCTGGGAGCTGTAGTTTTCAGACTTTTGGATGCCTGCTATATATTTTAGTGGTATGGTAGGTTTGTTTCTATGAACATTTTTGGCTAAGAATAAATTGTTTGTTTTAAAGGAATAGTTCACTCCCAAAGTGAACTATTCCTTTAACGCATTGATTGAAGACCGGGAGGACAAGGAGCTATGCCTTACCTCCCGTTTTTCTATCAATGCAAGTGGAGCCAGGAACAAAGATAGAGCAAATTTACCTGTTACGTGATCCTCCTCAGCAGCACTGAAAGGTCCCGACTGCTTCCGGGTTCTGTACAGCCATAGCGCTCATTCACAATAATGCAAGCTATAGTTAAACAGAACACAGAAGTGGCCGGGAATTTTAATCCTGCTGCAGAGGATAGCGTAACAGGTAAGTTTGCTCTACCTTCGTTCCTGGCTCCACTTGCATTGATTGAAAAACAAGGTAAGGCATAGCTTCTTTAAAATAAACATTTTCTTCTTAACCAAAAATGTTCATAGAAACCTATCATACCAGTCCAGGTAGTGTATAATATCCGTGGAACTAGTCTCATATGCTACAGCCCACTCTAGGAAAGAGCTAAACACCTCGAATAGTGAGCATGATATGGCACAGCCCATCGGGAGACATCTATCATAATAGTATTTACCATCGAGACAGCAGCCCAGCAAATGAAAGCATTCGGGGTGAATTGGTAGCAGGCGAAACGCCGACTCAATATCTGCTTTAGCTAAAAGAGCTCCCACCCCAGGTGCGTGCATGTCTGCCGCTGCCCTCTCCGGATAGACCCTTAACCATGGCTCCATTGCCTCCACGTTCACCGGCGTCCGCCGGTCTACCCCCACTATTTCGTTTACCGGGGGGGCGGGATTTTCTAAAACACTTGGCTGCTGAATGGCCTCCCCCGCCACAAAAGGAACATTTGTGGCGAAATCTGCATGCCGCCCCGAATTTACAATTCCCTTCATTGAGTGGCGAAATCTGCATGCCGCCCCGAATTTACAATTCCCTTCATTGAAAAGCCAACAAGGGCCCGTCTTCTTAACCCCAGTTGACTGAAAACTACCCTGGCCTGCTATGCCCCCTTGTCCCTGAGGGGGTCCAGATGGCGCCCGCTGTGCTAGCATTATTCTAAGCCAAGAATCCGGTGCCTTGATATCCCAGCTCATCTCAGGTCTAACTGCTAGTCTCCTCCTAAAATCCTCGTCGTATTGACGCCACGCCACCCCCCCATGTGTTTTGTAAGCCCCAAATATCATGTCTAAATAGACAAACAATTGCGAGCACTTCTGAGGGGCTTTCTGCCCAATTACCCCGCCCAAAACACAAAAGGCTTGTAGCCAATTCCCAAACGTTTTCGCTACCTTGTATTTTTTCTCCCCCTTTTCGGTCTTAGCCACCTCCTTTTCGACCGTCACCATATCCGTAGTCAAGAGCGACCATATGTCTACATAGTCGTTCTTCCATATTTTCTCCTTCACCTCGCTTGCTAGGTGCACCCCCAGCGGGCTAACCCCGCAAAAATAGGTCTCTTTCAATGCCTCAGCAGAAGGAGCTTCTAACACAGGCGAGGGCCCTGCGGCCCCCCCTGGAGCTGGACTCACCGTGGAGCCAGATGGTAGGGTATCAATCTTCCCTATCAGCGCTTTCAACACTTGTACCAACTCCCCACCTTCAGTTCCCCCACTATTCCCCCATGCCCCGGCACATGAGTACTCACCACCGACAGTTGTATTGGTGCCGCTCACAAGTGGTCTCTGCTCCACAGGGGGTCCTTGCTGTTGCTGCTCAACCTGTCGGGCCGAATTCACGCTGGTGGCTTCCCGTGCTGAAGCCGCTACAGAGGATACCCTGCTCCTATCGGACGTAGTAGAGCGGGATGCCCTGTACCTCCTATCCCTAGACCTAGATCGCCGCCTGCTGCTATGGCCACTGGAGCGTGAACGATACTTGCGGCGCTCCCTCCTACGGTACCTCCTACGACTCCCACTACGATACTCCTCGCTACTATCCTCGGAGGAGGAATATCTCCTTCTCCTACCACCCCGTCTAGGGCTCCTCTCCTCCCTTCTATGGCGACTCCTCCCCCCATGGGACCTCCCCCCTTCACAATCCCCAAGCCGCGTAGCGGCAGGCGTAAAGCCTCTCACAGTGGACCTCGCGTCCACAAACTGTTCTCCCTCGTCCGACACCTCCCCTGACTCTATAATATACACTCTATACAGCAGCCCTATATATTTATAAATATACACTCTATCCAGCAGCCCTATATATTTATAAATATACACTCTATACAGCAGCCCCATATTTATAAATATACACAATATACAGCAGCCCTATATATTTATAAACATACACAATATACAGCAGCCCTATATATATATATATAAATATACACTATGTACAGCAGCTCTATATTTATAAATATACACAATATACAGCAGCCCTATACATTTTTAAATATACACAATATACAGCAGCCCTATATTTAGAAATATACACAATATACAGCAGCCCCATATTTATAAATATACACTCTATACAGCAGCCCTATATATTTATAAATATACACTC